>CM055732.1:19371259-19963382 GCA_029465975.1 Dallia pectoralis
TTGAAAGTCAGCCATTTCCAGCTGCACTTGTCAACTGTTTTTCAGCTGCAAGACGTTATTTTAAAGGACAAAAATGCCCTTTAGAACCGGGGACTGTCACAATCATATTGGGCTCAAATCTTTTAGAGAATTGTCAGAAATTCAACATTTTAACTGTAATATATACAATGTTATTTTTTTTTTAATAATAATTCTTCCATATTAGTATTAATAGTTTGAGTATATTTGGCAGCTTGTTGAGCCATGAGATATAATGGATAATAATTCATATATAATATCCTTAATATTCAGAAGTATGCCACAGATTTCCGACTACTTATGGTACAGGTACAAATAGCATTCAGCAATATTAGTTGGGCTTGAAATGTCTGCCAACTTGGGCAAATAAGGTAAACTGTACAATCATTAATCAATGTCAAATACTAAAATACAGAATACAAAACAAACATGTATGTATGTATAGTGATCTTCTTCGGCACAGAATAGAGAAATTGAGCTACATGAAATAACAGTGGCCCTTGGCCCTTGGCCCTTGTGACTATATCCTGAGAGACCACTGTTGATTCAGTCTGATCTCTCCCAAAACATGGGAAGATGAAGAACACAAAATGTAATCTGACACAAACATTATTGTTCAAATCTAATAAACACTAGTGTATAATCTTTTATACGATAATACACTGTTTTAATACATTGTTTTTAGTTTCGTACACCAACCATAAACTTGTGTTCAAACCTGATTGCATGTCCCAAAAAATGTGGACCAATTTCGTTTGATATTTACCCAGAGTGCTTTTCAAGATATTTGAAATCCAATAGCCAGGAAATATAATCATTTCTTGTTTATATTGCCCTCCAGTGGCGATCAGGTATGCATATTTCAAGGCTGGATATCAAACACTATTCACGCTTTACCCTTTGACTTCAAGATCGTTTCCTGACCAGCAATAAACTCTGAATAACCTGAGGCGTTTCATTATATTTTGCATAGACGGGAGATAAGAGAGAGGAAAGGGCCAGTAGGTGTCAACTGTGTCAGCTTGTCCATATGATTATGCATCAGATAAAAGCCCCCCTGTGGGATAACGGACAAGACGGTCAACACTATGTTCATGTTGACTGGAAGGATTAGTGTGTTGTCAGGCTGAAGATGAGAGATAACATAGAGAAACCCCCTTCCCCTTTTATACATCCCAGGCCTGTCAAGTGAATCCGGGGGGCGGGGCTTCTATACGAGGGCTGTAAGTCATGTCGTTTCAATCGTCCGAGCGCAAACACGCCCGCTGTTACCATAAGGTTAATCAATTGATGAATCAAACGGGTTTCCTAGAGCCCTTGTCACATCAGCGGGTTGTTGACAATACAAGCAGCGACGAGATACTGAAGCACAATAACTTTTCCAAGTGATTCAACTTTGCCGTTCACAGTTGTTAAGGGTGGCAGGAAATGTTTTCACACGGTTCTGTGTTTGAAATTAATAACCTGTTTCTCCTATAGAATACGATTGTACCCATAGCTGGGGTCCGCTCACTGTCCAGGGTATGGCCTGCTGTATCAATTGTGTGTGTCATGGATGTCACTCTGATGTAAATGGTGGAAAGAGAAAACCCCCCTCCATCATTTCAGGGGTCAGATGTAATTTACCACTCTGCTGCCCGCTTTGTCACCTACACTACATTTCACACATCTGTAGTTAGCTTCATAATGGTAACCTGTAGGTAAATGCCCTCGATAACTCAGATCTCTCCTCAACACCTGGACACCAGGAAGTGAAGTGTTTGTCACCTGCCGGTCCAGAAAACGGAACATTCCAGTTCCAGACGGCTGGACCATAAACGCCGGACGCTTTTATTACTCCTCAGTTCTTCAGACAGGAACGAACCAAGTTGTCACCTGATCAATGCACCTGCACTACTGTCAAGCTCACCTGTATGCATTTTGTCATAGTGGAATCTGATGTTAATGTTTGGTTCTGTGTTTTGTCAAGTCTTCATTCAACTCAATACCTTCGGCGAGGTCTTCATCGAAAAAACTCGGTCAACAGTAAAACATGTTTAATAATAAAACAAAAAACGCAGCATGCCCAGAAAACCAATAGAAATGTCTCATCTCTCATCTCATCTCATCTTCAACCGCTTTTCCGGGGTCGGGTCGCGGGGGTAGCAGCTCTAGCAGGGGACCCCAAACTTCCCTTTCCCGGGCAACATTAGCCAGCTCTGACTGGGGAATCCCGAGGCGTTTCCAGGCCAGTGTGGAGATACAATCTCTCCACCTAGTCCTGGGTCTTCCCCGAGGTCTCCCCCCAGCTGGACGTGCCTGGAACACCTCTCTAGGGAGGCGCCCAGGTGGCATTCGTACAAGATGCCCGAACCACCTCAACTGGCTCCTTTCTATGCAAAGGAGCAGCGGCTCTACTCCGAGTTCCTCTCGGATGACTGAGCTTCTCACCCTATCCCTAAGGGAGAGGCCAGCCACCTTTCTGAGAAAACCCATTTCGGCCGCTTGTACCCGCGATCTCGTTCTTTCGGTCATGACCCAGCTTTCATGACCATAGGTGAGGGTAGGAACAAAGATTGACCAGTAGATCAAGAGCTTTGCCTTTCGGCTCAGCTCTCTTTTCGTCACAACGGTGCGGTGAAGCGAATGCAACACCGCCCCCGCTGCTCCGATCCTCCGACCAATCTCCCGCTCCATTGTTCCCTCACTCACGAACAAGACCCCGAGGTACTTGAACTCCTTCACTTGGAGTAAGGACTCATTCCCTACCCGGAGTAGGCACTCCACCGGTTAGAACCCACCAATAGAAATGTACAAATGTGTAATAGATATGTGTTATAGATTTCACTGGCTTTAACGACATTTCCACAGCTTGAGATCTTTTGCAGTAGTTATGCCTAAAGTAGTTGTTGTCAGTTTCACAATCCCTCGTCATTGTAATTAGACCTAGTGAACCTGCTACAGTAACCCTAAACCTGCATTGTACCAGACATGCTTGTTAGCTCCATTCTAGTGTTCCCTGTACCTCCGACAGTACACATTTCTGTTGAATCACAAGACAAACACATGTGAGTCGAGGTGCTAAAAAAAAGATCACATTCTACTTTGGGTGTATCGGGTGAGGTTTGTCCTGGGCTTCATCTGAAATGTTCTCTCTTAAGAGAATACGAAGACAAACGTAATACAGGAAGAGATTAATTTTGAGCTGCCACAAAACATAGCCGTTTATCGTTAACGCTGACAGACAATATAATAGTTTTAAAACTTAAGTAGTCCTCAACCATGCATTGTGTTCCCGTTTGTTGTCGTACAAATCCAAAGTTTACTCTGCCTTGTTAATAGCTCACCGACAATAGACCGACTTAAGAGACACTTCCCTCTAAACCAACTCGCATCTTAGCAGCGGACTTATCACACAGATTAGTCCGTGTCATTTACGAGGTATTACCATCCAATTACTGGGGAATATCCAATCGAGACTGTATGCGACAACTCAGGAAGTCCAAATGGTCGCATCGGATTGGTGTTCCGAATTCACCTCGCGTTCGCAAACAACAGGTCTAGCTGAGGATTACCCTTAAGTCAACATCTGGATCCGCCCTGGCAGAATGTGTCGCGGTGCGACTTCGATCATTTACATTTCGAGGTAACGGCTTTGGATATTGAAACGGGTAAACAAGAAGTGGCTTTGAGTTATTGCATCGCGCCGTGTTTTAACAGCGCTGTCGTTTTTTTCGAGTGATTGTGGCATAAAACTCACACGTTTATGGCTTCGTCAACATGGTTACTGTATCGAGCGCTCCGTGTCCACAAGCCCTCCCTCGTCCACGCTGCCTTTACCTTTTCACCAGAGCCATGTCGTCTGAGCGTTGTGCACAGTTGGCCAGCTAGAGCGAGTGTCAGGGGTGTGTGTGTGGGGGGGGGTCCCCTCACCTTAATCTTCATTTGTCATCTCCCCCTTTCAAGATACTGAGGTAAGACTTCCCCCTCCCCCGTTCCTTTTACCTGGACGGAGCAGTCCCTCAGCCTGTCCCCAACATCCCCCCCCACCACCACCACCACCACCACCACCACACAAAACCCTCAGTGTTCCCCCTGGGGCCAACAGGAGATGAAAGGCGGTGTGTTGAAGGGAACGAAGGGGAGAAGATGAAATGGCTCTGATAATTGTGGGAGCATCTCGGCCTCCATTGCGAGGACCTGGTCAAAGGCCTTGGTTGTCTGGGGACTGTCTCTGGCGGGTGGCTGTGTGTGTGTGGGGGGGGTTGGTTGGTGGGACATCGGGTGACAGGGTTCATACTTCTGTATATATATGGGGGGGGGGTCCAAGCAGTGGGTTTATTTGCCAGAACACTCCTGGTCTGGTTAAGTTTAACTCTCCACAGAAAATTTAACATCTTAAAATCATTGTTTGGCTGTCACGTCTACTTGGATTTTTTATTTTTGTTAATTAATTTCAATGTTAAAACAACTAATGGGATCACAAGAGAAAAATGCACACTCCTGTCTATTAGTTGATGATGAAACAGCCACCATTGAGTTGATCTTTAGTTTTGGTTTAAATCGTGACTTGCTTAGCTTTTGGTGTCGTTAGCCAACAGTGCAGCCACCGTTGACATCCTGAGCAAACTGGCATTGGCACGAACTGGCTCTTTGGGAAAGCATTGTTTGCTTCTAGCGCCCCCGTGTGGACAGTGACAGTAACTACCAAGGGGGATAAAAAAATCACTAAGCCATTTACTACATCAGCAAGTGGTCCCAACTGAGCGACTGAGCTAATTGATCAGCTAATTGATCAGTATTTGCCTACATTCAACATAGAGTTCAAGTCAATTGAATGAAGGCGTCTGCAGTTGCCTAGTCCTGTAATATGACAAAATGTACCAGCATACAAATATTTCAATGGAAACATGTTTAGCAGGTGACAAAATAGCAATACATTTTTGTTCAATTAATAAAATTTGTGTAAAACTTTTTTTTAATTGCCACAAAAAATTACAATTGAGCAAATGTATCTTAGTCACAACGAGAGAGATTAAGGGACAGCGGAGGACGGTATTCCTTTAAGAGAAAACACATAGAAGCAGCCTCACTGTCCACCACAAAAGCGGTCTCACTGTCCACCACAGAAGCAGTCTCACTGTCCACCACAGAAGCAGTCTCACTGTCCACCACAGAAGCAGTCTCACTGTCCACCACAGAAGCGGCCTCACTGGCCACCACAAAAGCGGTCTCACTGGACACCACAAAAGCGGTCTCACTGGCCACCACAAAAGCAGTCTCACTGTCCACCACAAAAGCGGTCTCACTGGCCACCACAGAAGCAGTCATACTTGTCACTACAGATATCATGAGGTGGTATCTGCAGACCATTCAGGTTGCACAGGTAGCCCAGCTCCTCCAGGATGAAACAACCATACATGTCATGTTGTCGCTAAAAGCGTTGCTATGTTACCCAGTACAGTCTCAAGGGCATGTAGGAGATACCAGGAGACGGGCCAATACATGAAGAGAGCTGGACATGGCTGTAAAAGGGCATCAACCCAGCAGCAGTATCGTTTCCTGGTCCTTTGTGGGGGAAGACTACACACAAAGGAGCAGGAGACTGGCCATCACGCTCCCCAGACCGGAAGCTGACGCTGCCAAGTAGCATCACAGACCGTCCAACTCACCGATTCCCTGACCCAGGTCTTGGAGGAGATTTCCCAGCACAACATCTGCCTTATCAGCATCATGCCCAGACATTATAGGCACGTGGGAACCTACGATTTCTATTGTTTACTTACTGATTTTCGGTGTGCAAGCAAGTTTATTTATTTAGCACAATTCACACATTGAAGCAGTTCAAAGTGCTTTACAAAGAAACATTATGATATACATGCATTTTATGTTCATCCTCAATGAATTACAGTTTCCCAAATCTGTTTACTGCAGAGCCTGTTCTAACTAGGTCCCCAATGGGTCCCAACAGGTTTAATTAAAAAGGTATTTCCCCAATTAAGTCAATTATGCCATGTATAAGAATGAAAACAAATAAATACATCAAATGGGAATAAAAAAGAACAAGAACTAAATAAAATAAACATGAAATAGATTAACAAAAAAAACTTAGCAGTGTGGTTAAATCAAAGCACGCAGTCATACGCTTGTGATGAGAAATGTTGTGAACCTGGCTTTAAAATGTTTTACTTTTGGGGGACGTCTAAGATCTTCTGGTAGTTTATTCCAGTTACAAGCAGCGTAACTGCTGAATGTAGCTTCACCACGCTTAGTTTGGACTCTGGGCTCTACTAGCTGACCTGACTTCAAGGATCTAAGAGCCCTGCTCGGTTTTTCATCTTTGAACGTATCAGAAATGTATTCAGGGGCCAGACCGTCTAATGACTTATAGACACAAAGCATCACTTCAAAATCAATTCTGTAACTGACTGGAAACCTTCCACATGTAAAGGCAGTGAGCGGTAGGTCGTCCCACACTCATATCCCTACACCGATGCGTGTGTGTTTGTGTGTTGTGTGTGTGCTCGCATGTCTAACTTGTGTGTGTACAGAGATGTATCTTCAGCTGGTGTCCCTGTGTAAATGCTTTGGACAGAAGAGACACTGGAAACGTTTGACTCCTTTGTGGATTCTACCGTGTCTCTTCAGACTGCTCACCTGAGAAAACTGTTTATTACAGACCGCAAACAGGCTTCACCTTCGACCGCATCAACACAGCCCTGCTCCCACCACTAGATAAAGTAATATAAGAGTATATATAGACTAGATAAAGTAATATAACAGAGTATATATAGACTAGATAAAGTAATACAATAGAGTATATATAGACTAGATAAAGTAATATAACAGTATATATAGACTAGATAAAGTAATATAATAGAGTATATATAGACTAGATAAAGTAATATAATAGAGTATATATAGACTAGATAAAGTAATATAACAGTATATATAGACTAGATATAGTAATATTATAGAGTATATATAGACTAGATAAAGTAATATAACAGTATATATAGACTAGATAAAGTAATATTATAGAGTATAGACTAGATCAAGTAATATAATAGAGTATATATAGACTAGATAAAGTAATATAATAGAGTATATATAGACTAGATAAAGTAATATAACAGTATATATAGACTAGATAAAGTAATATTATAGAGTATATATAGACTAGATAAAGTAATATAACAGTATATATAGACTAGATAAAGTAATATTATAGAGTATAGACTAGGTAAAGCCATTATAGACACATGGTCATTTAATGTGTTTTTTTATGTCCCATTATGGTTTAGATTAAGTCTGACGATGTAAAGTTGATTGAATATTCAACGGTCCATCCTTACCAGTTTACTATTAACAGGGAGGTCCCCACACAATAAACAGTGGTGTGAAAAGGTGTTTGCCCCCTGCCTGATTTCTCATTTTATCGCATGTATGTCACAAATAAATATTTCACATCATCAAACAAATTTCAACATTAGTCAAGGATAACACAAGTAAACACAAAATGCAGTTCTTAAATAAATTATTAAGGGAAAACAAAATCCAAACCTACATTGCCCACATTCTATGCTCTCACCTCATTACGACTTTTAAGAAATTATTCTTATTGGGCCTTACTGTGCCACAATATAATGCCTCGACATCTAAGGAGATCTCTCACACAAGGGAAGGATAAAAAGAAGTTGTCAGCATATATGCACTGGTTTTACAAGAGAAACCTCTTTCTAAAACTTTTCACAACACATAGGCTAAGCTGAGCTCAGTTCCCCTGTGACCCACAATCCCCGACCTGTTTACTCACTAAAAGACAAACAGTAGCCTGTCAAAGAGTCGCCTACATATCATATTTGTATCCAATAGTGGGCAGTTTTTTGTGGCACGTATTTCTTCCACATTTGTCTACCGATAAATTTGATCATAGACCATCGAGAGGGTTTGCCATGAATTAAGTAGTTTTGGGACATTTTCATGAAACATCTTGATAAAGGCCTTTGTGTAAATTTTCTGTTGAATTGGAGGAATTCTCCCTCTAGTTAGCTGACTAAATATGCAATCATCGACTTCCACAACTGATATGCTTAGTCTGTGACAATAACCATGAAGGCAATCAATAACCATGATCAGATTACTTTTCATTGACGATAGTACAGTTATGTGGAATATCTGTTAATGTCAGTAATATAGCGTTGTGAGCACACAAGACTGCTACCTACTCGCTAGTGAAAGCTTATAGACATACTGACAGGCGAATCCGAAAGTTAGCTAGATATTCTGTAAGTAGATGGGGACGTTTCCATGACAGCGAAAACGTATTACGTAGCTTTATCAAGTTAGCTAAGTAACTGGACAGACCTGGCAATAGTTCTGGCTCCACTTATTATCCACCACCGCTGACGTGTTTATGTTAATCTGAGACATACATTTTACCACAAAATCTAACATCGACAACACCAAACACATATCTCCTGCTTCTTTATTTTACTCACCCCGACATCGGCATCACTTTGAATGTGTGTGAAAACGGACCCAGCTGTGTGTATCGCCTATCGAAATAGCAACGGTCTCTTCATGCGAACTGTTGGCGCTGTCATTTTTACAATAAAAAAAAACTCAGGAAACCTTGGAAAGTGTAAATGTCAAGATTCCCTGTTTCCGGAATCTAAAGAGTTAAATGACGTAATCAGCAGACTACGTAAACAAGAAATGTCACTGTTCTAAGGTCCAGAATCATCAGAATCACATGGCTTACCTGTATGCAGTAAAATGTTGCATCAAATGGAAATCATCTGTAGATACACCTGGCCGTGCCTGTCAACACACCTTTCCTCATCAATTTAGTGCACATATTTTTTATTTATTTAGGCCTAATCCAGAACGTTTTTTTTTCTGTAAACTGATCACAATATTGTGTGTTCGTTTGTAATGTAATAGATTACACATGCATTTTTTTGTAATCATTTACATGTACAGATTTACTTGGTCACTACTCCCCAACCCTGGCAGCAATGCTAAATGCCAGAGAAGGTCCAAGGATGAGAGTTTGCTAGCCGGGAGAGCTAGCATAGCAGCTCCAAATCAAATTCCCACGTGAAGGTGTAAATTACCATTGGTACAGACAGGCAATGCAATAGAAGAATTAGCGAACACAGCAGGGAAGGCCTGTCCTATTGATCGGTCTGTGGAGATGTTTGTAAACTAGCAATAATAGCCCCCACACTCTACACTCCTCCGTCAGGACGAGCTTTGACCTCCAAAAGCAATTTCTATAGATCTGCAACGATTTGGGGCCCCCGCTTCCTGGTCCAGATCCACTCAGGCTTCTAGCCTAGCGGTAACCGGACCCTCACCCACAGCCCTCCTAATGCACCTGCTATGGATCGGTTGGGTGTCTGGACTACAATCTCTTGACAGGCTGAGCCGTGGGGTAAATGATACAGGCTCTGTAACTTTCATTTAACCATAAAGGCACATTTAATCTGTTCGCTCGCGGCCTCGGCTCTCCTTCTCCGAGCTGGCAGTCAGCCCTCCACCCCCTTACGACCTCGACACACTTTCACACTGAGAAGGGTCAAGCCCGCGGACGTCCACTCATCACTGCTAATCTGATTGACCTCCTCTGACCCTCTTCTCGTTGTGGTTTGATTGGAGTGGTGTTGTCCACACTGGCGAGGTGGTGAGTCATAAAACCTAGAAAGGAAAGCAGAACCAGGTCCATATCTGGGAGTGGATAAACTCCCGGACATAGTCCCATAGCACCATAGAGGATGTTTTTATATTGTAGCTACTTGACTATATAACGTGGCCCATCGGGGAAGTATAAGCTCTGACCGGGAATCCACCCTAAAGAGCTCCCAGAACCGTCTGCTTGGGTGGAAGAATAATTTTGGTTCCACAAGAGGCCTATTAGAACCCCTCCTGGCTTTCCCACTCATTTATCATTTATTTATTAGCATCTGTTAACGCTTACTGACTTCTGGGGATCGTTCCGAGTTCTCCTCAACAGGCCTTTCTTCATTTCAGCATCGGAAAGGCAACACAGTTTTTTTCTCTCCAGATTTGGCGACGGATCTAAGCGAGTGGCAAGGGAATTACTTTCAGTGATCATCTTGTAGTAATTTCACCAAATTTCTCTAATAGGCTTCTGCTGAATGAGCAACGTCCCTTGACTGGTTTGTTCAAGCGTTGTTAACAAGCACGCAGACTTTCCCCTGCCTCTGTCTGCACCATCTGGAGAGCCACCATCATTAAGTGTGTTGGGACTTGGGAGTAGTTAGTGGACATCTTTTTCCACTAGATGGAAATAAAGACTGCTCGCTCCTCCTTCTCCTTCGTGGTTTTAAGTCATTAAGAAACATTTGAGGTGGCAATAAAGGCAGCACAAAAGGGTGACTTCAGATTTACAATCATTTAATTAATGTCAAATGTAGTTTACAAACGGGAAAGACAAGTACCATTTTCAAGAATATACAAGACACAAATTATCTGACACAATCGTCTTGTGCAATTTGTCATCTTTGGGGCAGGTTGAAATAAACCTCCAGTTGGAGAAGCAATACACATTGGGAGAGAATACCGTCACTTTTCATTGTCAACGGTTGTGAAGTAGATTCCCAGAAGTTCCAGCTAGACATACTGTATGGCGCAGTAAGCTCTCGTATGTGTTCAAAAATACACCGCCACTTTAAGGGTTTATTTGCCTATGCATGTTTCCTATACATTTAACTACAACGTGAAACTATAACAAACCAGAAGACGAAACCAATTACAAATACTGTATGAAGAGGCATCTTGGGAGAAAAACAAAACAAAAAAACATTTAAGTGTGTCTGAGTAGCTGACACTATGGGGTTTTTCTGAAGCTTCTGTATATGTCTCGATCTTTTTCAACCATGAATGCAAATAGCCTCTGTAAATCAGACAGGCAGTCTACGCAATAGATCTCCATTTGCTCTACAATTTGTGCCCTGTACACCGCAAAAAAATATTATAGCCACTTTGAAATCAGTGTATTACTGTAAGGTAATCCAAATGCTTAATCTCGTGAATTGAAAATCAATAAGATCAAATGGTTAATATGCAGAATGATGCCAGATCGAATGATTAAAATTCACATTGAAGTGTGTCTTACAGTAACGTTACACTTTTATTCTGTCCTGTTAAATAGCCAAGCCTACTGCGATCTGTGTGATCTTTCAGACATTGAGATTTCACCTAACTTCTTTAAACTCGCCAGAGTAGCCTGATCTTTTGAAGTCAACAAAAAAATGGCATTAAGAACAATCACATGCTTAGGAAATGTTTAGGAAACTCAAGATCGCTCTGTCTGGCAGACTAAACATCCTGAAAAGGTCAAATCTGTAGCCACAGTCAAAACATTATGGAATAATTCAACAGCTCCTTCCGGTTCTAGAACACTATAACAACTGGTAACAGGCTGCATCATTGCCCTCTAGTGGAACAACTATACATGACAGAAGCTTTTATATTGCTAATAATCGAAAAACTGAAGATACAGCCGCTGTGTCTACACCGTAAACAAAATTAACAAACGGTCATCGTAAAATAGCATCTAAATCCACAACAGAGGAAGATGATGAGAGACAATGTTAGGCCGAAACAACAAACCGAAGGAGCACTAAACTGGAGACACAGATCTGAAAACGCTAGTCCATAAAGACGAATGGGTAAATGGGAAATTTGGGCTAAGCTGAATAAAATATCCAACTATGTGCATTTGTGACTGAAGCCATCTGTTGTTCCCCTTCACTGATAATTGAACATTTCTGTACATGTGTTAACATCGACAGGGTTGAAGTTGGGGTTTTGAATCAGTCATAAACCTTTCATTTCTTTATTTTTTTGTCAGCTTACATCAATACAGACATCACAGGATACATAGTTTTACAGATACAAATCACGCCACCTTGCTGTGGTGAAGTGTTCAGTGACTGGTCGGGGCCAGCCTGGCGACCCACTGCTCTCTACCTCCCTCCCTCGCTCCCCCAGAGATAGGAAGGACCTGCCTTTACGAGTTGCCAGGTTGGAGCCTTTACTGGATAGCACAATGTAAAAAACGCTCAAAAACGTTTGCGGAGAGATGCGTCTTAGGAGGCTTGGTCTGAGCGGAGGTCAAAACAGGAAACCAAAGTGAGGAAGAAGTGATGGGTCAGAGCGTGTACGCTGTACGACTAAAGACAAGCAGCGCAGGTGGTGGTTAACTGAACTGGTTGTGATTCAGAACACGTCAGTTTGTTTGGCCAGCGTTGCGGTTATCTAACAATTCAAAGCCATCAACTCTCCACATCTAGGAAAAGGTCCCCGGGAGCCAAAAATTGCTTTAGGTCTACATCTTCTACAGCGCTTACTGTGTAATTGAATGAAAACTGTACACCGTCTAAACCGTCTATTGGAGTCGTTTATTATTATTATTACTTAAATGTATTCCTGTACAACGAAATACAACTTGAACCTTAGGACGACAACATTGCTTTAAAAAATACAGAGGGCTTTCTTTTTCTGCATTTTTTTTAACATAATAACCCCCCCATTCCCAAAACCTAAAACTGGTCTTCAATAATATATACTTCTGTGTGTGTGTGAGTGTGCGTGTATGTAAGTGCGTGTGAACCCTATGTATACAAATGTAACTTCTATGTAATTTACACACAACACTGTAAACATACATAGACTATTATACATGTGCTTGCACCGACTCGTGGGATTTGGTTGACTTCACTACTAAACAGCACAAAAGAAAAACGTTTGAAAAGAAGAAGAGGAGGATGCTCCCTTGGTTGTATTGAGGTTTTTGCCTTTGGTTGAAAGCTCCTAAAGTTAATCGTTTCGCTTTCTCCGTTAGCAGGGCCTTAAAGCTGGCTGCGAGGACGGACAGCTGCCAAAATGTCTAGCCGGGCTGCCCAGATGACTGGAACTGATAGGGGTTTTCCACACAAAGCGAGCAGAGATGGGGAGGAGGACGGGGTCCGCCTCACCTTCACACCGGAACAGATCTGTCAGGGGGCGTGACAGTGGATTGGGCTCCACCAGGAATAAAAACAGCAAATCTGGGTCCCCTCACTTGAGAGCTACAGGACAAAACACCCCGAAGCAGGAGAGTGAGCCAGGAAGGGTGGTTGTTGACTGCAGAGTTAAACCCCCGCCACTTGAGGGCAGTGTGGAGTGAGCCTGTTCGACAAACACTTAAATTAACAGTTCTGTTCCCAAGCCTAGTAGGTTGATCAGTCAGATAGTCCTCGTCTAGTGGGAATTGTCTTTTGAGACACCAGGGTCGTCTCTCCTCTAATGGGGGATCTCAAAACCAGGCCCACGCATAAAAAGCAATACGCTGAGAGAAAAGGGAAATAAGAGGAGTGGCTGGAGGGAGGGGGGTGGTTTGGACGTGGAGGTCAGTCAGGATAAGCGCAGTCTTCTTCACAAGTAGACGCGCCGCAGATCGCCTGGTGACGTGATGGTGTTGCATTGTGGGCACAGTTTCTTGTTTCCCTGCGGGGTGGAGACAAAAAATGAAAAAAATTCATGTTAAGGTCCCATTATAAACACCTAAAAATCACTGGTAAAAGCACTGGTAAAAGCACTGGTAAAAGCACTGGACTGTCAGAAATGCTACTGTAACATTAGACCAACTAACCCCATCGGTCCGGCCCAGGTATTGAACCCAATAAAGGAGAGCCGAACCAAACGTGTTCTCAGATCCCTTTCAGCCACTATACATTTACTCAGTGAGTCACTAGGGTGTGGTGCACATCGCCAGTCATACAGCCGTCAGACAGGAGGCAGCGGAACACGTGGAGCATCAAAGTCTACCCATCATCCCACTGTGTTCCTGCTGGGTTCCACCCTCTGGAAACGCTGCCATCCTCTATAAAATGACGTAAGTGTTGCAAGACAGCAGGTGATGGAGCAGAGAGCCGCCGTACAGTGTGTGTGGTCTCAGTGGGTTGCCACGCAACCAAACCCTCTGCCCATAGCTAACCCAAGACTACCTGCGTAGGTGCCAGGTAGACTACCCGCGTAGGTGCCAGGTAGACTACCCGCGTACGTGCCAGGTAGACTACCCGCGTACGAGCCAGGTAGACTACCCGCGTACGTGCCAGGTAGACTACCCGCGTACGTGCCAGGTAGACTACCCGCGTATGTGCCAGGTAGACTACCCGCGTACGTGCAAGGTAGACTACCCGCTTACGTGCCAGGTAAACTACCCGCTTACGTGCCAGGTAAACTACCCGCTTACGTGCCAGGTAGACTACCCGCTTACGTGCCAGGTAGACTACCCGCTTACGTGCCAGGTAGACTACCCGCTTACGTGCCAGGTAGACTACCCGCTTACGTGCCAGGTAGACTACCCGCTTACGTGCCAGGTAGACTACCCATGTACAGTGAGTTGTGGGAGAGAGGTTTATCCTGCTAATTGTGTGTGTGGGAGAGGGTGTGTGCATGGACAGTACCACTCAACATTCAGCATACTGGGCAATGGGTCTGAACAGTACTTGCTGACTGACGGGGAACCTGTGATGAACCCAGGTTATCCAAGGCCAAATTTTGAGTATGTTTAGGGCACATGGTGATATTCTCATCCACTGATGTCTACAAACACACTCCACCCTGCTTGTCAGAACCCAGACAGCTTTCACACCCGGTCAGAGGGGCCCCAGACAGCACTAACACCCGGTCAGAGGGGCCCCAGACAGCACTAACACCCGGTCAGAGGGGCCCCAGACAGCACTAACACCCGGTCAGAGGGGCCCCAGACAGCACTAACACCCGGTCAGAGGGGCCCCAGACAGCACTAACACCCGGTCAGAGGGGCCCCAGACAGCACTAACACCCAGTCAGAGGGGCCCCAGACAGGGAAGGTAAGCCTGGGGTAGACATGGGCAGCTCTCACAACCCGGTGCAAACAGGATTTGTGGCTGGCCAGTGTGCATGTCTACAGACAAAACAGGCCGAGGTCGTCTGGGGTCGTCTCACAAGTCTCTGACTTCTGTCATCTTAACAGGCTCTCGTTACATCTCAAAAGCCCACAGGTTCATTTGGAAGGTAAATTAAGTGAAAATGAGTGTAGTGACCCAGTAGCCTGACAGTGAGCACACTGTTCTCCTGTGTATTAGTGAACAGCTCATGTATAGCACTCATACCACATCCCAGAACCCTTTCATCCCCCAACCCCCCCCAAACCAGAGTCTCCAACAAGAACCAGGTTCCTTCATCCCTCTCCTCTACACAAAGACATGACGGCCTGGCCTTTCTTTCTTTTCTTCATATAAAATAAAGGCGTTCCCTGCTCTTAATGAGCCTGGTGCATTGGTGCGGGCTTCACACATTGTGCGCCAGCTGCAGAGCTCTATTAAATTCATAAGAGGAGGCCCGACGGTAACTAGATTAGACGCATTTACTTTGATCAAGACGCGGGGAGCCCTGCCGCGCTGCACTTTTATTGCTGTCTTCGGGCAACATATTACTGCCCACATTAGGAACTAGCTGCTGTGGCAGGCACACATTTTGCCCACCCCTACCTCCCACTTTCCTCCCTCCTTCGACAGCAGTCTTTGACACACGGGCCTTTGTGATTAAGAAAGACACAGAGCAGCTTATTTAAAACATTGTATGTTAGAGGGAGGCTAAGCCGGGGAACATTTATTTATGATTTTCTTTCCGCGTGTACCAGCAAAAAGCCTCCGGTTTAGTGGTGTTAAAAACATGAGCGGAAACAAATGCTGAAACGGGCCCACAGATAAAACCAGTCACTATGGTGATGTTGGAGCAGCGATGTTCCTGGGTCGCTGGTTTCTGAGTTGCCTAAATCATCCTAATCATTTACCTTATCGTCCAAAGCATTAATCACTAATCAATGGTAACATTAAAAAAAAACATGAATATTGAACATGTCTGAGTGTGTGTAGGCCTAAATATAAATCAAAGAGCAGTGGACCTCTTTATTATAGTAGAACTAGCCATTAACGGGGCTGTTGTGTGTTATAATGTTCAAGGAATTTACCAAAAGAAAGAAAGAGTTTAGTGTCCTGGTCATTGGTCTGTGGGTGGGGAGTGTCTGTGGGTGGGGAGTGTCTGTGGGTGGGGAGTGTCTGTGGGTGGGGAGTGTCTGTGGGTGGGGAGTGTCTGTGGGTGGGGAGTGTCTGTGGGTGGGGAGTGTCTGTGGGTGGGGAGTGTCTGTGGGTGGGGAGTGTCTGTGGGTGGGGAGTGTCTGTGGGTGGGGAGTGTCTGTGGGTGGGGAGTGTCTGTGGGTGGGGAGTGTCTGTGGGTGGGGAGTGTCTGTGGGTGGGGAGTGTCTGTGGGTGGGGAGTGTCTGTGGGTGGGGAGTGTCTGTGGGTGGGGAGTGTCTGTCTTGTGGTGACACAACAGCGTTGTATTGGAGAAACATAAGTGTGCAGTTGACAAGGGGTTCTTACCAGAGTCCTCAGCCAGCATTCCTCACAGTGGACGTGCCAACACTGGATGGAGGTGAGGGGCATCGTATAAGAGTCCTGGAGAGGGAGGGAGAGGGAAAGAGAGAGAGAGAGAGAGGGAGAGGGAGGGAGAGAGGGAGGGAGAGAGAGAGGGAGGGAGAGAGGGAGGGAGAGAGGGAGGGAGAGAGGGAGGGAGAGAGGGAGGGAGAGAGGGGGGAGAGAGGGGGAGAGAGAGGTTAAAGGGGAACCGTGTGGACGCTCTCTGACACACACCAAAGCGCACGACCACACACGGACAGGACACAGGCCAGGAACGACGGCACCAAACCAAAGCACCGGGCAGCCCGGCTACAAGCACAGGCAGGGAGGCGTGTGGGCGGGTGGGGGTGGTGGAGACACCGATGGGGTGGGGTGGGAGCTAGCACAGAGAGCCTTACCCTCCGTAGCGGCATGAGCCGTTTAATCCCGCCGCCGCCGCAGCCCATAACGTAGCCTCTATACAAACAGTAAATGCTGAGCGGGAGGGGCTTTGAGCTCTCTGAAACCCGCCTCTCATTGGGTGCCGGGGCGGCCAGGGCCCGGCCCGATTGGCCCAGATTCTTGTCTGTTTGGAACCTCTTCCTCTGTAGAGAAGTACAGAGGAAGACGAGGGCACGGCTGAGCACAGGAATGTGGCGGACTAGAAGGCATTGAAAGACACAGGTTCGGAGTGGAGTGACACTGACATGCATTCACAGACAACACGGGAAAGAAACCACAGGGGGTTTCTGTTGCAGCGTGTGTGATCTGGATCTAACTAAAACACGCGCCAGAGATCCCTCAAAACCTCAGGATACGCATTCTATCAATGGTATGGATCGAAGGGCAACGAGGGAATACGACACGTGAAGATGGCATTATGTGAAATCCAAAGTGTCCATACTGAGTACAGTTCCTTAAAAGCACCAGCAGGTGGTGCTGGAGTTCCACTGAGGAGCACCCTGTTGGGGTAGGACAACGCTGTAACAAGTGCTTAGAAGAACAAAGATTCTGAACCGAGTCCTCAGGGACCTTGAGGAGAAAGACGCGCAACAGGAGAGGCTGAGCTGGGCCACGCCATTTTGTGGAAATATGAGCGACGCGGAGTAAGCGTTCAAATACGCCTCCCAATCACTTTTACTCGCAGAGATAAATGTTCAACTCATTGCAATAGGAGATTTCCTAACAAGACTTATACAACAACACGACGGTCAGCCAGTCAGTGAGAGCAGGAGGGAGGCATGTCTCTCACCCCCTCGGCCTGCTGGGAGATTTGTGACGTGGGGAGACGGCAGTAATGAGAAATGAGTTTCAGGATGGTCACCATAGGAGAGTGCTAATCAATATGCACCTCCTCCGCGCTCCTCATCTCCCTAACCCCAGGGCCGGGACGACCTTTATGAGGAACGGGCGTCAGGAATCGCTCGCCTTTCCACAAATACCGGAGCGGTGGCCCGGGGTTTGCCAAAGCAGAGGAATCCGGCTTTGCTGGTTCTCAGGGCCAGTGGACGCTCCGGCGCGACACACACACACACCCAGAAACACCCAGGCTCTGACCTGACCGCCCCCCAGGCAGGGGGAGACCCAACCAGGCCAGGACAGATAATCAAACAGGACGCAGTAACGTCAATAACCAAAGACAGGAGATACTATGGATCTGAATGATAATGAACCATCAGGTGGTCAGACTGAGATCCAGGGAGCTGTAGGGTGGTAATGAGCCAATACAAGGGGCAGCTGGGGCTTTAAAGCCAGGTGACCGTGCAACAGAACCTCCAAACACAGGGATTGTGTGTGCTGGGGTGTGTGTGTGTGTGCTGGGGTGTGTGTGTGCTGGGGTGTGTGTGTGTGTGCTGGGGTGTGTGCGCTGGTGTTCAGGCCATGCGGGAAAACACTTTAACCACCAGCCAGTTCATGTCAACACAACACAAAGCTTGCATCCTAAATAGCACCCAACGGGCCCCGGTCGGTCTCTATACGGGCCCCGGTCGGTCTCTATACGGGCCCCGGTCGGTCTCTATGCGGGCCCCGGTCGGTCTCTATGCGGGCCCCGGTCGGTCTCTATACGGGCCCCGGTCCGTCTCTATACGGGCCCCGGTCGGTCTCTATACGGGCCCCGGTCGGTCTCTATACGGGCCCCGGTCGGTCTCTATACGGGCCCCGGTCGGTCTCTATACGGGCCCCGGTCGGTCTCTATACGGGCCCCGGTCGGTCTCTATACGGGCCCCGGTCGGTCTCTATACGGGCCCCGGTCGGTCTCTATACGGGCCCCGGTCGGTCTCTATACGGGCCCCGGTCGGTCACTAACCGGGCCCCGGTCGGTCACTAACCGGGCCCCGGTCGGTCACTAACCGGGCCCCGGTCGGTCTCTATACGGGCCCCGGTCGGTCTCTATATGGGCCCCGGTCGGTCACTAACGGGCCCCGGTTGGTCACTAAACGGGCCCCGGTCGGTCACTAAACGAGCCCTGGTCACTAAACGGCCCTGGGTGCCATTTGGACTGTGTGGATTCAGACACTCCGTGATGGCGTGCAGAGAGACAGATCGAGGCTGCAGGACTAGTTCCTTACCATGCAGATGAGACACTTATATCGGTCCCCTCGCAGGATCTGTTTCTCCAGCTCCCGGATCCGGGCCTTCAGTGCTTCAAACGTGGTGGCTGTAGAGTCCTCCGTGATCCTGTGTAGAACAAAAGCTTGGGTCAAGTCACAGTTCAACACAAATCATCATCCAAGTGACGTAAGAGGCCTTCCTTCTACAGTGGATACGAATAACAAATCGTCATTCACGACGGTCATATATGGCGGTCATTCACGACAGTCATATATGACGGTCATATGCGGCGGTCATATGCGGCGACACGTTCCTATTTACCACCAGTATGTATCCTCACAGGTCTAATACAGACACAAGACATCCAGTATCTGTGGCACTTTAATACATTGTGTTGTAAACAGTGCACTCAGTCCAACGGGGCTCCTCATCAACAGTAGGGCACTACAGAGGACACAGTCTGGCGTTTGGGAAGCGGGGCAGATTTATGACTACCTCCCCTCCTCACCTCTCAGGCCCTGCACTAAACATCAGCTGATTAATGCCGCTGCTGCCCGGACAATGTACATTTAACACTGTCCTGCAGCATATCAACTAGCAATAACTACATCAATACGGCCGCCGATGATTGGCCGGGACGCGGCGCTGGCCAGATGTTTATGGTGATCTGCTCATTTTCCAGCCAGATGGAGCGCTGATCTACGCCATTGATTTACCATTGGAACGGCTCTCAGCAGGGAGAGCAAACAAGCACCCCCCCCCCCCCCATCCGATTAGTAGCGGTCTGAAGGCCCAGTTTCCCAGCGGTCTACGGCTTCATCTATTATACTACTGGAACAGGGCGAGGGTTTAATGACAAGCTGTGAAGAGCCCGGCTGACCAGAGACTCTCAGAGAGACGAATGAAGCGCAGAGAGACCGGCTAGTCAGCACACTAGTGTCTACATACAGGCTGAAATAGCTCAACACAAGGGCACTTGCTTTTGAGTTGCGCCAAATATCAATTGAAGAGATCGAGCGCTCATTTGTCCGGTGCCGGTGCAAATGGATCGCGGTGACAACAAGAGTCAACTGGAAAGTCCGTTGGACAGCAGCGGTGAGTGGAGACCTTGGCCAAGGATACCCGGTGGAAAGAAGACCTGGAGAGTCACTCTATCCCACCCTGTGACTCAATCTGCAACATCGTGGTCATAAAGCTTTAAAATCTCCTCTTATTAGCTGGGAGCTTGTAAAAAGGCATTTAGCCTTGATTAGCGTGCTTGCTTATAAAGCAGGCCCAGTAGCCCTGTCCTCAGTAGCTGGCTGTTTTCTCTTTAACAGCTTCATAAATCCCTGTGGTGGCTCACTCAACCAGCGCCGCCATCGCCCACCGCTCAGTACAACTTATAAACCCTATAAAGTCCTACCCTTCTCTCCTCTCTGAGACAACACGCATTGACCGTTAGATTAATTCGGCTGGTGATTTATAAGAAGCCACATTCGGAAAGTTAGTTAATACCCTTGTGCAATAAAAGCAGGGGGAAATCTTTTGTTATGTGGAGGCCTGGGTTGTACGGAGAGCAGACAAGAGTGATTCTCCCTGGTTAATTAAAGAACAATAGATTACCTCATACAGAGGAACAAAATCCGGCATATGATGCTGATATCCTTTGGTTGACCAAACTAATCCTCTACCGGGGACACTTATAAATGTTTTGTCTTATATGTCTAGTGATGCGTAGGTAAGAAAATGTAAAAGAAATATAACAAATACATATACCACTTAGGTCATTGTACAATGCCTGAAATAAAATGTGATAAGCCTGCAACAGAGAAAAATATATATTGACACAATAGTAAAAAAACAAATTATTTAATAAATTACATGTTAGCATTTTAGCATGTTGTATTATGGCGGAAATCAAAATCACGTATATTTTTGTCATAATTGAAATCACGATTACTAATTGACAGGGGAAACACCATGCATTTTTTTACTTATACAAATAACTTTATTGTATTCTTAACAGTGGATTTGCCTGAATATAATTTAACTGGAAAAATGTAAATAATAAAAGAACCACTAAGAATTTATTTCCTGTATAATTTGTTTTTACAAAATACATTTGCTCCAAATAAATTAGACCAAGTTTGTTCTAGAGCACTGCCACAGCCCGCTGAAGAACTCAAGCCAGTAACTGTCATCTCTTCAGGGTTTTTAGCCAGCAAATAGCTGTTAGGGGAAAGATCGTATTGAAATCGACGTTGATGTAATGAATTGTCAAGCTTAAATCCACTGAATCCGTCATCACTATGGCTGTGAGGCGGGTTTGTTCCGTCCTCCACGCAGTCTCATAATCCCCGGGGAGCGTGTCAGAAGCAGAGCGTTGTAAAGCGTGATCACATGATCAACAACTAAAAATGAAATACTTTTGCCTGTCTGACGTTGATTTTCGGGGTTCTACCACATGCAAGACGTCCAAATTGTTAAATTGTCCTTATTGTTGTAATGTTGTACTTCGTTGTATTGTAGCCTACAGCCTATAATTGTCGGAGGCCATCGTAACTGAATTAAAAAAAAAATAATATTCCACAGACCTAGTTGGACACCTGTTATGTCAAATCACAATCAGTCTGAACCAATTAGCCAAATGTAAAAACTGTACACCCTAAAAACTACTAAGAAAACCCCCCAAACACTCAACATTACCGGGGCTACGACGGCGTATAAATGATCACTATTTAGCTTGACTGGTCGAGAAGAAAGGACAATGGCGTTTCACAGAACTTTTTCTCAGACGCTGGGCGACTGTAACCTCTAACAGCTTAATATATATGTATACCAACCAACTTGTGCTAAACGTTGGAGGATTTACGAGCCAAGTTATTGGTTGAGCCATGTTACGCTCAGGGAAATACAAGTAAACATTGTGGATATAAAACAGGGCCGTGAATCCCAACCGGGCTGTGGGACTCTGTGGGCTGCTGGAGACACAGTGGCCTTGAGCACACATAAAACCTTACAAGACTTCCAATCTAACCTGAATTAGTACCGCGTAGAGATTCCCCAGGCTGCTCCAATACATCTGTGTGGCCGGGACACTACATAATAATACTGGCCTGCAGAGGACCACAAAAGGTGGTGGAGGTGTTCTGAGGGGGAAACTCAGAGTCCAACTGAAGTAGGACGCCCATGACAACGCCACCAGAGAAAGAGGGAGTGTGTGAGAGGGCTGGAGGGAAAATGAGAAAGAGGGCGAATGGGGCAGACGGAGAGAGAAGGAGAGACAGTGAGAGGGGGCGAGAGAAGATAGACAGAATAAGATGGAAGAGAGAGGTCTGATGGGAAAGACAGAGAGAAGGAAAGAGAGAATAAAAGGGAAATATAAAGGGGGCGGATGGAGAGTGAGGGGGAGAGAGTGAGAGACACATAGTAAGAGCGTGAAAGATAGAGAGTGAGAAGGGAAGAACGAGTGAGAGGGAGAGAGACAGTGAGAGCGTGTGAGCAAAGACAATAGTTAAAGAGAGCGGGTCCTTCACATTAGGTGTCCAATGTGAGTGTTTAGTATGAGTGTTCAGTGTGAGTGTTCAGTGTTCAGTGAGAGTGTTCAGTGTGAGTGTTCAGTGTGTGTGTTGGTGGGAGCCTTTAATGCGTGCCCATTTCTCATTTCATTAGCCAGCCTTGCCAGCCTCCCCGTGCAGCAGCCGCATTGCAATCTATCTCCATCAGGCCGTTATCTTATTCTAGCGTCCACCTATACCCTATACCACAGCCTTTCATCTCCCCGGTGAGAAGAGGGAGGGCCGACAGGGACGAGGCCAGACAGGCGTGGGGGAACAGAGTGGCCCAGTGGTGGCCTCTGAAGCACACTGCAGGCTGGTGTAATTACAGTTAGATACGGGGGTGGGGGGGGCAGGGAGGAGAGGCCCAGGGGACTGACAGCCTTTTACAATGGGGATTAATCCAAATCCACAGTCACTGCCTCTGCCATTCGCCCATTTAAATATGTCATCTGTACACGTCAAAACTCTACATGCCAGTTTATTTTTCAGCCCGACAGGCCTGTGCAAACAATGTCCAATTTAAAACACTCCCGGGAACTCGCATTTCGATTTATATACAGCATACGGTGAATATATATATCCATATTCAACTGTGAATAATGATGAATATTTGGACGAAGAAATGGATTGTAGGCCAACTGACCAGAAACCACAAATGTTCATCCAAAATGTAAATGTTGACATTTCTGAGCATTTCAGTCGCGGCTTCCGATATTAACTAAGCATGTGTGAAGACCCTCTGACATGACCAGATGGGGATTCCAGCTCCCGGTCACCACCCGGGTCCAGGGTGGAGGCTTGGCAAACGGCTGACGAGGGGCGGGCGAGGCCGGGGGGTGGAGTCATCTCTCGGAAATCCAGGACAGATTGAATTATTTGCGGAGCTACATGGAAATCTGTCCCACTGTTATAAGTTGAGCATGAAATGTTTGCAGCAATCACATCGGCGGCATTGGAGAGCTCATTTATCTTGTGGGGAATGAGCGGGGACTGGAGACGACCCCAAAGCCAGGAGATCATTACCCATCTGGGATGAGATCAGAGATTTCACTACTGGAACACACACGCACACACGTGCGCAAGCACACACACACACACGCACAATGTATCAACATAACGAAAGGAGACAAATCTCATTTTCATTTGGGATTGAGGGCTGAAAAATCCACCATACATGAATTTTGCAAACAGCAAGGAAGGGAATTGTTTCAAGCCGTTGTTCCTCGGAAATCATTCAATGCCTTATTTGGTCTCTTTAAAAGGATTCTCAGATTAAGCCCATTTCCTTCGGCTCAGGAAATTGCCCATAAAACTGTCACAGCGCATGCCTATTTGTTTCTTGATTTTGGCTGTGAAATGTAAAGAATGCAAACAGAAAGGGCAAAACGCAGGCGCCATAGCAGTTAATCCAAATAAATCACAGCTCGTTGTGTAATTTTTAAACAGGATTCCAACTCCGGCTTTGTATGAAAACATATTGCGGGCGTGCTCCTCCCGTCAATCTGACAGAGGTTTAAAACCATCATTCCCAGAACAACCCTCACACTGTCTTGATAAATGACATCATCTCCGCTCCGCTGTATAATACAATATCTCGCTAACTTCCTCTAGATGAAACCTGATCCAATAAAGCCCCGTAGACAGCAACAGCCGAGCGGGAGAAAAATGCTAAACATCTGGGCGGAAAGGTTCAGCCGGAGACGTCCTGAATCTAACCCTACTCCCTCCGGAGTGCACTCGGTTCCAGTGATTTCCTCCAGAGGGAACCAAGCGTAGTACACCTGATAGATGCCAGGTTGGGGAGGCAGCCAGTGTGTTTCTGGGTGGTGATCCTCCTCCTCCCTGGCAGGTTGGGGGGAATAGGGGATATTAAATAAATGGCCCTGTGTCACGTCTGGAGCAGAGCAGACAGTTAGCTAAGCTAATAAAGCTGATTCAGAAGGCAGGCCCTTCTCAGAGTCCTACTCTTCCCCGTGTGACATCTACCAGGTGGAGTGATCTATGCCCAGGCCGTCTCAAACGCGCTTAATGCAGCTCTCCACCAGATAATGGCCCGGGAAGGTTCAGGTCTGCATGGCTGTTGAGTGTGCGGCAAGGTGAGTGTGTGTGGCTACTCTGGGTGGCTGCTCTGTGTGGCTGCTCTGTGTGGCTGCTCTGGGTGGCTGCTCTGGGTGGCTGCTCTGGGTGGCTGCTCTGGGTGGCTGCTCTGGGTGGCTGCTCTGTGTGGCTGCTCTGGGTGGCTGCTCTGGGTGGCTGCTCTGGGTGGCTGCTCTGGGTGTGTGTGTGAGTGATAGACAGAGCATGTGTCTGTGCATAGTGGAGATCGGAGGCAAGGAGGCTCAACAGGAGATACAGAGAGGAATCAATCCAAACTGTCATGACTTCACCATTAATGAAACACCCGTCTGCCTTGTCTACACACAGACAGAAACACAAAGAGCAAAGTCACTGAGTTAACACACTCATTCTTGTTGTTTTCCCTTATAGGCAAAAGGCTGTTCCAGAATGCTCGGAAGTCACAGTTAATGTCTCAGCCTGATCTGTCTTTCCGTCTGCGTATGCCGGTCTCTCTTTTCATCTGCCGGTCTGTCTTTCCGTCTGCGTTCGCCGGTCTGTCTCAATCAGTCAACCACAGACAGTACCTACAGTAACTACCAGAGGATGTCCAGTTGATGAATTCCTGTCCCCACTCTACACACAGACAAATTGATCCTGGATACACACAGTCCAACAGCAGAATGATGGGGATGCCTCCCCAACTGCACCCTACTCCCAATCTCTCTGCACTCCTAGTCAAACCTATTGCAGTATTCAGGGTACATGAAGCAGTTTGAGCCGGTGCCCAGATCAATACATCTCAAGCTGCTCTGCTTATGCACTGGTGGAGCTGTGATATTTAATATGTGGCCAGATTCGGTCTACTGTGACAGCTGACCAGCTCCCTCCTGATTGGTTCAATACAATTAAGCATTTAGTGACAGCCAGGGTGGCAGTCCCGCCCAAACTGCGTGTGAGTGTATGTGTATGTGTGTGTGTGTGTGTGTGTGTTTTCGCAGCTACGGACACTAGAAGGTAATAAGAAATGTTGATGTGTGTGTGGACTTCTAAAGCCCTTGCTCAATTCTACTGTTACACACGAGTCTCACAGGAAGTTGATGACGTTAATCACGGTGACCGTGTCAGGGCATAGAGTGGAGCTGTTATGTGAAGTCAGCGCTGTGGGAAATAGGACACAGAGAAAATGAGTGAGGAAGAAGACACAAGCATTCAGACAGCCAGTCTCTGATGCCTGTGCACTGAGAGAGGAAGACTGTAAGGGAAGGCAACGACGGCAGCTCACAGTTTCTGACCCGTGTCTAGGTTTAAGACAGGGCTGAGGGAAACTGAAGAAATAGAGCCCGAATGGGGAACGTGACGAGCAATGGGGTGTGATATGCCAGACATGCAGAAGCAAGCAATCAACCCCCAACCCCCCCCATCGTCCCTCTCTACACTAGCGATGTCGCTCTGACCCCAATTACCCATTCAGAGGGACCGGGCTTGCAGCAGCACAAGGAAATTGTTTTCCCGGGCGCCTCTTGTCGAGGAATATGGATGAGGACATTGAGATGAGGGAATTAGAAGGACTGCCCTTTCACATCCACAGGTTATCCATATTTATCTGCTGCTAGGGAGGGAGGGAGGGTGGGAAGGGTAGGAAGAGAGTAAGGAAGGGTGCAAGCAAGGGTGGTAGGCAACCAGGGGCTCCCGGTGTTTCTATTATACAAAAAGATCTGTCTATCTGATGATTCTAAACAGGACCAGTGTAGAGGGTGTGTGTGTGTGTGTGTGTGTGTGTGTGTGTGTGTGTGTGTGTGTGTGTGTGTGTGTGTGTGTGTGTGTGTGTGTGTGTGTGTGTGTGCGCACACATCACATTCCACAAACACCGGTGGAGCATTGCAGAGCGCCGGCAAGGCAAACAATTCCAGATGATTAGGTTGTAATGGATAGGCTGAAGATGTGCTGGAGATGTGCTGGCTGTGGAGTGGGTGGTGGTGCTGGTGGTGGAGAGCAGAAGGGACAGGGAATATTAGGATTCCTGCACGGTGCCGTGTGTCTGGCACAGATGGAGCACGCGGCTACACGGTGGAGATCAATACCGCCGGACGCTCCCTGTGATCAGACCGGGGGATGAAGTGTGGCACGGCTGGGTTCAGAGCAGCAGGAGAAATGAGCGCAGCAAATGCATCATTTATGACCAGACCGGTGGGACGAGGAGAAGTCATGGGAGAGTAATGGAAACGTGATGAGGGAGGGCTCTGTGTGTGTGTGTGTGTGTGTGTGTGTGTACCAGGGGCAGCATAGAGGACAGGGGATGATTCTTACTTCTCTATGTCACTGTTTTTACAGGTGCGTGGTGCATTGGAGGACGAGCAGGCCGTGTTGGGGTCCTGAGGCGGCTGTTGTTTGCTGCTCTCGCCGTTGCTCGTAGAGGGCATCTCTGTGGAGGGAGAACCGCGGGGGGTGTTAGGAAAACCTCTAGGAATAATCCAGGAATATCGGGAATGTTCAGAATGCTTCAGAGCCCGACAGCTATGATAACTGAGGAAAATAAGTATGGCCACTGGCTGCTAGATTTTGACAGATATGATAACTGACCGTGTACAGATTGAGATAAAATGTTGTGCAAAGCACCAACTCACCGTCACTGCCCCATTTGGAGAACTCTGGCGTTATTCTGTTGGACGGCATTCCTCCACTGTAGACACCAGAATACATATTGATTAGAAAAAGGATAAAGCAGAACAGAACCAAACCGAATGCAGCAGAACCAAACAGAGGTTGAGTTGAATGAACGCCTACTGACTTTAACACAGCTCCACGCAGCGCCTCCCGTTCTTTGGCTTCTCCTTGGTCCTCTCCGGAACAGGGGATGATGTCAGCCTCCGTGTACTGGGCTTTGCCGTACTCCAGCGTGTCGTCTCCGTCCACGTCGAGGTCCGCGTCGCTGTCGTGGTTCTCCTTTGTGCTGCACATGGCAAAGCCTGTGCCTGAGGAGAGTGAGGCGAGCGGAGCACGAGTCAGATTCAGGGCCAGGCTGAAGCAATGGAACTTTCCTACACTCACAGAGGACAAGAACGTATTAACAAGCGTCTTTCCCGGTTTAGCTTGTGGGCCAGGTGAGGACGGCTGTCAGTGGCGGACGAAGAGGTAGTTTAAGAGCTGGTGTCAGGTGTCTAGTTATGGGAGCGTGGGGGTGTCAGCTGTCTAGTTATGGGAACGTGGGGGTGCCCGGGAGTGACTGGCGCCTCTAGAAAAACGTGTGATGAGCGCCGGACCTGGCAGACAAACTCCAACTGCCGGCTGACTGTCCCATTCGGCCCCACTTATGGCCCTGCCTGTCCCACTGTCTGGGTGGCCCCTGAGACCCACAACGTTCTGGGGGCTGATTGAGTGGTCGGGGCTGGACCCTGACAGCTGACTGGCGGAAGGACAGTACCGGAGACCCGCTCAGATAAAAACAGACACAAGCTCAGACAGAGACATATGATGGAGCGATGTCTCAGGACCAGGCTGGACACGTCCCTCTTCTCCACCAAGGCTAAACCTTTTTACAACATCCCGTGCCTTTTAGTGATCATATAAAAAGGGGACCGTTTCCAGTTTTATGTGGTCCCTGTGGTGGCGTGGAGCGAAAGTGGACGACGTTTCTGGAGCATAAATGGGCCTGGACCTCTGCTGCTCCGGTGGCACCCAGCCACATAGATACAGACACCAGGGGAACGCATGGTCACGACCCAACCACAATTACCAAAGTAACAGGAGCGAGCGAGAGACGGGGCCGAGAACGCAGGTCCTCAAAGTTAAAGCCTTTATCACTCCCACAATTCCCCGCAACCTCTGAACCTCTGGCTCGCCACAAAGGCTGCTGGGATAGAAGGTGACCCGACAGCCGCGCCCGGCACTGAGGTCGCCAAGGCGATAAACTGCAAATGATGCCCACCATTTCATTAATCTACTCTGAGCAAGTGGCGACACCCGGGAGAGGCTAAACAAATAAATAGATTGGCCCCCTTCGTCCCGACCGCTAATGTCGGCTAGTGGCCGGGGTAGATCGAGGAGGTGGGGGAGGTGGCGGTGGAGGGCTTGAAGGAACCAGAAATCTCTGTTAATCTAATCAATTGATCAGGAGATGATCCTGCAGCTAGTTAGCGATGCATGGTTGAGGGAGGAGAAGAGGGTGGAAGGAGGAGGAGGAGAGCACAGAGGACGACATTGATTTTTAAAAGGCAGTGGTGTGTTGGCTTGCTGAGACGAGACAGACTGAGAGGACTAGGTAAAATTAGCCTTAACCTCGGCGAGACATGGATAAATATTCCCCCTCAAACATAGTCTCCCTAACTGGGAGTGACGTGGACGGACAGCCGACTGCTGCAGTCCATCCAGTTCAATCTCAATTGGCCGAAGCGGTAAGTACGGAAGGGGATATCGAGACAAGGAGAGAAAACAAGATTCCTATCAAGCTGATAGTTGACCGGTAGGAAGTAAAACGGCGACGCTGTAAAAGCAAGTGGCATGTAAGCTAACTGTCCGGTTGAAATTAGATTGTCCACAGTCTAAGGCCCGGTCTGTTGTCGGGCGAGCAGAACAGACGAAGTGGAGGACTTCATTTGGGCTGCCATTTGGGCCGCGGCGGTTGGACCTGCCAGCCAGGTCTGAGATCAGCCCCTATCTCTCCCTTTAACCAGTCTTGGCAGGCAATCTAATCTCCCCTGAAAAGGTCAACACCACTATAACTGCCTTTCAGTCACATTACGCACGCCACTGCACACCAACACCCCAACCCCCCCAGGAAGGGATGCTGCTTTTCGCCCCTCCTCCTGGCAGATCAGTCATGATCGATAGATACACACACTTGACACAGGTGCGTTTGAATAACACCCCTCGCTCCCCCTGGGCCAGCGTCCTCTTCACCGTGAGCCGCGTGTGCATCTCATTGACCTGAGCGCGGTCGGTACGAGAGTTCAGCCGCGGGAAAAACATGGATCTGCCCCCGCAAGTCAACGCCAACCAGCATGGCGACGTCACGAAGGTCCAGAGCGGTAAGGGAGGGTTCATGAAATGCGGTCGACGTGAGATGTAGCCCGGCAACATTGACGGGGTTGCCATGGCGCTGAACAGCCCATATCAGCAGTCCCCAGTTGGTTCTGGTCAGAGCCTGCCATATCTCACTGGCATTTACAGGACACGCCTGGAGAGATGACGGGACCAAGATAAAGGAGAAACAAAGATGGCCGCCGTCTTTGATGCCCCGTTTACAAAGCAGAGTGCTTTCTACTATGACGGCTGCCATCTTCAGTCAGCCGCCGCAAATCCTCTCTTAGGATTGGCCTGCTTAGCCTCGGTCCAGCCAATCAACCCGCAGGGATCAGATCCGACCCTCCTCCGAGCTCCTCGTAAGCCGGCCCGGTCCCACACAAGCAGAAAGTGATCCTGTTCGATTTCCCTCCCCGTCTCTGAGTCCTGGACTTCTCTGTTCCGTTTTAAAGGGATTTCCTTTGCCTTTCTTCCCTGACCTTCAAAGCGAGAGTGGTGGGGCCGCTGGTGGCTCACAGAGGATATCCTTTTGAAGCCTCTTATCCTTTTGAAGCCCCATCGTCTGTACCCCTCCCACACCCCAACACCCCCCAGGCTGAGTAGACGGTCCATGGTCAACAGCAGCAGAGCTTTCAAGGCAAATCCACCTTAAGAGTTTCTGAGAGGGGGCGTGGGTTGCTTTCAAGCGGTCCCCGCTGTCCGACGGGCAGACGCAGCACCGGCACATCAGGCTTTGACCAGACCTTATCCGTGTCACATCGCAACATCACAGACCGCCGGCCTATCACAGCCGGCCAGAAGGACGCGACCACTCATTGGACTGACAGAGGGACCGAGGGAAGGACAGCATCCGATCGCTTGGCTTTGGATGTCTTACTTGATGACTTGATGTCTGGTCGGGTGTGTAGCCACTGAGAGGCCAAAAGGCCCAGGCGCTACTGAGCTTTAGAAAGCAGTTTCCCCGTGGATTGAATGTGGGGATTAGGGCCTGTGCAACTTGACATAGAGGCCCTTAGTGGTAGAAGAGAAACTCAGATTTTGTGTGATCTCCCTACACGCCAAGACAAGGAGCTTTGGCCAATACATTCCCATAGCTCTCTCAGACAATGATGTGTCTGTCAGACACAAGCTGATGACCTCTGACCTGCGACCGAACCATACACTGGAGCGGACTACACTGGCTGTTGATCAGTTCTCCGACGGTGTCACAAATCACGGAGCAGGGCAATGAGCGTCGGGGACGGATCGATTCATTGCAGCTACATCTCAATCACTCGCCGATCGCGGCTCTAAACGTCGCCCTGGCGTCGTCTGCGTTGGAGCGCCACCGTAGTGGAGACCGGGAGATTAAAAAAGCATAACTTAAGTTATCGAGCGCTTTAATCAATACCCCCAATTACATCTCGCCAACGATTACTGATAACGGATGTGATAATCAATTCACGCCCCTCCCATCGACGGTGTGAGATATGCTAAGTATTGGGAGAGCGGGAAGAGAATGTGAGAAAGGGTAGAGAGAAAATGGTCTGGGGCTATAATTGCATTGCTGGGCTGAGGGTAACCCTGGAGGTCGAGGACCTCTTTACCCTACCACACAGCCATCCTCATGGGATCAGATGGGTCAATTGCACAGCTAAATGTGTTTTCCTTTCCATCTCCAAAGGGCCAAGGGCCAGGGCCAGACCTGGCTGACCCTCCGTCAGGACTGGGGCCACGTAGAGCCCATACAACCCTAGACATGTGTCCCACAAGTCCCTGTGTAGTGTGCTACTTCTGATCAGAGCCCCTATTTAAAAGTGGCTATCTGTATGGATAGGGGATGATTTGGGCCGGTCGGCCCTGCAGTTGTTAGCATGTTAGCCTTATATTATATAGAACTATAGAATTGGACCAGAACTATAGAGGGGGAGGGTGTAGTGTACATACTGCCTTTGTAGTGCACTAGTTTGGAGCAGAACTATAAGGGTGGAGGGTGTTGTGTACCTCTGAAGCCTCCTTCCAACAAGGTGGTAGCTCTGACCCTCTTCTGGCCGCACCATTCATACTCCTCAAATCGGGTCCCGTTGTCTCCGTCCATGTCTGCAGAGTCTTCCTCAGCAAACGCTCCCTCCCTCTGAGAACACAAACCCACAATCAACACAGGTAGGTGCGAATAAACATGGGAACTGTACTCCGAATTATTGACCAAGAAAAGGTCAGTATACGTTGAAGATCATCACAATGCCCACTTAAAGGCGTAAACAACGTTTGTTTTAACTTTCTTTTCCCTAAACAAGCAGTGGTGTACATTATGGCAGCATAAATTTAACTAATTAATCTGGGAGATTTGGGGAGGACCCAACACCAAAGCAGCAGGAAAAGTGTCCATAACAAGTTCTGTGAACGCTTTGTCAGCAAATTACGTCTCTAGAGTTAGTCAGGAGAACTCTCCTTTTTTTAGCACCCAAAGTCAGAGTCAGAGGAGGAAAATGAGTTTTCTACAATAGATGTGGTCTAACTACTGGACAAGTAAGAGATGTGGGCTAACTATTGGACAAGTAAGAGATGTGGGCTAACTATTGGACAAGTAAGAGATGTGGGCTAACTATTGGACAAGTAAGAGATGTGGGCTAACTATTGGACAAGTAAGAGATGTGGGCTAACTATTGGACAAGTAAGAGATGTGGGCTAACTATTGGACAAGTAAGAGATGTGGGCTAACTATTGGACAAGTAAGAGATGTGGGCTAACTATTGGACAAGTAAGAGATGTGGGCTAACTATTGGACAAGTAAGAGATGTGGGCTAACTATTGGACAAGTAAGAGATGTGGGCTAACTATTGGACAAGTAAGAGTAAGCTGTCGGTCTAGAATAATGCGTCTTTCCCCTGAACATTGCAGACATTTAACGGACTATAAATAGTTATTATCAGCTTAAATCAAAGCACCTTTAATGACTAGAGAGCAACAGATCAATCATTAATACATATTTGTATGTAGTGTCTGAAGTATGTCATGTTAATAATAATTTAAAAAATGTGGTCAATGTAGTTAATAACATTGTAAAATTCTAAACATTAGTGTTTGGGCCCTCCAGGACCAGGTTTAATCACAGACCCGAAGACAGCAGTGTTGAGGGGAAAGAGACACAGTGGACAGACACCAGATAGCCCGGGATAGTGGTGATTGGTTAAATAAGAGGACAGAGTGTGGTGATTGGTGAACTAGGAGGACAGAGTGTGGAAATTGGTTGACTAAGAAAACAAGAGTGTGGTGATTGGTTAACTAAGAGGACAGAGTGTGGTGATTAGTTATCTAGGAGGACAGAGAGTAGTGATTGGTTGACTGGGACAGAGGGTGGTGATTGGTAGACTAGGACAGAGATTGTCTGACTATAGGAGTGAGCCTGAGGTAAGGGCGTGAGGCTACCTTGAACAGACATTGTTCCACATGCCTACTCATCTCCTCCTCTGTCCCTGCCAGCGGTGTGCTGCACAGTGGACATACCTGCCCGTCTTCTGGCTTCCGGCGCTTCATCTTCCCAATCCGGGCTGAAACACAAAAACACAAAGGAAGATGGAATTAGAAACACTGGAAAATATAAACAAATGTTTATGAAGTCCTCAGTTTTTAGTGGTAATGGAAAATTAATTCCATATTGATTTATTCCATTTACTTCCATATATTTACTTCTGGTTGGATGCAAATAGAATTTTGAAGTACCGTACTTCTACTGTCCAATGATAATAAAGTTAAACCTAATGTAATTTAAATACATGGAAGACAAAATTTATTAAACAACATTTATACTAATTAGTGTAACATTAGTAGCCTTATACATAAAAAAGGATACCTCACAAACCATAACATTTTAAATATTAGTTTTGTTATGAAAATTATTGAAATTATTCCTTCTGTAGGCATTGTTCTAGTGCATTTGGATACATATTATCTTCCAACTATTAAAAAGATAAGAAATTCGAAATAGTTTAAACCATTTGTTCGTAAAAAATGTAACGTTTTAGCCTTAATGCTACAGCGAACCTTAAATAATGTAAAAAATAAATAACACCAAAGGAAAGTGTCAAATAATGTATATTTATGTAACCATACTTCCTTTAATCACAAATAAATGTGTTGTCTAATTTAACCTCAATCAAACAGTGGAATTGAGAAGCAGTTCGTATCTCAATTTAAAATTGAGCTGACGCACGGACAAAACATAGCAATCAAATGAAGACACAGAACGAGCTATGTGATAAGAATGGAATTTAATGAGTTGTTATTTGATCGAATTATTAAAGGCCCCCCGTGGGTGCAAAATAACTAGGCTCATAGCAGCCAGTATACAGCCCAACAGAATGCCCCTGTCACAACCAGGCTAGCAGCTTTTAACGTGGTAACTGGCATTGCATTTGACATGGACTAAAAATACAGTGGAAATTCACGCTAGCCCACTGGGGGTGATTTATCCGCTTTGCCCTCCCCCGTTTGGCAGAAGAGCAGCCATGAATGCTATTGGCATTCACAACATGTCAGACAAGTCTGCTGGCTGGCAATAATAGGGGTTAGCGGAGAGGAAGGAAATCGATGAGCCCCGGGTCTCCTAGACGACGCCACTGCGTTTAGCCTGGTACCAGAAGATCAGGAATTACGAAGGCCAGCAGGGAGGTCGTTGTGACACAGTCGTCCCCAGAAGGGTTTAACGCCAGGGCCCGTATTTAAAAGAGCCAGAGATCTAGGGAGCTTGTTCAGGGTAAGAATAGTATTTCACATCGGAATACGTTACATGGAGCCGGTAGGGGCTAATCGAGAACGAAAATGTCGCCCGCGGACGAGAAAGCAAAACGCCCGCGTTCTAACACGGCGCCAAGGAGAACAAGTGTTTCCGGAGTGGCTGAACCCGGGAAAGGCTCCTGCTCCTTCACAGGGTGGTTCTGGGTAGTTTACTGTAGGTCACGTGAACACCCATTCCACGGCCGCTAGACCCCCCCCACCACCCCCACATGAGCGTGCATAATAAGAAATTTTACGAAGCAGAACTGCGCCCACTGCGCCGTAAGTCTTTGTCGCATTTTCTTAACTGCAAATGGCGTATGGGGACATTAAGTTTTAGGTGGCTGTGATTGCGAAAGGGGCCAAAGGGGACCGGTTGGAGGGACGGAGAGACACGAGCGGGAGGACAAGGTGCCATAATTCTGGCGAGACGGGGACAGCTCCTCATAATCTCTCTCCAGGTCCGGGGCGAGGATGACGGCGATCGAGGAGGGCCTCATTAAAGGCAGTGGGAAGGGGCCCGTTAATTAGGCGCGGCCCAGGTCGTCATCCACCCCCTCCCCACCACCCTACGGCTAGAATCATTCAGGTTCCACATGGGGTAATGGTACACGGTAATGGAAGCTTGAGTTGAAACAAAGCGGACGCAGTTGCTTTTCATAGCAGCTGTCGTCGCCGCCGTCCAGGCTAGTGCAAATGTCAATGGAGGCAGGCTGGGTGGCTGCGGGTGGGTGGGTTGTCGGGGACGTGGGCGGGGCTTACCGTGGCGAATGCAGCAGGGGGCAAGGGGGGCTCCGTTATGCAGTCCGAGGGGAACACTTTTGACACTTTCCTTGGTGTAGCGCCTGCACCAGCAGAGGTCATCGACTGTTAACATATCAAGAAGGTCAAGGGTTAATAGATCCTCTGCTCGTGTACGCGCTAGGTCAAGGGGAAGCAGGAAGGGAGACAAACAGGGGTCACAAGGACTCCCCACCTACCAGCCAGCCAAGGCCTCTGAGGTGACTATGATCTGGCTCTGTAGATTTAAGGCCACAGATTGCGCCAGGTTGGCAGGGTGAAAGGGGTTGATATCTGGGCCAGACAGGGCGGGGGCATAAAGTGGGCATCTGGTGGTGGTTAACTATAACGTGATATAAATTGTGGAGTCGAGGCGACGGTGTGAGGTCACAGCCATTCGGTCCGACGTCGTAGTTAGCGAGCCTTGTCAGGTCCAACGGACCAGGACTCTCCAAGTCAGTTCATCTGTCCCGGGTGACCTTTGACCCTGTTCTCCCACTCTGAAGGTAAACATTCGCCTCCGGTTGCTTCTTACTTTTATTAAGAATGTCGCCGAATACAGTGCCGGTGATGTTTGGTTGAAAAACATGACTTTTCTTTACAATTGTGTAATATATGCATATATATACATTTTATTTTACTTAATATATAATATTACATATTTAGTTGAAAATACATAGTTTTTTTCTGAAATGTGAGTGAGGGTCCAATCACGTCATTGCATATTATTAGCTTTGTGATGAAGAGATCATACGACACCATTGTTAATAATGCAGTAATTCTCCAGGACGTTATACCACAAGAGACCTTATAAAAAAATAGTTTTCTAATATTATATTGTGTATAATGGTCATGTGAAATATTTGGCAATTTCTGGGAAAAAAGAACGAAATGCATACATACCATTCAATCGCGTTTGCCTATTTGCCCGCACTCGTAAAAATGTCTGCAAGTGAAAAGGAAACACACAACATACGCGTCAGATATGTACCATTGAATGAATCATATTGACAGATATCATAGTAACATGTCATGGCTGGATTGCATTGGATTATACAGTGAGCCCGAGGCGACCGCCTGATGATAGTAAACATAAACCTACTTCTTTTTTGGGCTGTATCGTCTCATCCATAACAAGGTCGGTAAGTTCAATGCTACGGTCTTTTCAAGCCGACAAACTCACTTGGGCATATATATCATGCAGGTCTTCCGGTTCCAGACCGCGACATTAATTGCATTTTGTGTAATAATTTAAAAGGGATGCGAACGGATTGAATGTGGCGCCTACGAATACACTGTTTTGAGCGCCGTCGCCATGTTGTTGCCTTGGCGCGTGGTCATGTGACCAAACAACAGGAGTGAAAGTTCACAGGACGTCCGGTGTCATTACACCAGTGGCCACTGGGGGGCAGCAATGCGCAATGCGTGAAACATAATGGCAGATAAAGTGAAATCCAGAAGAATCGAGTTTTGACTCAGTCAAATGATTTGCATGCAACTGATCAAAACATCACAAATATTACAGCACAAATATTACACCTTTTATGTAATTTTCCAGAAAATGTATGTTGTTTATAAAACATAATATGTCACTTTTATTTTATGTCATTTTTAAGAAAATGTATGTTGTTTATAAACATAATATGTCACTTTTACTATATTCAACCATTTAATTTTATTTAAAACCAGCCAGCCAGGCTTGGTCAGTGATGAATGTGAAGTGTGAATATGCCGGAATGTCATGAATGCCAGTCTTTCTTCTCTTCTCTCTTCCAGAGTGTAGAGGCTGTGTGCTAATTTCAGCAGGGCCAGTCAGGGTGATGGAAGGTTGCCCACTTTTTGACACAGACAGAGAATGTGGGCACAAGTTCAGACTCCTTGCGAGTGGGTCGTCCATCATGTACCGGACAGGGCTCTTATAGTGATGCCCGAGTCACGTTCATATCTAACCTGCCCATGGTATTAATCCGATACAATGGGTTCCAAATGACACCCTGTTCACTATTTAGTACACTACTTTTTCATCATATCAGTTCATTTGGCTGTGCTCTAAAAGGATATAGCGCATTATAAAGGAAATCGAGGATGCAAGCTATCAAAACACAACCATAAGGTACAGAAGTTCAAGTTACAAGGAGAAAAAAATCTGAATTGACAATTTGGCATGTCATTGTTCGGAAATAATAAGTATAAATCCATGCCATGTTGGTGTGAAATGCAATGTTAAATGTCGATTTAATAAAATCTTAATAGGTCTATAGTGTCAGTTAAAACACTGTTCAGTTTGAGGCGCTATCATTCTAACTAATCTCAGCTTGCGTATCAAATGACGCCCTATTCCCTATATTGTCCACTATTTTTAACCAGACTCCACTAGGCTCTGACCAGTGTACTGGGGAGGATGTACGGAGTCATTTGGGAAGCATTCGCTGTGGCGAGGCCTCCAGCAGGGCGAGGCCTCCAGCAGGGTGAGGTGGGAAACATGTCAAGGACACGCTGGACGGCGTGAGATACCATCCAGGCTTATGGGAGCGTAGGAGCATAGCTTGAGGTAAACCGTGGATGATTACCTATCTGCACAGGGAAACACATTACAGCCAAGTATTCAGCCAGAGATAGTGGGGAGGACGGAGGAGAGACTCCCAAACTGCGCCCAATTCTCTATATAGTTCCCTACTTTTCGCCAAACCCATCGATGCTTATAGTACTCTGGTCGAATTATGTTTGGTGCTGTTTAGGTTGCCGCTGGTAAGCCTATAGAGTGAGGTAGGCTGGAGACTATTGACATACAGCCAGGCCCACTCTGTGATAAGATGTGACAGGGAGATGATTGGCTGAGTCAATGCTGTGTGTTCAACCCTAAAACAACAAATTACAGCCACATGTCTCCTCTGTAGTGACAACTATGAGTTCAGCTAACAAAATAAAGAGGAATTGCCTCTGTGTTGTCGTTCATTCGCCGCCCGCTGCTGTTCCTGTCGCTTTACTAAAGAGTTAGATTTAGATTCATCTGTACAAAAACTTTACTGAAATTGTCGGGTTCACCGTCGTTTCCTGTCTTCTGTCTGGATATGAGAATGGGATTACGCTGTCCTTTATGTGAGGCGAAAGAGACTTCCCGGATGTGTCTGTGACATCTCTCTGTATTCAGCCTCTGGTATATTAGTGTTGTGGGTTCAACAGCAGCAGACCGCGCTACACAGGACACAGGTTGTTATTTCTAAGCCTGTTTCTCCAGTCAGGTCAAAGGTAAGGCAGCTCACCTGGTATCTGTCAGAGTGATGGGCGTCTTCAGAGGAGAGAGGAGAGACCACCGGTGACTCTCCCTCACGTTTGATGTGCACCGACAACAGCATAGACTGGGGAGAGACAACAGCTATCGTGAGGACATGAGAGAGACAGCATAGACTGGGGAGAAACGACAGCTATCGTGAGGACATGAGAGAGACAGCATAGACTGGGGAGAAACGACAGCTATCGTGAGGACATGAGAAAGACAGCATAGACTGGGGAGAAACGACCGCTATTGTGAGGACATGAGAGAGACAGCATAGACTGGGGACAAACGACAGCTATCGTGAGGACATGAGAGAGACAGCATAGACTGGGGACAAACGACAGCTATCGTGAGGACATGAGAGAGACAGCATAGACTGGGGACAAACGACAGCTATCGTGAAGACAAGAGACCTGGACATGAGAGAGAATGCTACAGAGGCGGACATGAGGAACCTATAGCCAACATCACAGGACACTTTGGTCATCCATAACCTGCTCCTAAGAGCCTCCGGCAGGCCTCTGACATTACAGGGTCGCCCTAGAAACATGACAGAGTTCATTCCTCAAAGGAACGATAGGAAACGGGGGGGGGGGGTGGTTTGTGCTTACTTTACGTGTGCGGAGTTGACAGAGATCCAGCTCTTTACGAGGCAGCTGTGAAATATTTGTGTTTACAACGTGTTCCTATTAATCAAGGCGACGCCACAGAGCAAAGGGGCCTGAGTGGTGGACAGCTATAATCTAATATTAATATGTGAGAAATGGTCGACCTCTAGAGCCAGACTGTAAATGAAGTGTTATGAGTGGCTTTTATGCTTCGAAAGTGAAAAGGTCACAAAACTGCTGTTTATTCGTGTGGTCTCGGTACTGTTGTGCCTGGGAAATACTTCATCGTGTGTGTGTGTGTGTTATTTCGTTCATTCGTTGGCGATCCTGGATGTCTTACCTTCCCGACAACCTAGTAACGTTGTATTTTCTACTGCGTATGTGACGATTAGAACGAGCCTCTGATATCCACTACTGGTAATTCTACTTTGGTGTAATAGAGTGCGTAACTAATCGCCAGATTGCTGTCGGCATTAGACAAAAAGGTCACAGTGTTAGCGTGTTCATCTCGCCATAATTCCCCCCCCCACTCCCACCCCCCCGGGCTTGAGGATTAAGAGCCACGGGGCGGGCACGGAGTCGCTATGACAATGTCGCGGTGGAGTGGCGGCGGGTAGCGAGCCGGGCGAGGTTAATCTCCATCGGGAGCGCTAGGCAGGTCTGGAATGCAGAGTGGGCACAGGATACGACGGCCTCTGTGATCTCCAGGCTGCCCGTTCATTCTTCACACAGTGTTCAGGAATACTAAACACCTGCTGGGGAATGCTCAGTCACGCTCCGCTCAGACTCCGGACTCCTCTATTCCCATCGCCACGATTCCCGGTTCCCTACTCCCACTCCTCTTCTGTTTGCGTGTGTCTTTTTGCAGCTCCCGCAGCTCCTGTCAGTCTGTCTGTACCCAAGCTTCTATCTGTCTGTCCAACAACCCTGTCTGTCTGTCTGTCTGTCTGACGTCAAACCGGTCTCTACCTGAAAGTAGTAACATAGCGATCTCATGAAGTACCACATCTCTGTCTCCGATCTCCATTACATGGATGCAACTTCGTCCATTTTATCCCATCCCATTGAACGGCAGTTGAATGAACAGTCGAGGGCAAATCGTTCGTTGGATACGATATAGTGTGTCTTTGGAGATAATGAGGAAAATGTCTCCTTTTACCAGACTGGTACAGTGAGTGTTAAGGACAGACGTCCTTCATTGCATCTTTCAGAGACGCATGTCACCAGCAAATGTTGTCTTTAATAGCAGCCAGACTTTAGCTCTTTCCCTCTGAGCCAACCGCGGCTGGGTTCTGTTTGCCCCCGCTCCGGGCTACACCTTAAAAACACTTTCTGTCTTCGTCGTTTACTCTCTCTAAGCATACGATATATCACTGCCTCTGTCTCTCCTTATCTCGATTTCTCTCTGTCTCTTTGCGACACAACCTTTGACCAAATCTATTTATCTATCTCTGTCTTTCTCGCTTTGTATCTCCTCTGCTTCTTGTCCTTCTCTCTCCCTCCCATAAGGGAGACAAACTATATCAGAGTGTAAACGCTCTCAAAGCCTAGCATTGTACAGAGGGCTTATACCCATCTAGTGTTCACTGTTAAGTCCTGTACAGAGGACATATCTTTTGGTTCCTGATGGGTGTTCACAAAAACGGAAGTCCAGATTCTCCTGGAGGAGTTCTTTAATGAGGACTCAGACGACCATAAAACCATAGGAAATGCCTCCGCGGTCACTCTAGCTTCTTCATTCTTCCGTGCCTGCTAGAGCCTGGTCACCGGGCCTTCTTATGCAGTAGCAAGTTCAACACACTTCTAGAGTAGGATGCTAAACGCCTCCTTAAGACACCGCCCGGTCGAGGCCCGCTGGGTTCCTTAAAGCAGAGCCGAGCTAGACCTAAAGTCCGGCTGGCATAATGAGGGCTAGAGACTGGAGGATAGGTGTGTGCGCCGGTCAGTGGAATGACATCGGGCTTATTTGGGGCAGTGGATTCTGGGAGAGGTTTTACAGGAAAGAGTCTGAGGCCGACTTACCTTAGGGGTTCCTGGGGCCATACTTCCGTCCTTGTGTCCATGTGATGAGTTCTTACTGCAGGGGAAGGAGAAGACGGATTAAAACAACTCAATCGACGTGTATATTCACAGTCTTCATAGGATTTAACGTCAACCGGCGGTGGACTTCCAGACTGTAGTGTCTTTCTCTCCTTCCCATGTTCGCGCACGTCCTGATAGACGCCATTTTCTCTCCGGCGCCCCAGTGACACATCTAAGCGCTGTCTCCGTGGAGACGGCGACGCCCCAGCGTCGACTCTCAGCACCCGGTTTAAAGTTACACAAACAGGAAGACAGTGGCGGTTCTCGTCTCACTCAGTCAGGCTAAAATGCAATACCCAGAGGACAGCTCAAACGGTCACTCAGTCACCGAGAAACACAAATCACACTTTTAATCGTCTGCGAGATTTAACAACGCCACAATACCCCGCCCCCCCGCCACTCAAACCGCCCATCCTCGAGTTGTGCTGTATTCGAAACAATTACAGCTCAAAGTACGACTGCTAAGCAGATTTGGGATATAATTTTTTTATTGAAGTAATCATTCTCTTGTATGCACCCAGCCCCCCCCTCTCCCTCCCCTGCTCTCCAACTGCTGTCGCTGGGGCCCGGTGGCGGGAAATAAATGATTTTGCCATTATTTGATTTGTCAGTGAAACGCCCCGGGCACTTAGGACTTTGAAATATGTTGAGGACAATGCACCGGCTTGTAAACATTGTATTAAAGAGGCGGAGGACAGGAGAGAGGGATGGAGGGTAGAAGGAGGGGTGGCTGCTCTCCCCGGAGTCTGACCGGCGGGGGGGGATGGGGTTTGGGCGTCGAATCACGACGCTCATCGGCATCGCGGATTGAAGATGACGGAAATCTTACGCGGGCTCGCTGGAACATCCGCTGACAATGGGGAGAGACACATCATGTCAGGGATGTTCCCGAGACCGGAATAGGACTCGCTCACCCTGCCTCGGCACACGTCGCAGCTTCTCCTCCTCTCTCCTTTTTCATATTTGTTTCCTACCTATCTTTGGCGCTGTCACTTTCGGTGGCCGGCTTCTCTCCCTCTCGCTGTCCGTTTCCCTCTTTCTCTCCTACCCGTGTCACCCTATCGCTGAGACGCGGATACATTTTTATGAGGCACTCAAATGATGCGCCGGGTCGAAGTGACAAAAACGTCACCCTTGTCATGTTCGCTTTGTGTCCTGAGAGCAGCACCGGATTCAGAGCGGCTTTGGCAGGGCTCTGAAATTGAATTTGCCCAGGTCTTAATCTGAAAGCCCGATTTGTCAGGTGAGCCTGTCCCCCGAGTGAGAGGTTGGAAGGGGGTGACGGTGTAGAGGGGCGTGGCCTCCCACAGATGGTCCCCCGAGTGAGAGGTTGGAAGGGGGTGACGGTGTAGAGGGGCGTGGCCTCCCACAGAAGGTCCCCCAAGTGAGAGGTTGGAGAGGGGAGGGGATCTGGTTGGGCGTAGACAGAAGGCTACAGAACGGTTTTACCAAAAGAAATCAGAGAAACCAAAGAGAAAAACAGGAAGCACAGAAAAACTAAAAGCCCCAGAACAATTAACATGTATCTTCCTGCTGTGGTCAAATCCGAACGTGGCTGTTGCCAGTTCAACGTAAGCAACCAAAAATGTATTTCCGGCTAGTGACGGGTGTAAATGACAGGTGAGGGCAGGGTCAACCCTTCGCCCTGCCTTCTTCCTCAGGTAATGAGCCTTGTCCCCGCCCCTCTGTGGAAGCACTGTGATTGGTCTGACAACACAAATCAGGGCCTTGAAAGGGGATAAATCGCCACATCGGGCAATGTGCTGTTTGTGAGATAATAAACACGCTAGCCGTCGACATAAATCCAGCCGACAGACATGCAGGGAGCGTCGCCTCAGATGGCCCATGTCTCTATCTGTGTGTCACACTCAGCTTTTTCCTCCTCCGTGAGGCCACGAACGGGATGGCCAGACGCTTTTAGAACGGGAGTACTAATGTACAGCACCATCAATCTGAAGCGGAGAACGCAGGGGGAGTGTGACACAGGTCAAAGGGAATTCGCTGGCTACCTAATGCCCGACACAGTGAAAAGTTCAAACCGGGTATTGCACACTCGGATGTGGAGCGGTATGGCAAACCGCGCGGAGGACTCGAATAGAGGAGCGCCGACAGAAAGAATAAACAGCGAAATACCGAGGCCGTCGCGGTGTAATGACGGCGATATCTATCTCCTGAATGTCAAATGTTTCTTTCGCTTTATTACCTCAGAAACCCCGTACAATAACAACAGCTGACTTGTTGTTGAAGGTGGCTGGCACTATACAGGCAGCGACAACAAGGAGATTCAACATTGAGGCGCTGTTGTCACAGTGACAGGGAGGTGACAGGGAGGAGGTGGGTAGAGAGGAGAGATGAAAGAACGGTGAAAGTGAGAGAGGGAAGGAGGGAATTGGAAGAGGTGCAGGTGCAGCTTCTGGCAGCTTCGGCACGTGCCCGTTTCAATGAATTTTGATGTGAACACTTGGGCAAAAAGCTTCTGGCCTGTCATGTCACACCGGTGAAAGAGTTTTGAAATGAGCAACAAAGCAAGGAGAGACGACCGGCTCTCGGAGGCGAGAGATGGAAAAGGGAGGTTGCTTAAACACGATGGAGTTCAAATGTGTTTTGTTGATCAGATGTGGAACCGGATTTGATTTAACGAAAAGAAGAATTGTTTATCCAAGGTTACATAAACACACCGAACATTTTATTATGTACGCCTGCTGATAGCTGCATGCTTAATAATGTCTAAGCATGGAATTATCTTTGGTGCCAGATGTGGTGGTTCCAGGATCTCTGTAACGGCTGACTTCTTGAGATTCCTACTCACTACAGTCTATCAAGTACACAGGGAACGGCGTGACAAACAGAAAAACATGCCAGTGAGCGTCTGTTCTACAGACGAAAAAACACCTTGTTAATTACTAGAACGACCATATTTGCTCATGAATGTGTCCCATTGCTCTGCAGGCTTTATGATAGCTCTGTCAAAAACTGTAGGTTTCCACCTGCCAGACTGTCAGTTAGGATTAGCAGCGGGCAGTTGGCTACGGGGGGCCTGTTGCCTTAAGAAGAATAACCCCCACACCGAGCTTCCCCACTCCCAGGGCCGTCCACACACCTCCAATTGAAAGTGTGGAGAGAAGATGAGAGGGCGAGAGAAGGAATGAGGTAAGGAGAAGGGGATGAAAATTGAATAAGTCCCAGTCAGGGGGGAAGGGTTGAGAGCTCGGGATAAAGATTGCTTTTGGTATCGTTCTCCACCCAGCTCCGGCTCGCTCCGTTGGAGACAAATTGATTATGTGGAGGGGAGGGGCATCGGGGTGCAGGGATATGTAGATTGCTGTGCCCCTGTGAGCAGGCTGATCTGTAAAGGGCATGATATATTTACATTTCCATACATGACGAGTGTGTAGGCAGAGGACGAGGGAGCGAGGCGAGGCGGCCCCCTCTGTCAACCCCCTCTGTCGGCCCCCTCTGTCGGCCCCCCACCCACCAGGGAGCCAGCGGCCCCGGCAGCTAGTCCCAATCTCGCACACGTTCACTCAGAGCTAACTGACGTGGCCCCTGACTTCCTCCGCCATCTGCCTAATGCTACATCTTAAACAGCCTCCTCCTTTTCTACATGCTTTCAAGTCTCATTTGGTGCAGAATGAAACGCCATCATTAGAGGGAGATTTACTACAAATTGCCACAAATTCGCCATGTCACTTCCAATGATCTGTGCAGGACCGAAGAAGAACCGCTGCCTCGCCCCACGGAGGTGTCAGAGAGGGAAGGAATGGGGGACAGAGGAGAGGGAAAGAGGAGTGGGAAAGAGGAGTGGGAAAGAGGAGTGGGAAAGAAGAGTGGGAAAGAAGAGTGGGAAAGAAGAGTGGGAAAGAGGAGAGGGAAAGAGGAGTGGGAAAGAAGAGTGGGAAAGAAGAGTGGGAAAGAAGAGTGGGAAAGAAGAGTGGGAAAGAAGAGTGGGAAAGAGGAGTGAGAAAGAGGAGTGGGAAAGAGGAGTGGGAAAGAGGAGTGGGAAAGAGGAGTGGGAAAGAAGAGTGGGAAAGAAGAGTGGGAAAGAAGAGTGGGAAAGAAGAGTGGGAAAGAAGAGTGGGAAAGAAGAGTGGGAAAGAAGAGTGGGAAAGAAGAGTGGGAAAGAAGAGTGGGAAAGAGGAGTGGGAAAGAGGAGTGGGAAAGAGGAGTGGGAAAGAGGAGTGGGAAAGAGGAGTGGGAAAGAGGAGTGGGAAAGAAGAGTGGGAAAGAAGAGTGGGAAAGAAGAGTGGGAAAGAAGAGTGGGAAAGAAGAGTGGGAAAGAAGAGTGGGAAAGAAGAGTGGGAAAGAGGAGTGGGAAAGAGGAGTGGGAAAGAGGAGTGGGAAAGAGGAGTGGGAAAGAGGAGTGGGAAAGAGGAGTGGGAAAGAGGAGTGGGAAAGAGGAGTGGGAAAGGAAAAGAGGGTAGAGCGTAGAAGGATAAAAAATAAGTAGAGGGAGAAATTAAAAGAGAAAGATGAGACAAAATACAGAATATAGAATAGATATAGAATAGAACATACGCTGATCGTTATGTGGTGGATATAGAATTGAACGTAGGCTGATCATTATGTGGTGGATATAGAATAGAACATACGCTGATCGTTATGTGGTGGATATAGAATAGAACATACGCTGATCGTTATGTGGTGGATATAGAATAGAACATAAGCTGATCGTTATGTGGTGGATATAGAATAGAACATACGCTGATCATTATGTGGTGGATATAGAATAGAACATACGCTGATCAGTATGTGGTGGATATAGAATAGAACATACGCTGATCATTATGTGGTGGATATAGAATAGAACATACGCTGATCATTATGTGGTGGATATAGAATAGAACATACGCTGATCATTATGTGGTGGATATAGAATAGAACATACGCTGATCATTATGTGGTGGATATAGAATAGAACATACGCTGATCAGTATGTGGTGGATATAGAATAGAACGTAGGCTGATCGTTATGTGACTGATATCCTGACACAGACTTCCAATCCTACCGATGTGTGTACGGGCTTACGCCTGCTGTTAGCTCATTGGTCAAAAGCGGATGAGCGGTTTACATAGAGGTTAACCCACGTCGCCATCTGTCTTGAGAATACATTTTGTCGTTACAGTGAGGGGCGTTGATGAAATTACGGGAAGCCACACTGACCAGTTTGCTCACCCCATTATACCTGTTCTCGCGGACGCAGAAAGATTACAGCCTCGTCGCGCTACGAGTGGGAATTCATCATCTAACGAAAATCATTTCCCCCATTAAGGCCTGTGATTGCATTGGAGTTAAACAGACCTCAGAGTGGACAGGCCGCCGGGAGCAAGGACACTCAACACGACACACACACACGACACACACACACACACGACACACACACACACACACGACACACACACACGACACACACAACGCACACACACACACACACGCACACACACACACACACACTCTCTCTTTCATCCCCACTCCCTTGTTTTTCCTCCTTTCGCCCAGATCCCTCTCCTGGCCCCCTGTTCCTTAAATCAGAGCTAAACGGCGGTGCGTTGGTTGGGTGTAACCGGGCATAATTCACGCGGCAACAGCGATCGGGTTAATGGGACCGGTGCGGGAGAGGCTAAATCACCGGGCCGCGGCACTCAGCGGTGTCCGCCCCCTGACGAACCCGGGAAGGATGACGCTATTCCTTTAAATAACCGCTGCCATCAGCCAGCCTGGCCCTCCAGGCAGGCTCCCCACGTCCGTGTCCACGGCGACGGGTTGCCGAGTGTGTGAGGGGCCAGGGGCCCGCAGGGGATGGCCGCCCGCTGTCCTTTATTAATTATTAAATGATAACTCCTCACTGCGGCGAGATGGATCACACACACAGACACACACGCCCCTCTGTTCGCCCACCAATCTGCTACCTCTACACACACACACACACGCGCGTGCGGTGACTCAAACATAGGAGGTTTCGGGTCGTGTGTGTTAACTAGCATGCATATTACTGCTGTAGGAGGCCGAGATCGTTCCATCAGATAACTGGGGTGGTGGTGGTGGTGGGGGAGAGGGCTGTGATCTCCATAACGAGTGAAGGAGTGAGGCTCCTCGTGGCCCTGGGTGGGTTAATGGCTGGTGCTATAAAGCAGGGTAGATATGGTGCACTGGGTCACGGGATAAAAATGAAATATGACTTCATACGGCCGCCTCCCGTGGCGAGGGTTAACACTTTGATTTATCCCGGTGTAAACCTGGTTCGCAGTCTGAAATGGCCCCATGTGCTTTTGTCCGGGAACCACATTCCTTCTACTGTAGAGCACAAGCCACCACACGAGTCAAGTGTTTCACTCTATTGTGAATAGCGAACCATTTTCCACTCAGGTTGCCTGTGGACCAGCCGAAGCCTCCATAGTTAGCCAGTCGGCGCTAAGATCCTCTTCAATATCATCCGATACTTACCTTGCCCTAGATATACCCCACAAAGGACGGGGGGATATATGGGCGGCTGGCGGTGTGTCCTGGAGTTAGGGTTTGAGTTTTTCCATTCCAGGCAGGCCTGGTGTCCCGGAAGAGGCCGGGGAAAATAGCCTGGTCGTTTACCAGACAGACAGAAGATGTCAGATGCCAGTTTGTCCCTATTTGCCCCAAAGCATAACGGTGAGTGATGGGTGTTTTGTGCGTCTCTACGGTAACAGACGTTGGGATACTAGTGTGATGCTGACCAGGGGACCAACATCCAGCCACTCTAAACGTTCTAGAGTACCTTCAGCACACTGGATGACCTAGAGATGTCCTGCTTCCGTTAGTTTTTTTCATTTAGCAACCGTAAGCCTACCCTGGTGAGCGTGGTGACGTAGGACCACTGTGGTGCTGCTGTACCCGGGGGGTGCTGCGTCTCCTGGGGTCTCACCTGAGGTTCATGTGGGTTAGGCGCTCCATCTCCTGCTCCATGTGGTCCTGCAGCTCACCAGGACGAAGCAGCACCTGACAGATGGGACAGATGGGAGCCTGGCTGTCGTACAGGGACACTTTCTTCTTACCTACAGGCGCAGAGAGAGAGATAGAGAGGGAGGGAGAGAGAGAGAGGGGGAGAGTGGGAGAAAGGGAGAGAGGGAGAAGAGAAAAGACAAAGTTATCAAGGGGCAGCCTGGATGAGATCAGTCCAAAGGGCCGTGTCCCCCAAGCCGTCGGGGGAAGAAAGAGGTGAAGGGAGGGAGGGGGGAGGTCGGAGGACAGGAAGGAGGGGGCAGCAGGATTAAGTGCCTCAGATTTCACATGAGAATCGCTGGGCCCTATCGTCTGTCTCCAGTTACCTCATTAACACTGCCGGAGTGAGCGACTGATTGAGCCTACCGGTGCATCGTGGATCCCATTCTGGCTCCACATCAGTTGAGCCACATGACCGTTAAGGCACACTGTACACACGCTCGGTCGGGCCGGTTAAACCGGGTCTGGTTTTTACACAGGAGCAGAGTAGGAGCTTGAGGGTCAGAGCTCTTATGAAGAGTGTGAATAATGCGGGCCGGTTCTTTCTCCCGGCGTGAGAGAGCGTACGTGGGCATGTGTGGAAACAGGGGTTTATTATGAATACAGTGTCTAGATACAGAAGAGACGTCTGGGCTAAAAGTATCTCCCAGTAAAAATAACTCCTCAGGGTGAGTCTTCCTCCTAACTCTCTGCCGCTGTCTGGCTGGATCTCAGATGACACCTTGTTTCCAATATACAGCACTGCCACTATATAGGATATTGGTCAGAAGTAGCTAAGTCTATAGGAAGTAGGGTTTAATTTGGGACACATCCTCAGTAACTCTGTTTTGGATTCCGAACCGTCCAATCAGACGATGTCTATTCTTAGATAGGGAACAATGGGTCTGACCAGAAACAGGATATCCTGCCGGGACAGATTTGCTGTGAGCCCAACAGCTGCCCAGGTAGAGGTCTGTCTGTCTGTCTGCCCGTCCCTCCCTCCCTCCCTCCCTCCCTCCCTCCCTCCCTCCCTCCCTCCCTCCCTCCCTCCCTCCCTGACTGTCTGTCTCCCCCCCCCTGTCTGCCCGTCCCTCCCTCCCTCCCTGACTGTCTGTCTGTCTCCCCCCTCCCTGTCTGACTGTCTGCCCTTCCCTCCCTCCCTCCCTCCCTCCCTGTCTGTCTGTCTGTCTGCACTCCATGTCTGTGTGCCCTGACATCAGGAACACGGCCTGTGACACACTCTCGTCCAGCTCATAGAGGTTGGATGGTGACACAGTGTCTATTGGAGTCTCTGGGTTATCCTGAAATATAACCAAAGGTACTACTATAGGTACTACAGCCCGGCCAATCACATTCCTGAAGTACTATTCCACACACACGCAGGCATTGAAACCTCAGGCTGCTTTGTGTGTGCGTACGGGCATGTATGTGTGTGTGTGTTTCACTGTGAGAATAATGGCTCCAAAAGCTGTTCTAAACAACTGTCTGGACCATTGTGTAAATGCAGCTGAACGGCCGTGGGCAATTACAGACAGAGACCTGGAGACAAAGCAGCAGAACTGTGTCTGAGTCTTAAACACTTTGAAGCAGTCCAACTTCCTGCTTTGCGTTCAGAATAAATCCTTAAAAACCACAAGGTCCGTGTCCTTGATTTCAGAGGGCATTGTTGTATGTGTGCCCAGTGGTGTTTAAGCTGATGGAGACCCCCCTCTCCCCACCCGACAGAACAACACAGACATAAACACAGAGCGGCGCAGCACGCGGCGGCCTGGGGCCCCCCGGGGACACATATCCCTGGCCAGATATTGGCCTGTCACAACTATTTCCTGGAAGACTACAGATTCATCAGCGCGGTGTTAGCAGGGTCAATGTTAGCATGCATCCTACACCCAACCCCCCCACCCCCCCAACCGCACACGTGGAAACGCCCTCCACGTACGCCACCGGATCGTGATGGCTCTCGGCCTAACCCCCGCCCCCCCCCGCCTCCCCCCCTCTGGCTTCCAGTGGAGCGTGCCGACGCATACTCAACTCCTCTTCCACGGCGCCGCCGCTTAACAGCCGCACACTCTGGACACTTTAAGTGACTTTGAAAAATAGGTAATCGATTGCAATTCCGCGTGTCTGTTTCTCTCGCCTCCTTCTCTCGCCTCCTTCTCTCTCTCTCTCTCCGTTGTACATCTCTTTCTAATTTTCTGCCGCCAGCATTTTTTTCCTCCACCGCTCCGCTCGTCCTCTGTCCGTTTTATTCCGTTCATCTTTCGTTCACTTTTTTATTTTCCTCCTGCTTACGTCCCTCTCTTTCTGTCATTCTTTCGTTCCCTTTCTCCTTTCATCTCTGGCGGTCTTTGTACCAGTCTTAACTATTCCCCTACGTCTGCCTCGCTTCTCTCTTCTGCTCAGCAATGGTCAGCTTTATTGCCCTGACAAGATAATTTGAGTTGTGCCAAAGCAATCACCGTCTGCAAGAGTAAACAAAAAAAGATCCAATCCTATTTTGTTGCTGATAAGGCGTTTTCGATTCTGTGGGCAAACGCATTGAGTAAAAAAAACGCACATTTTCCTGGACTGAGTTGACTGCGGTTGATTTAGGGTAACGGGAGATTTTATATTTCTATTAAATTTTGCTCTCTGTTAATATCCTCACCGTGTGTTTTGTTACATTAGACCTTTGGACGTGTGACAATGACAAGTAAAATATTCATTTTTTTCAGTGGCCACTTTGTCAGATGGCAAGTTCACGATTGTCACTATACAGTGAGCACTATAAGTCATTGGACAGCGCCGAGTTCTAATGTAATTTAGGGTTCTGTACGCCAGCACTTTGAGTTGGAAAGGATGCAATATTGTCATACATATTGGGTGATCTGTTTAGAAATGAAAACCCCTTTTATAGATACTGCATTGACATCACCAGACGCTGGATATCTTCCCCCGAAATTACAGCTGACAGCCTGCACCTCAACCTCCTACTCACTGTCTCAAAGTATTTTTGCAGACACCATTGGAGAGCAGCGTGGCAGCTTGGAGTCACTGTCTTTCTGAGGACAATAGGGTTAGGGTTTAACCCTAACCCAAGGTGAAGCTGTGTGACCGGTCCTCTATCCAGTCCTACTTCCAGTCCTCCATCCAGTCCTCCATCCAGTCCTACATCCAGTCCTCCATCCAGTCCCCCATCTAGTCCTCCATCCAGTCCTACACCCAGTCCTCCATCCAGTCCCCATCCAGTCCTCCATCCAGTCCTCCATCCGGTCCTCCATCCAGTCCTACACCCAGTCCTCCATCCAGTCCCCCATCCAGTCCTCCATCCAGTCCTCCATCCGGTCCTCCATCCAGTCCTCCATCCAGTCCTCCATCCAGTCCTCCATCCAGTCCCCCATCCAGTCCTCCATCCAGTCCTCCATCCAGTCCTCCATCCAGTCCTCCACCCAGTCCCCCATCTAGTCCTCCATCCAGTCCTACACCCAGTCCTCCATCCAGTCCCCCATCTAGTCCTCCATCTAGTCCTCCATCCAGTCCTACATCCAGTCCCCCATCCAGTCCTACACCCAGTCCTCCATCCAGTCCCCCATCTAGTCCTCCATCTAGTCCTCCATCTAGTCCTCCATCCAGTCCCCCATCCAGTCCTCCATCCAGTCCTCCATCCGGTCCTCCATCCAGTCCTCCACCCAGTCCCCCATCTAGTCCTCCATCCAGTCCTCCATCCAGTCCCCCATCTAGTCCTCCACCCAGTCCCCCATCTAGTCCCCCATCTAGTCCTCCATCCAGTCCCCATCTAGTCCTCCATCCAGTCCCCCATCTAGTCCTCCACCCAGTCCCCCATCTAGTCCCCCATCTAGTCCTCCATCTAGTCCTCCATCCAGTCCTACATCCAGTCCTCCATCCAGTCCTACATCCAGTCCTCCATCCAGTCCTCCACCCAGTCCCCCATCTAGTCCCCCATCTAGTCCTCCATCCAGTCCCCCATCTAGTCCTCCATCCAGTCCCCCATCTAGTCCTCCATCTAGTCCTCCATCCAGTCCCCCATCTAGTCCTCCATCCAGTCCCCATCTAGTCCTCCACCCAGTCCCCCATCTAGTCCTCCACCCAGTCCCCCATCTAGTCCCCCATCTAGTCCTCCATCCAGTCCCCCATCTAGTCCTCCACCCAGTCCCCCATCTAGTCCCCATCTAGTCCTCCATCCAGTCCCCCATCTAGTCCTCCATCCAGTCCCCCATCTAGTCCTCCACCCAGTCCCCATCTAGTCCTCCACCCAGTCCCCCATCTAGTCCCCCATCTAGTCCTCCATCCAGTCCCCCATCTAGTCCTCCACCCAGTCCCCCATCTAGTCCTCCATCCAGTCCTACATCCAGTCCTCCATCCAGTCCTCCACCCAGTCCCCCATCTAGTCCTCCATCCAGTCCTCCATCCAGTCCCCCATCTAGTCCTCCACCCAGTCCCCCATCTAGTCCCCCATCTAGTCCTCCATCCAGTCCCCATCTAGTCCTCCATCCAGTCCCCCATCTAGTCCTCCACCCAGTCCCCCATCTAGTCCCCCATCTAGTCCCCCATCTAGTCCCCATCTAGTCCTCCATCCAGTCCTCCATCCAGTCCTACATCCAGTCCTCCATCCAGTCCTCCACCCAGTCCCCCATCTAGTCCCCATCTAGTCCTCCATCCAGTCCCCCATCTAGTCCTCCATCCAGTCCCCCATCTAGTCCTCCACCCAGTCCCCCATCTAGTCCTCCATCCAGTCCTCCATCTAGTCCCCCATCTAGTCCTCCACCCAGTCCCCCATCTAGTCCCCCATCTAGTCCTCCATCCAGTCCCCCATCTAGTCCTCCATCCAGTCCCCCATCTAGTCCTCCACCCAGTCCCCCATCTAGTCCTCCACCCAGTCCCCCATCTAGTCCCCCATCTAGTCCTCCATCCAGTCCCCCATCTAGTCCTCCACCCAGTCCCCCATCTAGTCCTCCATCCAGTCCTACATCCAGTCCTCCATCCAGTCCTCCACCCAGTCCCCCATCTAGTCCCCCATCTAGTCCTCCATCCAGTCCCCCATCTAGTCCTCCATCCAGTCCTCCATCCAGTCCTCCACCCAGTCCCCCATCTAGTCCCCCATCTAGTCCTCCATCCAGTCCTCCATCCAGTCCTCCATCCAGTCCCCCATCTAGTCCTCCATCCAGTCCTCCATCCAGTCCTCCACCCAGTCCCCCATCCAGTCCTCCACCCAGTCCTCCATCTAGTCCTACATCCAGTCCTACTTCCAGTCCTCCACCCAGTCCCCATCTAGTCCTCCACCCAGTCCCCCATCTAGTCCTCCACCCAGTCCCCCATCTAGTCCCCCATCTAGTCCTCCATCCAGTCCCCCATCTAGTCCTCCATCTAGTCCTCCATCCAGTCCTCCACCCAGTCCCCCATCTAGTCCCCCATCTAGTCCTCCATCCAGTCCCCCATCTAGTCCTCCATCCAGTCCTCCATCCAGTCCTCCATCCAGTCCCCCATCTAGTCCTCCATCCAGTCCTCCATCCAGTCCTCCACCCAGTCCCCCATCCAGTCCTCCATCCAGTCCTCCACCCAGTCCCCCATCTAGTCCCCCATCTAGTCCTACATCCAGTCCTCCATCCAGTCCTCCATCCAGTCCTACATCCAGTCCTACATCCAGTCCTACACCCAGTCCCCCATCTAGTCCTCCATCCAGTCCTACATCCAGTCCTCCATCCAGTCCTACACCCAGTCCTACACCCAGTCCCCCATCTAGTCCTCCATCCAGTCCCCCATCTAGTCCTCCATCTAGTCCTCCATCCAGTCCTCCATCCAGTCCTACATCCAGTCCTACACCCAGTCCCCCATCTAGTCCTCCTTCCAGTCCTACATCCAGTCCCCCATCTAGTCCTCCTTCCAGTCCTACATCCAGTCCCCCATCTAGTCCTCCATCCAGTCCTCCATCCAGTCCCCCATCTAGTCCTCCATCCAGTCCTCCATCCAGTCCCCCATCTAGTCCCCCATCTAGTCCTCCATCTAGTCCCCCATCTAGTCCTCCATCCAGTCCCCCATCCAGTCCTACTTCCAGTCCTCCACCCAGTCCTCCATCCAGTCCTCCACCCAGTCCTCCATCCAGTCCCCCATCCAGTCCTCCATCCAGTCCTCCACCCAGTCCCCCATCTAGTCCTCCATCCAGTCCCCCATCTAGTCCTCCATCCAGTCCTCCACCCAGTCCTCCATCCAGTCCTCCACCCAGTCCTCCATCTAGTCCCCCATCCAGTCCTCCACCCAGTCCTCCACCCAGTCCTCCATCTAGTCAGGTCCTTTAATTCATTCGTACACAATCAATGTGTCCGGTAATGGAGTCCTGATCACTGCACCAAGGACCTGTCGGCCCCTAACCAACCTCTGTCACCTGTCACGAACCAACTCTTACACACACACACACACACACACACGCACGCACACACACTCCTCTAACCTGAGATGCGTATCACTGGAAGGAAAGGGGACAAGCTGTTTGCTCTCTGCAGTATGCGGTGTGGTGTCGGGAATCCTCATGAGACTGGGGGCTGCTGGCAGTACTGTGACAGGAAATGGGACAAACCTTCTAGCTCACTGCTCGAAGCGCCGACAACCGTTTTACGTCGCGGTGAAAAGACACCGTTCAAAACGCAGCAGCCAACGCGGGTTACGCCGGCGACATTTATACGCACCGCCAGACATCCAATAAGACAAAATATAGTCGGTTTCTAAGACACATTAGCTGGCTGTTCGTTGTGCTGCGTTGAGTGAAGACGCTCTTTAGTGTGTACGTGAAAATAACCGAACTGTTGGATCAGTGTTTCAACACAACATGATATGCTACATGAATTAGAATAGCCACACAAAGCGACACGCTCAGTACGACTCTCTGGGCCAGCTTGGTAGTTCTCACTGGGCGCTTTGTGGTCAGAGAGGGAGAGAGGGGGAGAGAGAGAGGGAGACCACTCTAATGAAAAACAAGCTGATCCACCTCATCTGTTAGTCTGCCGACAGATAAGAAGTCAACCACAGAACTGGGCCTGAATCACTCAACATCTCTCTCCATCTCTCTACCCCTCTCTCACTCTACCCCTCTCTCTATCAAATTCAAATGTGCTTTATTGGCAGGACATACCAGTGTAAATATATATATATATATATATGCCAAAGCATACAAGTAGGTATGAACATTATGGATCAACACAAATTCTGTCTTTCATTTAAAAAAACACAAAAGAAACAATAAATCCACATAGAACATCATTAGATCCTTAATAATTAAATTGTTGCATTTAATTTAATAGAACTGATGTTTGAATATTTATATATATATATATATATACACAATGTCATTTGACACTGGTGATGGATTAAGCACTCTCTATCTCTTTCTCTTTCTCTCTACCTCTCATTCCATCTCTGTTATTTTGTTGCCCTGTACTGTCTGTCTGTTTTTTGTAAGCTGACTGAGCTCGCAAAAAGACAAGAAATATCCCCCTTGTAATTCCCACAACTCCATTCAATGCATCCAAATATGGTCCTTTTCTGTCCAATCTCGGCCCCTGACAACAAAACATCTCTCATCACAGTGTGGTCATCATTCAGTTTCACCTGTGATGTCACACGCCCAAAGCTTTCCAGATCTGTCACAGGGATCATCACTAAGAGCCCAGTGGCCATAATGTGTGTGTGTGTGTGTTGGGCTATGCCTAATGCTTTTCCTATAGACAGACCCATTATGTGTGGCTGAGTGTGTGACTTCTCCCCCAAAGTGTCCGCGTCCTCCCCAGAGAAGATTGACTAAAAGGGAGACAGCTTGTGATTAATCATAGAAACAGGAGCGGTGAAACAGAGAAAAGGAGCAGATAGACTGAGATGGAGACAGAGGCAGGCAGATCCCCCACGTGCTTCACTTGAGTGGTCCGTCCCTCCCTTCATACCTATGGGGTCTCTCTTCATACCTGACTATGGGGTCTCTCTTCATACCTGACTATGGGGTCTCTCTTCATACCTGACTATGGGGTCTCTCTTCATACCTGACTATGGGGTCTCTCTTCATACCTGACTATGGGGTCTCTCTTCATACCTGACTATGGGGCCTCTCTTCATACCTGACTATGGGGTCTCTCTTCATACCTGACTATGGGGTCTCTCTTCATACCTGACTATGGGGTCTCTCTTCATACCTGACTATGGGGCCTCTCTTCATACCTGACTATGGGGTCTCTCTTCATACCTGACTATGGGGTCTCTCTTCATACCTGACTATGGGGTCTCTCTTCATACCTGACTATGGGGTCTCTCTATATACCTGACTATGGGGTATCTCTTCATACCTGACTATGGGGTCTCTCTTCTTCCTGACTATGGGGTCTCTCTTCATACCTGACTATGGGGTCTCTCTTCATACCTGACTATGGGGTCTCTCTTCTTCCTGACTATGGGGTCTCTCTTCATACCTGACTATGGGGTCTCTCTTCATACCTGACTATGGGGTCTCTCTTCATACCTGACTATGGGGTCTCTCTTCATACCTGACTATGGGGTCTCTCTTCTTCCTGACTATGGGGTCTCTCTTCATACCTGACTATGGGGTCTCTCTTCTTCCTGACTATGGGGTCTCTCTTCATACCTGACTATGGGGTCTCTCTTCATACCTGACTATGGGGTCTCTCTTCTTCCTGACTATGGGGTCTCTCTTCATACCTGACTATGGGGTCTCTCTTCATACCTGACTATGGGGTCTCTCTTCATACCTGACTATGGGGTCTCTCTTCATACCTGACTATGGGGTCTCTCTTCATACCTGACCCATCCCGTCTCTGTGTCCTGGTCCTGTGGCGTTTTGCTGTGACTGCTTCCTTGTTCCCTCCACTTTCTATCTCTCCCATCGTCCCCATCGCTCTACCCCCCGATTCTCTTGTCAGTTTTTACTTCTCGCTCTATCCCTTTCTCTTATCCACTCTCATTTGTAACCCCAGCCTCCACCGTCTCCCCTCTCTCACTCCCTCTCTCTCTCCCTCTCTCTCTCTCTCCCTCGGGGCAGTGAGTGATGGGAATTGGTCGACGGAGAGATAAATCCCGGGGACAGAGGGGGGGTCTCGCACACGGCGCTTGTCAGTGTGTTAAAGATGATTAATGCAGGGCCCCCCCCCTCCTCCTGGACCCCTCAGCTGGGTGGTGGGGGGGGGTAGGAGGATTGGGGCTGGGGGGTGAGGCTCCTCCGTTTAATCTGCGGGAGCGAAGGGGACGCGGAACAGCCGGGGAGAATGGGAACAGGCGAGTGCGGGGGGAGGGGGGTGGCAATAACAAGGAAATAGGCCTGACAGAACTTTTTAGTGCTGAGATTCCTCACCAAAATGCCACGCGACCGCGGGTAAGGAAGAACGGAAGGTCTGCGTCGGCTGTGTCCCGACAGTTCTGATTGAGTGCAGGGCTGATCTCTTCTAATGCGCCAAGATGGATCATCTCATCTTCCTCTCCCATCCTACACTGCCTCGCTGCCTGCCTGCCCCCAATCTCTCCTTTTAATCTCTGTCACCGTTTACCTTTATCAGGGCATTCCACTTAACCAGGCCACTCCAGGCATCTCCTAGACATGGCTAATGACAGACAGAGGGTCGGTCCCAAACGGCGCCCTGTTTCAAACACGGCACACTCCCTTTTTCCAACCCGAGTCCTACGGGCTTCGCTCTGGAGTGAGGCGCAGAGTCGTTCGATTGCGCCGGGACCCGTTCACCAGAATCCGCCCGTCGACGCAGCGGCCAGTCAAACCGTAATTGTCTAAAGTATTCTGATCGCTTAACCCCGTTGCTTAAAATCAATGATAAGAGGTGTTATGAGAAATCGAGACAGCCAATTAGACAACAGATGGCAAAATGACAGCTTGTTCCTACGGAAGACCGCAGCCTGATGGAGAGAGAAAGAGAGGGAACAAGAGAGAAAGAGAAAGAGAGGGGGACAAATGGAAAGGAAATTGGGGGGTGATTTTCACCACATCCATCTAGCTGATGTTAAAACGGGTCGTGCTCTGGTAGACGGTCTTGAGAGAACGACCATGGCAACAGTTGCCGGGTGTGGGGTCAGTGTGTGGTGATGTCTACCTATTTTGACCCAACACACTACCTGGTTGTTTTATAAGTACAGAAGTACACACTATAAGGCTTGGTTTGCTGCAACAGATGCCACTGATCCAGGGCCAGTAAGTTGTGGGCCAACCAACTCAATGACCACTCACAGGGTTTTACAGCCCAACTCAAACAGCATGGGTCTCTCTCATTTAACTGTCCGTCCCCCGGAATTATATGTTACGGTAAATGTTGTCTCAGTTGCTTTTAAAACGTTTTGTGTAAAAGAATACAGTTAATGAAGAATTGTACAAAGATTTTAGTTTAAGGTTTTGTGTGTGTATGTTTTTTTCTGAGTGTGTGTAACCATGACGCACGCACGTATGTGTGTGTGTGTGTACAATACGTGAACAGGCCTGCTGCGGTCGGTTCTGCTCGTGACCAGTCCTATGTCGTCTGCTGCTGGCTCCATAAATCCTTAATGTACTGGCCGGAAAACAAAGACAATTTTACTACTAATTGGGACTCTGGGAAGACTGGGGTGCTTTTTTAAATCCCAACGTGTTAACATTGTAGCTGTTCCCCCCACCCCCTGCTGTGCTCACCTGGGAACCCGTGACCCCGTACAGCTGCTCTCAGTAAAGCCCCCGTAACCAAACACACTGCCGACTTAACAGAACCTGTTCCCAGCCCGCCCACACCACATCTGCACCAGGTACTTTAAGTTTCACAAAGCCTGTGCATGTGAAGGTGACCACAGAGTGTCTGAAAAGGCCCTTAAAGAACAATGAAACTCCCGGACAGCATAAATATGTATGCATTTATATCCTCCCTCTCTTCCTCCATCGTTCCTTTCTGCCAGCAGAAGGCACCGGAACAATTAGCCTCAATTACACGCCGACTTTATTTAACTGGAGACTTATCTGTCGCCCTCACTTCCAAATGAACGGGTTCCTCTGGTCCTATGTCGAGGGAGATCGTTGAAATTTCAAAAAACACGACACGAACAAAACGTCGAGTCCCGGCCCACGTATAGTAGTGAGCAAAGCCGTCCTACCTGTGACAGTCCAGGTGAAATACTCAGTTGATCTGTGAGTTGCACTGATTTCACCCAGGATCCTGGTGTACACAACGTGACCCTGTTAAGCATGTGTTTGAGAAAACATTGACTTGGCTCATACAACAATCAGCTAATGAATAACACCCGCGTGTAATCGGGCACACGGGGGCTCGGGGTCTGCCTTTATGAGTCGGCCGGACGGCAATCAGAGGGGGAGGCGATCTCAGGCAAACAGTTTGGTAAATGGAATTACCAAGTGTCTACACCAGGAGCCTGTCGCCGTGTCCTTGGAGGAGGAGTGCGTTCTCCTTGTCCACCCGGTTGATTTTTCCTCTCGGCTATTTTTTTCCCCTCATGCCGGGGAGCCGTAAATGAGTTTCCCGACATGCATCAAGTGTTTACGCCCCGGCGTCGTCCTCGCCCCGCTCGCCCCCCTCGCCCGCCGCCGACCCCCCCCATCCCCCGCCCGACGCCTCGCCCCCTAAACCCGCCAACATCGGTAAACAATGAAATCTCTCAGCCGAAACCCAACGTGTAACCGCATTACCCTGCCTGATAACATCTTTAAATAATGTGCGATAAGGGGAATTTGATTTGATTCCAGGAGCCCTTTTTTTCTCCTTTAGAGATTCCCCTCCTTTCCTCTCCTCCTTGCCTGAGGGTGAAACACCCGCTCTCTCACACCCCCCGCCCGCCCCTCCAAAATGAGACTGCCTCGCATGCACGACCAAATAAATCCGCCAATCCTGTCACCTTTCATTTTGGGTTGCCCACTATCCTAAATCAAGGTGAGTCCCCTGAAGTCATCTTCATAATGGAAAATATGGGACTTTAAAGACAAAACGAGACGAATTAAGGCGAGGAGGCCGTTAAAGTGTGTGTGTGCCAGTGGGTCTGAGTGTGTGTGTGTCTGAGTGTGTGTGTGTGTGTCTGAGTGTGTGTGTGGTGATTTGGTTTATTCTAAGCGAGTGGTGATTTAAGCGGGCTGGACAGTTACCGGGCTGGCTGGGCTACGACGGTGGGTGAGGTTGGGAGATGGAGCTCGGCTGTTCATTCAAAGGACATTTGATGAAATGGAACGGGGTCATCTTCAGTTTGGCACCTCGCGCCTGCCGGTAGGATGAGTCGAGACGGAGAAGAGAAGATGGCTAGCTAACGCACCGGGGTGATGGTGGGGGGGTGGGGAGGTTCGGTGCCCGTCGTCTGACAGTGATGCATTGTGCTTTTAAATACCACTGTTCCACGCCCTGCTCAGATCTGATCACAGCGCCCGTTCCAAATCCCGGCCCCACTGTCACTTAAAAAATAAACGCAAACGCAACCGCCTCGACGGGAACAAAATGAAGGGTAAAGGGGAGGAGCTTCTGTCGTGCTGCCTGCATAAGTCAAGTAGGATGCGTTATTTATATGTTCGTCAAAATGCGCAGTGTTGTATCTGATTTAAATACCAGACAAGAGGGCTCACACTGGAGGTGTGCAGTCCGCACACAAGGAGTAACCACATCCCCACGGAAGTTGATTTCTAGCATGCAAATAAAAACAGCAACATGATGAATCATCAGCTAAGTGATTTTCAGAAGTTTCAAAACCTCTTAGGAAGCAGTGACAGGCCGGTGTGTAATTTCTGTGTGTGTGTGTGTGCTGGTGGGGGTCCAGAGGTCCAGGAGGTTGACGGGGGTGGTGTATCGGAGGGACGGGGGGGACGGGGGGCAAGTGGCGACGGGGCACTCACGCTAGTGACAGCTGTTTATTCAATCAATCACCTTGTCGACGGTATAGCAGTGTGCTGGGGACTGGGAGATTGAGTTTTGCCTCACAAGGGAGAATGAAGCAAATTAATAGACCATTACCCAGCCGGTGACCCAGGAAATGAGGGTGATACCGCTGGGTGACATCTGCCAGCCTGCCTCTCCACTCAGCCTCGCAATCCCTGGCCACCCCAAACCCCCCGCCCCCCACCCACCCATAGGCCCTAGGCTGCTGCTGGGGGGGCCGGAGCCATATGACGTCCAACACCACACGCATCTACATCTCCAACACATCCCACCCACCTCCCCCAGGTCTCCCCAGGGGGGAGGGAGACATGACTGTCAGCGGGACAGGGAGACGGGCCCGGGGACCCGGAGATCCAGGAGGGGCGGCTTGAGAATCGGAACCGCTGCTTCAATACGGCGCGTCCGTGCGCTAACGCCAGCTGGATAAATCATGTGTCCCCGGGAACAGGTGGGGCCGGACTCGGGGTGGTGGGCAGGCAGGGTGTGAGGCCCGGCTGTCCTCCTGCTGGAGATGGGGGCCGAGGTGGGGGTTGGGGGGTTGGTGTGACGGGCGCTGAGTATTTGTCGAGTGGGCGGAAGTGCGTGGGCAGAAAACACATTCAGACAGACGGCTCGGACAGTGGCCTCGACGGGCATGTCGAAAGCAAGCTTCACCGCGTCGCCTCCCACCGACTCATTCCACCTCCTCAGTTAACAGATAGGCTGCTCCTTCAGCCTCTAGCAGGGAGTGGGCAGGAGGGACTCATTTCCATCCCAATGGGCCCATCACGGTGGAAAGAGAAACAGCAGTGTCAGTGGCGGGTCGAGGTCAGCACTTTTAACACGCGGTCTGACTAAGCATTACCGTACCGGCCCTACTGGTCCATTCAACCCATTCAGAACAAACGCATTTACCTCACCTCAGAACAACACACTGTTTTGTGCGCCGTTTTCAACAGGGTGAAGAGCTGTCGGACTCCTGAGCGTTGTCTTTCCCTTCGCCCAAGGAGCCAATGTGACTCTCTCTGAATGAACTCACTGGAGATCCGAAGCTAGCGTCGCGGCTCTTACATTTAGCCGATCGGAACGGCTAGCGCCTCGGCGCTACCTGCATTCGGGCTCTAGTGTCTCTCCACACAGTTTCACGGGGGGAGACCGGGGGACGTGTTGTCGGCTGCTGTTGTCGTCGGCTGGCTGCTGCCGGCAGTGTTATTTGCTCTCTGTTTGCCGCCAGGGATTGAAGCGGGTGCACAGAGCTCATCCCGAAACAATGCTTAACAGTAATTGATAGAATGCGCTCAGCCGCAGATAGCTAACCCCCCATTGGTCTATCTTTATCAACACCAAAAACATCACTGTCTTCTTTCCCTCTTCCTCTCTCTCTCTTTCGTTCTACTCTCTTTTTCCTTTCTTTTTCCCTCCCTGTCTCAACACAATCTTTCACTCTCCCTCTCTTTCTGTCTCTCATCCATCCTCTCTCTCATATGCCCGAGCGGGGGAATTAATTACCGGAGCCAATTAACTGTTTATACTCTGATGTTTTAACTAATTGCCTCTAATGGCGACACAACAGCAGCCGGCAGTGTTAATTGAATTCTAACGGTGGGGCAGAATGCAGGTTGAGCGTTGGGGTTGAGGCAGCCTGTCGTCTGCTGCATGGGTGGGGTCGCTCCACCTTGGATATTAACAAACACCGGCTGTCACTATAATTTAGACGGTGTTGTGTGCCGCGTGTCTGACACGTGTGCACGCATTCAATTCACACACACACACACACACACACACACACACACACACACACACACACTCACACTGCAGACGTGCATTGCCATTTGAATGAACTCATTTCTGGATGTTTATAGACATAAATATGTATTTTAAAGTATTTCACCCTCTTATTTAAGATATTTTAGGGAGAGCAAATTTTCTAGTGGGTTACAGTTGGTAGAATAAAAACCGGGATACCTTCCAAAGGCTTTGTTCGACGAGCTTTCTCTGTTTCACTAATATAGATCTAAAAATGGATCCTTGGCAGAGTCATAAAATCTGCATAAGACTGTAAAGGCTTAATGATTTGAAAGTTACAAGAGAAAGCGCTGAGGGCTTAGGTGATTAATCATATCTAGCACCGCCACGTACGCCAAACGGCCCGACCTCCTGACCCCACGCTCTGCATGCTGGGAGGAGAACAGACTCTGCCAGGAACACCGCAGGAGGACCGTCATACTTGAATGCAAAGCCGCGCACCTCTAACCTCTCCCTTGGCACCGTGACCCCTCGCAAACCCTTAAACAGGGTTCCATTTACACACTACCAACCCATGTTCCCGTTTACACTGATCAATACCTGTCATCACCAGTGGCGGCATTCCAGGAGAACTGTTTACTTTGACACGTGTGTGCTGTGTGTATGTGTGTGTGTGTGTGTGTGTGTGTGCAATGAAGTTTTAAGCCTCAAGTCGTCAAAAACTAGAGTGTTGAGTTTACAGAGGGTCTGTCTTATCTCTCACATGCCTGTTATACTGCCACCTGCCCTCAGGTCCTGGTAGACCGAGAGTGAGCACCTGATAACACACCTGCCTAACACACCCCCTCTGTGTCTCCAGTGGTACTGCCTGCCTAACACACCCCCTCTGTGTCTCCAGTGGTACTGCCTGCCTAACACACCCCCTCTGTGTCTCCAGTGGTACTGCCTGCCTAACACGGCCCCTCTGTGTCTCCAGTGGTACTGCCTGCCTAACACGGCCCCTCTGTGTCTCCAGTGGTACTGCCTGCCTAACACACCCCCTCTGTGTCTCCAGTGGTACAGCCTGCCTAACACACCCCCTCTGTGTCTCCAGTGGTACTGCCTGCCTAACACGGCCCCTCTGTGTCTCCAGTGGTACTGCCTGCCTAACACACCCCCTCTGTGTCTCCAGTGGTACTGCCTGCCTAACACACCCCCTCTGTGTCTCCAGTGGTACTGCCTGCCTAACACGGCCCCTCTGTGTCTCCAGTGGTACTGCCTGCCTAACACGGCCCCTCTGTGTCTCCAGTGGTACTGCCTGCCTAACACGGCCCCTCTGTGTCTCCAGTGGTACTGCCTGCCTAACACGGCCCCTCTGTGTCTCCAGTGGTACTGCCTACCTAACACACCCCCTCTGTGTCTCCAGTGGTACTGCCTGCCTAACACACCCCCTCTGTGTCTCCAGTGGTACTGCCTGCCTAACACACCCCCTCTGTGTCTCCAGTGGTACTGCCTGCCTAACACACCCCCTCTGTGTCTCCAGTGGTACTGCCTGCCTAACACGGCCCCTCTGTGTCTCCAGTGGTACTGCCTGCCTAACACACCCCCTCTGTGTCTCCAGTGGTACTGCCTGCCTAACACACCCCCTCTGTGTCTCCAGTGGTACTGCCTGCCTAACACACCCCCTCTGTGTCTCCAGTGGTACTGCCTGCCTAACACACCCCCTCTGTGTCTCCAGTGGTACTGCCTGCCTAACACACCCCCTCCATCCACAACATACACCCCAACGCAGAACTCCTCCTTCCACATCAGTAGGAGCAGATAGAGGGATTTCCTGTTTCTAGCTGTGTTCATCTGACACTTTCCAACACCTCCCACAAGACACATATTGCCCCTCCAGAGTCCCACCTCCCCTCACCTGCCCTCCTCCTCCAGCTACCCTCATCTGCCCTCCTCCTCCACCTCCCTCACCTGCCCTCCTCCTCCACCTCCCTCATCTGCCCTCCTCCTCCACCTCCCTCACCTGCCCTCCTCCTCCAGCTCCCCTCATCTGCCCTCCTCCTCCAGCTCCCCTCATCTGCCCTCCTCCTCCACCTCCCTCACCTGCCCTCCTCCTCCACCTCCCTCATCTGCCCTCCTCCTCCAGCTCCCCTCATCTGCCCTCCTCCTCCACCTCCCTCATCTGCCCTCCTCCTCCACCTCCCTCACCTGCCCTCCTCCTCCACCTCCCTCACCTGCCCTCCTCCTCCACCTCCCTCTTCTGCCCTCCTCCTCCACCTCCCTCACCTGCCCTCCTCCTCCAGCTCCCCTCATCTGCCCTCCTCCTCCAGCTCCCCTCATCTGCCCTCCTCCTCCACCTCCCTCACCTGCCCTCCTCTTCCACCTCATTCACCTGCCCTCCTCCTCCAGCTCCCCTCACCTGCCCTCCTCCTCCACCTCCCTCATCTGCCCTCCTCCTCCACCTCCCTCATCTGCCCTCCAGCTCCCCTCATCTGCCCTCCTCCTCCAGCTCCCCTCATCTGCCCTCCTCCTCCACCTCCCTCACCTGCCCTCCTCCTCCACCTCCCTCATCTGCCCTCCTCCTCCAGCTCCCCTCATCTGCCCTCCTCCTCCACCTCCCTCATCTGCCCTCCTCCTCCACCTCCCTCACCTGCCCTCCTCCTCCACCTCCCTCACCTGCCCTCCTCCTCCACCTCCCTCATCTGCCCTCCTCCTCCACCTCCCTCACCTGCCCTCCTCCTCCAGCTCCCCTCATCTGCCCTCCTCCTCCAGCTCCCCTCATCTGCCCTCCTCCTCCACCTCCCTCACCTGCCCTCCTCTTCCACCTCATTCACCTGCCCTCCTCCTCCAGCTCCCTCACCTGCCCTCCTCCTCCACCTCCCTCATCTGCCCTCCTCCTCCACCTCCCTCATCTGCCCTCCAGCTCCCCTCATCTGCCCTCCTCCTCCACCTCCCTCATCTGCCCTCCTCCTCCACCTCCCTCATCTGCCCTCCTCCTCCACCTCCCTCATCTGCCCTCCTCCTCCATCTCCATTCACCTGCCCTCCTCCTGGTCCGTCAGACCGGGGCAACTATCCACGTGGACCTACATCTGACCCCTGTTTCTCTCAGCAGGCCCACGGACTGTAACGCTGTAGCACGAGCGTGCACAGACGCACACGATCAGTCGTGTGGACACGTGGACACACACACTTACCCCTCACGCTCCCCCCCTCCGCTTCCACACACACACACACACACGACCCCCCTCCTCACCCCCTTTCTTATTTGGCAGACGGACAGTGTCAGAAGCACTGAGCCTCAGAAATATGGCCCTAGGGTCAGAGACATGAAGCAACAGGATAATAACCAGGCATGTTGCTAGTTAGACATCTCCCAACACAATGCCGGTGTGATTTATCCACAGCGTTCATGACTGGACGGGACAGTACTCATCTGGCAGCCTGTCACTCAACACCGGGCTCGTGGTTCTGTTCAGACGCTCGGGTCGCTTTGTACAACCACCAACCGACACTCGGCAGATATTTCATTTAAAAGGGCGATCGCGCCGAGCCTGGCAAATAATTGGAACAATGTCCGGAGACACACAATGAGATTTCTCGAATGATTACGAATAGGAAATTAGGAAAGAAAAACGCGGGATGAGGATGGGTATAAAATGAGCCATGTATCCAAGCCCTCTCCGGTGCCCGGCGTTTGAACGGACACATGGACAGTTGTCGTCACTGCTGAGAGTCTGATTCTGTTTCCTCCCCAGAAATTCCTCCCCCAACGACTCCACTGATGGATTGACACCTCTTGCTCTCTCCATCCGCCGGTATGAAACGTCCTGCCGCTAGCCGTTATCGGCCCCTTGTCACAAACAGGGGAACTCGGATAATCCCCCCATGTGCCTGCGTATCTCTCTCCCTCTCTCTGTCCTTCTATCCCGGGGAAACCGCTCTTTTTTCCATCGTCTGGGAAGAGTGTCAAGTTTTCTCGGCCCGGTGGAGAGGCTGCCCGGCAGTGTGGACGGTTAATAAAGGCCGGATTGTGGGGCTGAGTGGTTGAGAAGCGGCGATGACTATCAGGCCTGGAGGAGTGCGCATTACAGCGGGCTGGGACCTGACGGCTGGCCGATAAAAAGGGCTGCGAGCTCCTGGAGGGCCGCCAGGGGACCGGCGGGTGACGAGGGAGGGGGGGGGTGTAGGTGGATGCAATCAGACACGCGGTGATTGCCATCATGCTGCGGCACGGACATGGCGACCGGACATCGCTGTGATGTTATCCTCGATCGCCACCGCTCCTCTCTCTCTCTTTCTCTCCTCTCTCCCACTTCCACACGGTGGTTTGGGCCTCTCCTCTCTCTCATCTCTCTCTCTCCTCTCTCCCACTCCCACACGGTGGTTTGGGCCTCTCTCCTCTCTCTCATCTCTCTCTCTCCTCTCTCCCACTTCCACACGGTGGTTTGGGCCTCTCTCCTCTCTCTCTCTCCTCTCTCTCTCTCCTCTCTCCCACTCCCACACGGTGGTCTGGACCTCCTCCCCTCTCAGACTGTGATATGCGTTCTAACAGCAGAGGGAGATGTTACTCTTTGGCTGCTCCTTCCTCCGCGTTCCCTCTGACCAGGAGCCTACTGTAAGTCCGACGGGGTGAACTTTCTCGGGTCGATCTTTCCGGGCCGATATTCCGCCCGCGGCCCGGACCGCTCTCGGGAGAGGAGGAGAGGTGGAGAACGGGGAGACTCTGAAGCCCTCTGTCTCCCTGGCGTATTGTGCATTCTTTTTCTCAGAACAGGTTGCGCGGCCGATCGATAGAAAATTAAAGAGTCTGAGAACGGTTCGTGTCGGTGCTCACACATTAACCCTCTTCACCTGCCGTGTCCCAAATCACGCGCCACTCCCTACAGTGTGCACTATTTCGCACGAGGACCCTGGTCAAAGGTAGCGCGCGATATCGAGGAGTGAGGCGCGGTTGGAACCGGGGCCTCCGCCTCTCATCTCTCCCTCAACCGGGCCGAGCGGTTCTATTTTAACCGCCTTAAGTAGCGGGGACGAGAAAGGGGTGGGGACGAAAAAGCACCCGGCGATTGACAGTGGTGTTTAGGAGTTTAAGCATTAGAAAAAAGGCTGAAATAAAGAAATGGGGGAGAGTAATGGGGGCCAAGAGAGAGGGAGCGAGGGAGAGAGAGGCTTTGCCTGTCGTCTATAGCTGGCTGTCTGGGGACTCAAATCTCAGAGCAATTTTCAGGGTGGGTGATTGGCAGCTTGATGTGTATTCTTCCCCTGCAGGAGCGGGCGATAACTCTAGCCCATTCCCCCATCTCGCAGGCCTGTTGTGGGGCTATTACAATGACAATGGCGATAAGGGACATTTATCACACCAGCCTCCCGCGGGTTTGACGGGCGAGGCCCCATCAACAGGTCCGGCGAGGGCCAGGAGGCAGCCAGGGGAGCGGGAGGTTCACTGAGCCCGAATTGCAGAGGACTCTCAGCCGGAAAACAATATGCAACCGCCTCCGCCGAGGCCCCGGCGGTCCAGACGCCAAACGCACCCAGAGAGACACACTAGGCACTAGGCAGCGGGAATCCCACTTATTTTGCACTGGACCGAGGTCCATTTGTGTATTCCGATATATAGTCAAAAAATGGCAACTCCGCTCGCTCGACGTTCGCTCGTTCCGCACGTCCTCGGTTAATCGTAATTCGCCCGATTTCCCTTCTTCGAATGGAGAAAAGAAACGAATCGGCGATGCTCTGCAAATCTGCGAACAACCGTGCGCGTGAGATATTTTCTATCTTTTAGTTCCGCGACCCGGGCTGACGGAATGGTCCGATGCAGCGTCACCAGCTGGCAGGGACATATCCGTGTTTTAGGTGGTGGTCCGTGCTGTGGGCCTCTTTGTGTGCCAGTGTTAATGGGCTCATTGTGAGAAGAACCGTGGCACCAACAGAACCACAGCTGCGATGCCGGCCCAGGCGGAGGCCAATGGCACGACCCGACGAGGGACGCATTGTCTGTTCTAGTCAGACATAAAACACCGGGCCTAAAGCCACATCCAGGGGGCGCTGTTCATGAGGGAACGCCTTTTGTGATATTCATCCAGGGAACACATCCGGCGCGGACAGTTGCTTTTTCTCTTATCACATCTATGAGTTACGGCGTCCGCAGTGCAGAAACACAACAACATGTGGAGATGGGTGGATGTCAGGTGGGGTCCTGACTGAGACCAGCGGTTAGCCTCCAGAAGCCGTGGAGCGAGCCGGCCATCTGTCTCCTCCAGTTTACGGCGGTGACCTCGAGCTATTAACACCACAAACCTCCAGACAGGGCAGCTAATTTACAGCGCCGAGGCCGCACAGTCACAGGTGCTGGAGGAGGGAATCGGGTCTTTGGCTTGCCTGGCCGGGTCGAGTCAGTACTGTGTCTGTACCGGGCTGGGAGGAAGAGTCGTGTTTGGTCACTTTAGATGTTCAGGATGTGTTCAGCAGAAGAAATAGTCATAGCAGGGTACATTCATGTTGTAAGCAAAGAGGTTATGGTTTAGGTCCAAATACTTGTGAAATGGTAAAAAGGGCAAGACTCAATAATACCCGTCAACCAAAGAGCTAACATATTTTCCCAATATGGCAGGAGCACAAACGCATACAATGTGACACGCACACACACACACACACACACACACACACGTGCACACACGCGGTCACACAAAGCACACAAGTAAGCCTTCTGGCAATCTACGTTTATCAGCGTTGCAGTGTACCGTCACAATGCTGGATAAACAAACTGTCCACGATGTGTGTGGCTCTTTCAAGCAATAAACGTATAAACTTTTAACTAGCAGCTACCACTCGGCATAACAAGTGTCGCTGAGGAGTAAGACTCCGGGTTGCCGTCGATAAGTCATGTAGCTCTTTTCCCCTGACCGTCCGCGTGTCGATCTTCACCCACGAGGTAGTAGTCTGGTCTAGTGTCTCACTACACCCCATTAACCTCGTCCTATGCACAAAGGGGATTTGAAAGGGAGGAGAAAGGTGAATGTGAACGCTGCTGCTTCAGAAACAGTGTGGCCGATCCAACTGAGCTCTCTTACCGGTCTCGTAATAGGAGTGAAGTCTCGTGTCACATGCCGGATGGATAAACGGACTCTAGGCGAGGCGATAGGTGTGTTTGGGGTCTATTAAATGTTATTTTAGACCCAGGCCACATCAAGTTGGAGTCCCAGAAATGGCCCGGTTTCTGTACGCATATAGAGAAAAACTGTTTGACACCCTGGAACCTCCAGACGAGCACGGTGCAGGGAACAAGGGGCCCATTTAGGAAGCAGCCAGGTGTCATGACAACGGCCAGTGGGCCGGGCCTGGTGCCGGCGATAAGCCAGGGTAGATACGGTATATTGTGGTGTCACCGTTGCCTGTTTATTGACAGACTCCAGCCAGTCTGGAGTTCATTGGGAGTCTCCATAATCTCTCCTAAGATGATTAAAAATTAATTGATCACTGCAATGCTATCTCATACCCGGGTCCCATATGACCAACCACACCACAGACACAGCTAGATGACAAGGCAGCTAATAAATGTTAATTAACCCCCCCCCCTTCTTTTTTATGACCCCTGCCAGTCCCGGGCCTCCCTATCAGGCTGTAAATTCATTAGCCACTAACACACCTAGCAAGGGCAGCTCATTTAGCAATGACAAACAAGATTAAAAAGGGAAAGGGGGCGATAGTTGTTCTTCCTCCGCGTCCGACCGAAAGCCACAATCTTTGTCTGTCCTAATAAGAAAACAAGTGTAGAACGGCGCGCCAGCTTCTCACCTCGACCCTAACACGACCCCAACACTACCCTAATACAATTCCTCTCAGAACGGTGCCATTACAGGAACCTTCATCGAGGTTGGTCGATAGCAAAAACCAGGTTGCTAAACATGTTGAGTTTAGGCAACAAGCTGCTCTACCATCCACTGGAACCTAACGAATAGCTGTTCACGTGGGTTTATTTCCTAAACGTTAATTGCCAATGTTTTAATCGGACGCGATGATATTAATTGAAAACGTTTAGAGAACATTTAAAGGGCGCGAGGTTAGGATCACAACAATAAATTCATTAAAAATATAATAGGCTTTGTCATAATCCAGGTAAGACTGCTAAGACATTCACGGCCATGTACACAAACTCACGCTGCACCCGCCCCAGCCCCCCACCCCCACAGTTCCCGTTCCCCACTTCCTGTCTGCTGTGATGTGTGCCGTACATATCCCACCAAACAAAATAAACAAGGAAACCCACCCGCCCTTACAGATCACATCGGATTGGCAAATAACACCCGGCCTCCTGTCTCCTCGGCGGCACAAACAAAAGACTGACGTCCTTCTTTTTTTATTTTGTCTCTCTGATTAAAACACGGCTGGTGGGCGCTCGACGCCAGGACAATATCAAAAACTCAATCAATCAATATTTCCCTTATCGCGATTGGCTGTTGACGACAGGGTGCGTCGGTCAGTCGGGTAGTTTGTCTCTTTAACCCTCAGCTGGGCCAGTGATTAACCCCCGAGGTACACATAAGCAAACCGACCGACAGACAAATTAGCAGCCGTAATGTCTACCTTTTGTTAGCTTTGATCACACAATGACTATATGAGCAGACACACGAACGCATGGGTTCGTTGACTGGGCCGCGTCGTGGAGGAGATACCCGTTATAATATACGGGGAAGGCGTAGAGAAGCTCTGTGATATCTGAGAAACACAGTTATAAAACATGGATATTCACAAAGGCACGTGAACCTCAGCTTCTGAATGGCTCAAGTGCTCAGTGTGTTTACCGGGTTTAAACTGTGAGGCGTAAACTCGGCTAAGCTCTCAATCACAGGAGAACACAGCCAGGGTTTTATTTCAGCCAGCAGCCTGTTCGCAAGCTTTTGAACATGGCTTAGGAGTGCACTACGAAAAGAACAGGGCGACATTTGGGACAACGATACAGGCATTTGTCTTTTCAAGTGGCACTCCATTCTTCATTTTAATTTAACGTTTAAACTTTTTATTTGAAAAAGCGCATCTCAACAAAAGGAGTGATAATACAGATTCCCGTCAGACAGACAACTTAAATGCTCTGCTCCTTAAGGTTAACAGATTTCTAAAATATACTTTTCTTTGGTAAAAGTACAAAAATTCTGAGGATGTTTTTAGGCAGCAGAGCGTGCTATGCCAGTAATTAAACGTCGTAAATACATATTGAATACAATACTACTAAATCTCAATGACGTCTACGAAGCCTAGTCAACTATATGTCAGTTATCTCTCGCTCACTTTCGCTCTCTCTCTCTCTCTCTCCAGGGAGAACGGTTATGTCAGTGACAGGACTGTGGTGTGCATGTTGACTGATAGGTTTGGTGTTGTGTAATGCCAGGAAGAGGTGTACCTTCCCTGAGGTCAGTCCGTTATACTCACCAGAAACCACAGACAATGGGCCCCTTTCCATTCTGTAACGGACAGCCAGGTGCTTGCTATACTGGCTGTGTGTGTGTCTGTGTGTGCGTGCGTGCGTGTGCGTGTGTGTGTGTGTATGTGTGGATTCAACTTAAGCATTGGAGATGTGTGTACGTGTGTTTACGTTTGCCTGTGATGTGATACAGGAAGCCAGGGTTATGATAGCGCCACAGACACATTATGAAGCCCCAGCACTTCCTGTAAATAACCATCAGAACCACACAGCGCGACCGACTAACAGGCTGACAGGATTGGATAACACTGACAGCGCTGGGTAGACGGGAAGGGCGACAGGCAGCGAGACGAGACAGACAAGCTGCTTAGGAACAGACACCTCAACGGAACACACGCCACCTCAACCGCCGGACCACGTATCTCCATATCTCACACGGTTGCCATCCGAGAAACACAATAAGCTAGTCGTGGCCTGGACCGCACTAAACATATCTTAAAATATACAGATACCAAATAGAAATAAACCAGCACACATCGTCCCGGCCACGTTGCCAGCTCTTATGGTCGCTGTGCCCATGAGCAAGGCACTTAACCCGAATTACTCCGGTTAGTCTGCTCTTACCCAGAAGGACTAAAATGTGAATGGTAGCCTGGTACCAGATATGTTACGCTGTCTCACAAACTGCCTCGTTTCCGTGGTTTCCTGGGTGGTTATTGGCTTAAAGCCGTGGTACGCAATACAATACATCATGATTATGACACACAAGTACTTGCCTAGTGTTCTATTAACCTTTATAACCAGTACATAACAGCATTGTGCTCAGGAACCTTCTCTGTCATATCAGCCAAATACCACAGCCCAGTGGCTCTTAACGACCGGCCGCTGTTGTCTAGCCTGTACGTTGCGCAAACATTTCTGGAAGCGGCGAGGGAACGGCAGACTCCGCGAGCTCTACGGCATGTCCTCATCAGCGTTAAGCAGTGATCATTAACATCAGCCTCGCTCATTAGTCAGCAGCTGTGCTTAATTAGCCTGACTGACTGACTGACTGACTCATCAGGCTACGCTCACACTGGGACGCACTGTATCAGCTGTGTCACACACGCGCGCTGGGACGCATCACACATACACACACGCGCACGCACACGCGCACACACACTGGGAGAGAGAAACCAAAAGGCAAACGCCAGAAGACTTCTGTGTCTTTGCTATTTGCCTGTGTCACAGGGTGACTCACATAAAGCAGCCCTTTTACTCTCTGCACAGTGCACACTCTCTATAATATGGCCATCACCATTAAAGCTGTCAGGACATAAGCACTGAATGTTAGAGCCAATACATTACAGCCCCGCTACAGCCCCTTCCAGCCCGCCAACCCCGAGGCTCTACCACTGGTCCACCGGTTTCCCAACAGACCCTGTCCATATCCCCAGTAGAACACCGTAGAACAGGGCCTAAGGTATAAGGAACGCCTCTCCCCATCGGCGCTCCCGTCCGGGCCCCTAGTCAGAAACACCGAGCCCAGGACTCTCTGTGTGATTCTCAACCCCGGGGCAGGGACCCCTGCCTGCGTCAAAATGCATATTTCATGTCCCGCAGAAGGACGTTCCCCGCTACAAAAAAACATCCTTTGAGAAATTAAGGGCAAGAGGTGAGACATTTTAAGACCATAAGATACAGTTGTCAGAAAACTGTACAACTACCAGAGGGTTGTCACATGGTGACGCGCCGCATCAGGCTGGAACACGAGTTAACCACGAGAGTTAAGAACAGGACGAAGTCCAGAGAGAGAAGGACAAGAAAGCACCTAATCCGGTGAATTTGAACGTTTCAGTAGCTTGTCATAAAGCAAACATTTTTTGACGAAATGTACTTTAACTACCCCCCCCCCCAACACACCACACCCTCATCCTCTGGTCTCTTCTGAGGTGTTTATCACATTAGTATTAGCCCTTGTCCCTTGTCATCCATCCCTCCGTGTCCAGCTGAGGTTGACATGCCGCATACTGCCTGTGGCTCCTCAGGGCCCCAGAGGGTGACGATATGGCCTGTTTTATTCCTTACAGTGATAAACCTCTCCCCCTCTTCCTGAGAAAAAAAAGCCCCTCTGAAAAACAAACCCCATCACTACCGGGGAAAAATAGCCCAAGAAAACGGGAGTTAAAGGGGTGGGAGGTGGTTTTGGAGCGCAAGACAAAGATTGTCGGTGCCAGTTTCAATATGACAAGTGGCGGCGTTATGAAGACAGACGGGAGCCAAGATGGGCTGAGTGACCTTTTCCAAATGTCACATGTCATTGGGGTTTTATGTCACCCCTCCAAACAATATGTCAGGTGCATAAAAAATCATTATACCAAAGAATTATGTTATACGGAGCAAAAATAATAATTAAGATTACATTATTCAATGACAAATCGGAGTTTTCCCTTTATTTATGATCATCGTGATTATGAGCGGAAATGTCTCCCAGGCGCGTCTTTCTTCTGGGGCTTTGCGATTTCTGATACGGTGGCCTGGGTGAAAAAAGAAAGAGCATTCATCCGTTATGCTGGAGATTGGCGCTTGTTATCGTCCAGTATCAGGTCTTTGTCTGTCTGTATCCCTCCTCTGTACAGATAAAACGTCGAGATAGGACCGGTAGCGCCTTCGGGAAAACTCAGAATAACCCCCCTTTGTTCAATGTCAAAGGTAACAGCTTTGTTTACATATGCTGAGAGTGACGCCCGTTCCCTGATGTCCTTGCCTCTACTCAACCCGACTCGGATCAATGAAAATTATAAACTGTGATTTGTAGAAGGGATGTCGCTCAAATTGAAAGGTGCGCCCTATTGAATTATTGATCTTTGCTCGAATCAAATCCCGCGCTTAGAAGAGAAACATATTGGTTGTTTCTGCGTGCTATTTAGGCCAGGTGAAAGTAAGCAGGTTGAACATTTTTGTCTTGGGGTGTACTGTGTTGCTAACGGAAAGTACTGCTCGAACAGGTTAGCTGTCTGCCTCCCCGATATATGACATCCAAACCCTGTGTTCTCCACAAGCAAATGATGACCCCTGTCAATCACCCACCGGGGACCATCACCGGGCGTCAGACCCCGCCCACGTCGCAGATTACACTTCGTTTAGCCGCCACGGTCCAGCACTGTGCACCTATGCACACACTGTCAGGCGTCTCAGGTGTTAGCTCCCTACATCAGCACTATGGCAGGAAACTAGTCAATATAGATGTCTCCTGTCCAATCAGCAGTCTGCTGCCGTTGCTACTTGCACTAGGTCAAAGGCCAGGATGATGTCATTCCTCCTGACAGGCCAATAAAGATGTGTGCTCCATAGTCACAGCGTTCATGCGTTCCTTGGCCCCTCCCAGGAGGGAGGGGTGCGGTCTGAGAGATAGCAGGATCAGCTTTCCAAATAGCACCCTATTCCTCATAGGCCCTGGTCAAAACGAGTGCACTACATAGAGAATAGGGTGTTGTTTAAACACGTGCACTACATAGAGAATAGGGTGCTGTTAAAACTAGTGCACTACATAGAGAATAGGTTGTTGTTAAAACTAGTGCATACATAGATAATAGAGTGTTGTTAAAACGAATGCACTATAGAGAATAGGTTGTTGTTAAAACTAGTGCCCTACATAGATAATAGGGTATTGTTAAAACTAGTGCACTACATAGATAATAGGGTGTTGTTAAAACTAGTGCACTAAATAGATAATAGGGTGTTGTTAAAACTAGTGCACTAAATAGATAATAAGGTGTGGTTTGGGATTAAGATCATAATGTACTAGTCGTTCTGAATGAGGAACCACACGCTACATAACCCTTGCGTTCCCCAAATCTGGTGCTAGGCGATAAACCACTCAGTTAACCTTTATTGCTTTAATAAACAACGAGGGTGATTAATGTTGCTCTTCTTCTTTAGTATTTCTAATAAATTATGACAGATTTATATCACGGTCAAAGCAACCCAAACCCTATTAAACATGTCTGACAGGATAGATGGCTCCACGCACAGTAACAAGGCAAGAGGAATGACCCAAACAATACCTTCCCCCGTGTGCACAATAACCAAAGGGCCTCATCTAATTTGCTGTGACACTGCTTTTTTCACTTGGTGATTGCTATGAAGATTTCACCAGCATGCATTTGTCTTCCTGTGCCAGCTGGGTGGCAACAAGAATCGCATAAACCACAACTAGAAATAACTCGAACATTTTGCATATTAACTCAGAAAATAGAAACATGAAGTGAGGCACTTCGGCCAGGAATGTGTCCGATGAAAAGAGGGTTTCTGTGCCCGGAGAGAGTGACGCTGGAATGGCAGCTTGTAGAATAAAGTGACTGTAACACAGCTATGGCTAATATTGGATCATGTAACAGACATGCTTGAAGGCAATCTAATTGTCCGTCACTGAAACAGACGTGGCAGTGACGGACAGTCTGGTTAACCCAGAAGCAGAGCACAAAGCCCAGTCTGGTTAACCCAGAAGCAAAGCACAAAGCCCAGTCTGGTTAACCCCGAAGCAGAGCCCAAACCCCAGTCTGGTTAACCCCGAAGCAGAGCCCAAACCCCAGTCTAGTTAACCCAGAAGCAGATCCCAAACCCCAGTCTGGTTAACCCAGAAGCAGAGCACAAAGCCCAGTCTGGTTAACCCAGAAGCAAAGCACAAAGCCCAGTCTGGTTAACCCCGAAGCAGAGCCCAAACCCCAGTCTGGTTAACCCCGAAGCAGAGCCCAAACCCCAGTCTAGTTAACCCAGAAGCAGATCCCAAACCCCAGTCTGGTTAACCCAGAAGCAGATCCCAAACCCCAGTCTGGCCGACACACTGCTGCAGCCTCTGTACCGGCTCTGTTAACAGCACCCACACACAGCCCAGACAAGACCCATGGGGTTCAGACAAACCGCACGGCTAACCTTCACCAGGAGCCCCCCGACTCACCAACCCCACCCAGGATTTTATGGAGAGCCTGTTCCACTGCGCCTTCCAAAGGCAACGCAGGAATTTACTCATTTTGCTTTAAAATCTAACCAGAAATGCGGGCGGGGTACGGGGCACCCCGTAGAGGGTTTATCCATTGAAGTCTAAGTTTTATAAGCCCTGCCTGGCAGGCCGCGTGCGCGTGGAGAGAGAGACGCCACCCCCGTAAGCACAGGGGAAATAAAGAGTAAAGAATTTATCCGGATAAGAAACGGACCGGGTGAGGCTTGGGGGATTTTTGGGATGTGCGGTGAGGGGAAAGGGCTCTGCTTTTAGTGAAGTGAAGACACGGTAATTGAAATTCATTTGGAGTTACTGTCGGGCCTGTTGTTCTTCGAAGAGGAAAGATGCAGACATTAGATGATGACCACGCTGAGAAATGGAAAAGTACCACGGCTGTGTGTCAGGTTGACGCATAAAGGGAAAGGGGTTACCCTCAAATGAAAGCCAGAAGGAGGCATGCCTTTACCAACAGTATGGTACAGGGACATGACGGCCACCCCTTTAAGATGCCTTGGTCTTGAGGGAAACCACAGCCATAGCATCAGCTCCTGTGCCCAACTCAAATAACGAGAGAGGGCCAAAACACTGAGAGTCTGCAAAGCTGTCAATCTGGAACCTTTTACGAGCGCTCTCTAAATACTTTTTTTATACGAAAAGGCCATTAAAGATTTCCCTGGAAACAAGAAAGCAAAAAAACACCTATTATAGTGGTAAACGAAATAGAAGCCCTTGGCTCCTAACCACACATGACGGACAAAAGCCGTAGACGTAGAAAAACCAACACAATCACATTTTGTTCGCTCTTCTTTAATTTGTTCCCGGTGGGTGACGGACAAGAGACGTTGTCTGTTCCTTGTGCAAAATAATTTCACCACGTGGAAACCTGGGACACAATTTTCTATATTGGGGATTTCAGCTTGGCACGCACACAATAGGGCTATATAGAAGTATGTTCCTCTTGTCAAGGGCCTGGTTGGCCTTGGTGGGTCCATTGTTCCAGACTTGGGTCTGGCCGGCAGGTGTCGGTCTAATGGGGTTTGGAATTGGATGCCAGGATGCAAGTCACTATCCCGTTCAGATTCAGGGTCTGCACAGCACAAATGGAAATAAAAAAAGATGACCTGGTCCCTTGTGGTGATTTGGCCACCGCTAAGCTACGCCGTGAAGCCAGTGATGTCATCCACATGGTACCCAACGCTCTGTTCAAAAGAACCCTATTTTATTAGGAACACGGTGAGGTCCAAAGTCTGCTGCTGTTATTCCAACTGGGAGGGACCGGGAGGGTCGCTGAGGGTTCAAGGTGGAACAGAATGCTGATCAGTGTCATTCGGAGTGTCATACAGAGTGTCATTCGGAGTGTCATTCGGAGTGTCATACAGAGTGTCATACAGAGTGTCATTCGGAGTGTCATACAGAGTGTCATTCGGAGTGTCATTCGGAGTGTCATACAGAGTGTCATACAGAGTGTCATTCGGAGTGTTATTCAGAGTGTCATACGGAGTGTCATTCGGAGTGTCATACAGAGTGTCATTTGGAGTGTCATTCGGAGTGTCATACAGAGTGTCATTTGGAGTGTCATTCGGAGTGTCATACAGAGTGTCATTTGGAGTGTCATTCGGAGTGTTATTCGGAGTGTCATACGGAGTGTCATTCGGAGTGTCATTCAGAGTGTCATTCAGACGTTTGCTTTGACCTACACCCCCTGCCAGCTGAACCTGACCCTAATCTCAGGCTGTCTTGACGTCACCCCAATTCCCACCGTCGTCTGGTGCCATCGTCGCCACGCTCCTCCACCAGACCCCCAATTAACAGGGCGAAATACATCACACAAGGCTAATAGATTGGAATATTATATCCATATCATAATTCCATGGCAAAGTCAAGGGGGATCATCACTCTTATTAACTCCGAGAAGAAAAATTGAAGCCGGGAAACGTTCAAATAGAAAATGTTAATGCTGTACGCTACATGTAATTGTCCCGTGCCCATTCCCCAAGCGGAGACATCATTCCATTCGTAGTAATTGAGGGTATGAATTATGAATTGAACGATTTTCTCCTCCTAACATAGGAAAGTGAAGCATAATGGCCCCGGTTCTTAATCATCTTCTTCTGTTCTCCTCTCTAGTCCAACGCACTACGTGGGTTTTGACGAGCGCTGGAGGTATGCGAGCTCCAGATCAGCCCATCAACACACATTAATAACGGTTTGCTTGGTTTCGTCTTGCACTTCACTGCCGGGTGTCATTTAATCAAATCCGCCCTCACTGCGTGTCATTACTGCATGTCCATATGCTACTTTTACACCGTCGCCACGTCTGGTCAAGTCATTGTGGTGGTGATGTTGTGTGTGTAGGGTGGGGTGGGGTGGCTGGTGGCTCCCCCAGACTGTTAGGGCGGAGGTGCATTACCTAGAAATAATTGCATAATAAGACTACTACTAATGGCCCAAGGCTAGGAAGGTCTGAGGAGGTACGAGGAGGAGGGAGACAGGCTCTTTTGGCAGAGTTTCTGAGAGGGACCGTTTTTATTTTGGCTTTTTTAAAAGATTGGCTTTCCACACCTACAATCAACCGAACCGTTGCACCGCTGTTCCGCTCACCCACGAGCCAGCCTGTTTTTTATTTACAACATCAAACGGTTCACTTCATTAAAGGGCCTTCTTTTCCTTTTTTCACATTGTGCATTTGAAGCATGTTTTTTCCGAAACAAAAAAGACGTGGGGGGAGAAACGTCCCGAAGTCTGCAGTGTTTTTATAGGGGGAAATAATGGGCAATTGAGAGAAGGTATTTAATAGGCAACCTACCAGCGCTGCCATGCATCTGCTGCAGAAGGCACTCGGCGTGCAGCGGGCTGCTTCTCAATGGAATCCGGCGGCCCGCGAGTCACGGCAAGCGATATCGTACGCACGGGGGGGAAAGGAAGGGCGGAGGGAGAGGAGGGAAGGGGGTTGTCAAACAGAGGCGCGAGTGCGCGTTCCCGCTGCCCAGCACAAGGGCATCCGCCGTGCGTATAAACGGAAAAGGAAGAGGACGGAGAGCTAAACATTCCGGGATCAATACTCCGATGACCAGGCCAGGAAACTCCGATGGCTGTATCGTGACCCTTCAATGGCAACATCAAGGCAATGACACGCAAAGCAGGAAGATTTGTCACGCGACCGCCGTTCTGGCGGGTCACACGCCGGGTGGGAGAAAATACCATAAAATCCATTCTACTTACAACCGGGCTAAAGAAATCAATTCCGTGGGGGGCTAGATTTCAATAAAGGCTCACACAAAACATGTCATTGTAATTCGGTCATCAAAAGCAATGGGGATAATTTTGAAAAAAGTTATTAAGTGGACAGTCACCGTTAGGCCAAAATGTCTGTTTTGCCAATATGCGACGGGGCAAATAAATGACCCTTGTCATAATGAGATCAGCGAGGCAACCTCGGTGACCACTGGTCAGCCGGCTAACTGACCAGAAGGGTCAATAGCCATCCCAACTACAGCCCCTTCAGCACATTCACAGTCCAATCAATGTCAAATTATAGGTTATTTATTGAATAATCAAAACGGTATTATCGCCCCGTGCTCTAGCAGGGCCTGACAATAGAGGACACTATTTATCAGCTTGCTACTAAAATTAGGGTAATCAGTTATCATGTAAACAAGAGCCAGCAGTTGCACGCGCACAGCAAGCTATTACTCACCGCCACTTATCACATCACCGCGTGTGCGGGAGTGTGTGCGTGTGTGTGTGTCTCTGGTGTATTTGGTTGTTGTACAGGCCCGGCGTATAGCTCGGTCGCATTGAGAGCACTGAACCGTTTCTCTCGCACAGTCAAACGTGGCGTGCCCAAGTACTGCTAATCTTCTGCTTTGAAAAATACAAGCGGGGAAGAGAGGTGATATTACCCAGGACATGGGGTGGTGTGCAAACGCCGGGCCAATCACAGTGTGTCGACGGAAGTGAAACCAGCGCAACCCGTGCACGAATGTTGACCATGTACCGGCTATGAAGTGAAACGGTGTATTCCACTTAACTACGCTAGAGGAGACTGCAATCATCTGCAAAAGGACAATAAAAACAAGGAAAATGGATTGGTCCCCACGCCAGGCTCACACAAAGAAAAGGTTAAGGTTTAGGGCAATTGTTAACCGAAGTTAGGGTTAGCATTAAAGGCAGAGTCAGGGATTAGGCTGTGTTTTTGGGATTCAATTTAGGCTTCAAATTAATTAGAATTGTATCTAGTTTTATTCGAACAAATGAAACTATATAAATTGCCTGACCGTGGAAAGGTGGTTTAAAGTAAATCGAGAAGTGCTGAATCCCTCTCGACAACCCGTGCTCATTATCACGCGCTAACACGACCCCCAACCCCCCCCGCCAGCCAAAGACAAGGGCAGTGCTGGAGGTTAAAAGGCCCCATTACACCGAGGTCTGCGGAGGTCAGGAGGCGCGGGAGACGCGGGGTAGATCGGGTTTCTCGTCTGAGCTTTAGCCGGCCGGAGGAGTCTGCGTCCTATTTGTAATGCCGCGCCTCTCACGTACATCACAGGTCCGATACACACCACAGTGATTTACAGTAGCGCTGCCGTGCTTCGTTGTAATATGTCCCGATACTTTGCGTGGGCGGAGTGTCAAGTCCTCAAGTCAACCAGATCAGCTGTTGACACGTTCTCCGGCTGAACGAGAGGTAGAGGAGTAAAGAAGAAGAGGAAAAAGCGGTTTTGTGGCCGACTGCTGCTTGTAGGTTCGGTTGGGCCGCGTCTAGTCAAAATGGTTATCATAATAGGAGAGCTGGTCCAGAATCAAGTCACCCCCTGTCTATAAAACCTCAGTCGTAATCAGAATCACCTTCATCCGCCAAGTAGATTACCGCGCATCAGAACGAATGGGTCCTATAGCGACGGTCCTGCTGCATGACTCGTGTGGATATAGCCAGTGGCGCTGGGGGTTAAAGACATCCCCTCGGTCATTCTTTATGAATAAAATAAATTGCATCAGCCAGGGCCCTGCTCTTAAACAGTCCTATCAATCAAATTCACTTATGGCTGCCATAAATTCCGAACCAATCGCGGGCCCCTCTAATGCCCCGGCTGGAGCCACGGGTTGGCGTTTAAACGGGAGATCTTCGGCTTGCGGCCGCCGTGCCTTCGCTTTTAAACGTTCATCTCTCCACCTGTGTGTGTACATCATATGTCACCATATTTTGGTCCCTCAGAACCATTAGAAAAGCCGATGTTGCCGCCCTAACCGAATTAGGATTGTTTTTTGTCCCGGCCACAGGGGAGGTAGAGTTACCGACAATAAGATCAGAATGAGCCAATTCCTTTTCTATTCTCATTCAAAACAAACAAAAGGGGCTAATAGCCTGAGCATCTGCGTCCTCTGCGAGGCCAAAGAGATGGCAGGTCGATACACGGAAGCACACTGATAGATGTAAGCTTCTGAAGGGCTCGTTACTGAGCTGGCGTCCCAAACGGCACCCTAGCCCCACGGGGCCCTGGTCAAAAGGAGTCCACAATCTAGGGCACGGGGCGGTGTTTGAGCTGTAGCCGAGGCTCCGATGGTGGTCGGTAGAGGTTGGTGGCGAAGCTTCTGATCATATCTGTCCGAGGGAATATAGGTATTGACTCGGAAGAATGCCTGTCTGCCGCTTTAGTGCTCGGGATGATCTAATCTAGGCATTAGTCAGGCCAATATTCACAAGTTATTTAAGGAATAAGCATTATTGGCTGTCTGCACGTTGTCTAGAAACCACTAGTGAGTGGATACACGGCTGCGACGTACGCTGCATCTTTACAGAGAAATGGGGGTGTGAGGGGGAACCGAACGACCAGTGACGTAAGACTTTAACACGGCCCAATCTTAAGGCCGTTGCCGTGGCTTCCCGCCTGTCTGTGTGTAAGGTGGCCCTTGTGGGACCCTTTACCCCACCCCCCTCACCCCGCCCCCCCCGTTGATTCAGTTTGAGGTCAATTTCTTTCTCTACCTCTTCGCCGCCGGGCTCGGCGTTTAAGGCACATCGTCGGGGCGACGGCAACCTCGCCTTAACCTCACACTCACCGGTGTTAATTGCGTTAGGCCGGCAGTGTAGGTGTTGTTAGGGGTCACCTCGGAGCGAAGCGCGCCGGCCCCGGGGCTCGGCATTAAGGTCTTTCTTTCCTCTCGTCCACTCTCATTAGGTCCCATTAGTCGGCTCGTTCTATCACTCTTGGAAGCCGCGGCCCTCGTGTGCAGGTGTGACTGGCCCTAACTCCGTTACACCACTTGTTAGGACGGTGACCTCGCGATTTCACTCCCTCGATCCCTAACCGCAACTTCACCTCTGAGGAACCCTTCGCCTTTCTGACCCCCGACTGTATATATTTACCGAACGCGTGCCCTCGGACGGACGCAGCCGAGGCGCCGGCCCCTTCATTTAGATAGCTTAGCGAGACACGTCGGCTGATAAGGATTCTGGAACTATAATACGTCCCCTCCCTTCTGGGTTCCAGGTATTTATTGGAGGTAGGGGACTTTGGAACAGGGTGTTGTGGCGCATATTAACTAACTATTAGGAAGCTAATGGCATTCCTCTTGCTGGGAACGGCTGAAGTCCACCATGAAGGCCGGTCTGGCTCGGCTCCTGTTTAAAATCTTCTGTAGTCTAGAGGCGACCGTGGTTCTGAGAATTATCTTTAACTGCGTAGCGTTTTGTTATAATTAAAGGACGGTGGTTATATTGACATCGCCAACGTTATTAGACAGACAATGTTGTCCGGAGTGAGGGCCTGGATTTGGATAATTATCTCGCTAGTGGCACTGCGTGGGAATTGAACACACAACCATAGGTTATTAGCCTTCACTCACTCGACACAATCAGCGGCACGTAGTGAAACCTGAAGACGATCGAGGGGAATGTTTGTTTGTGTGCCGGGCTTGGTAACCACCTTCGTAACAATGTGATTAGTTACAGGGAACGCGCGAGAACCAGATACATCTGTGATCGCCTGACAGCTATTACAATGTTGTTACATGGCTGTTTGGTATTGGCAGCCAGCAACAGATTATACTGTCCATGTAGCTATTAGCCCTCTGGGTTGGTGACCCACAAATGTCATATCATCGCCTGGCCCCGCCTGCTCCCCCTCCGGCACCATACTGTAACTGTCACGTGTGAGCCGGGTGAACGGGGTGGGTGGGGGGCTTAAAGGCCCCCCGGGCTGCTAGGGGGACCGAGGAGAGCGGGAGAGACGAGGGGGGGGGGTTGAGAGGCCGGTTAGCGGTTTCCTACTCAAGCTTAGTATCCTGGCTGCTTGATCGGAGGCGGCGTGCCTGTATAAACGTCCTCGTAAAAATGACAGCTAGACATATGTATGGATCCCCGTTAAAATTTTACTACTAATCACCCGGCTGACGTGCCGGCTGCCTGGACCAGGGCGCGAACGCGGGCCACGTCGACACAGCGCCGGGGTGGGAAGGAGATTCTGGTGCTAAATGAAGACTTCGGCTTCATCCGCAGTCATCTTAAAATACCGCCAACAACAGACCGGTCGCTGCCTGCCAGCTGTGGGCTACGAGGCCAAGTAATGGGCTTTTTATTTCCGTTTGGTCACAGAGGCGTCGGAATTAAAGCCCGATTTGGTGTTTGGGCCCGCGGACACGCGCGGCTCAAGGTCATACGAACCGCTAGCTGGCCTTTAGATTACCGTGGAGTGTTCCTCTGATTTGTTAATGTGTAAAGGATGCTGCTAAAGGTAAGTGAGTCCACGACACCGGGATTTGGTTGCTGAAAAGCCTCTCAGAGTGTTTATTTTTTTTAACTAGCGTACTAATTGCTGTCCCACTAATTAGATGTCTCAGTCTGTCTGACCCCGCGAGGTTGAACTCCACCTGCTCGTTTAACAACACAGACAGCGGGGGAAAGTGTGTAAACAGGTTGTGCAGCACCGGAGGGGAGGTCAGAGGTCACATTGTGTTGTTCCTCAAGAACCGTTCAACAGGACACGGAGAGTGGAGGTATTCAGTAATGAGGGATCAGGGCGATATAACACAGGACGGGTGGATTGACCGGACTTGTAAATAGTGACAGGTGTCCGTCTCGGTTTGGAGCTGTACACCTGAACGATCCCCGGAAACATCTGGCGTTGCCACGAGAAAACAACAACATTCCCTTCGCTCAGATTAGATTGCTATGACTGGATCGGACAGTTCAAAGGCTCCGTTTTTAGACGACACCGTCGTCGACTGCTAATTAACCGTAGGAGAGTTTTCTTGCGGAGTTAGTGTTGTGTGTCAAATAGTGCCGTTCGGCTTTCGAACTGTGGTTGGACGACGAACACGCATAGACGTTTTTCTAATGACTGTTCTAAAAGAGATCTCTGCAGGAGTTTTCAAAGAGCACCCAATTCCAGAAAGGGATTCGCCGAATATACCACCATATTGTTATTGTTTTCTTTCCGGCTAAATATTCTCAGAGGAACTTTCAATCTCTATTAGCCGATGACAAAGAGGTTCAGCGGCTGAAAGTGAGTAGTGACAGGGGGTGCAGATGGAGTTGATACCCTCTAAATGAACCCCCCTCCATTATTACCCCCTTATTCAGAACACCTACTCCCCATGCTATTACCTCGCTGGCGGTTTCATTATCTAGCCTGAACTCTGTATAACCCTCCAGTGGTCATTCGTTATGTCACTTGGGGTACAGGGTTTGTGATTTAAACGTGCAGTCCCCATAATTTGATGTCTTCATGGGGTTCGGAGGGGGGCGGGGCCGGATGGGTCCTGGGGGTCGAGTCGGTAAGCGATAGCAGAATGACTTGAAGAGGCTAATAAAGTAATCAGGCCCTTCGTTACATGGTAATAATATTGCCCCTAAAACACAGATAACTATTACTTGGCCCAATGATTACCGAACATTAATAGCTTTTCACTTTTTTGCCCCCTCGTCTCCCTTTTGCCGCCTCAGCTGGCAATTAGCAGTTAGAGGAGGGGAAATAAAAGCTGTGTGACTGCTCCGGCTGCCAATATTACTTCCAGAAATGACAGGGCTGCTTCCTTCAAGCTCTAAGACCCAGCTAGACAGAAACACACACACAGAGCACAGGAAAATTTGTGTTGTTTGTTCTTAGGCACACATGCTTACACACACGCTTACACACACACACACACGCTTACACACACACAAACACACACACACACGCTTACACACACACACACACGCGCTTACACACACACAAACACACACACACACACACACACACACGCTTACACACACACACAAACACAGATACACACACACACAAACACACACACGCTTACACACACACAAAAACACACACACACACACACACACACACGCTTACACACACACAAACACAGATACACACACACGCTGTCATTTCGAAAATGCTGTGAGAAAGAAAAGGCTGAGACCCTTATTTTCTCTGACTGAATGAATGATTCGAAAGAGTTTGAGACCAAACATATATTGAATGTCAATTTCAGGTTGACTCGTATCTAGGATGTTTTGTGTAGTGTTGTGATTTTCCTTGGTTTGCTCCCACTGTAGGCATGGATCTAGCTTGAATTACACCAGGCAGTGTTTCCGGAACTACGTGTGCGCCCCTATCAACTATGGTTATTAATGGATACCATCATCTATTTTCACAAAACATCAAGACATAACGTTGTTTGTAAAAGGAGGGGCCCGGGTGGGTGGGAGGCTGGCGGGAGGAGGAGGAAACTGAATATCAAAGCATCTTCTAAAATCAAATTCCCCCATCGCGTAATGTCATCATCACACTTTAAAAAACGCCTGTATTGAATACAGGAATCGTGCATCCGATAATTGTTACGCTTGACTGGGAGGACACACGTGCCTCAAATATACATCTCTGTGATGGGAAAAATGAATACATAACGATTGGTCAAATGTAATTATCCACTCTGGGAAAATGTATGCCTGCAAACGCCTACGCCTCCAAACCCATCCGAAAACAGACTGCTTTCCCAAATAACACACATTCCCTATATAGTGTGCAACCTCTGATCGCAGCGCGCCATTTGGAACACATTCCTTGGCTTTCCCTTCCTCTAAGGAGTGGCTTCTATTGACCTGCTGTGCTGCCAAAGAAGTCCAATCATTCAAGTGGCATCGATATGACCCAGCTTGTTTACACCTGGAGAGGACACAATTGTATAGTGGAAATCAATGGGAATCACCTGAGTGGCACCTCGTCCACTGTGACAGGGGATTTGGGGGACGAGGGACAGACTCTTAGGGAGGGTGACAGGGGCCTGACCAGGGGACAGCCTGGTGAGTGAAGTAAATATCCTCTCTGCTGTAGAGGTGAAGGGCAAAGCAAGGTATCAGCCCTGTGACACTCGGACATAGGGCAAGGCTAGCTATATACCATGATACCTGCAGTCATACGTAAAGCTTCAGCTAGCTATATACCCTGATACCTGCAGTCATACGTAAAGCTTCAGCTAGCTATATACCCTGATACCTGCAGTCATACGTAAAGCTTCAGCTAGCTATATACCATGATACCTGCAGTCATACGTAAAGCTTCAGCTAGCTATATACCCTGATACCTGCAGTCATACGTAAAGCTTCAGCTAGCTATATACCATGATACCTGCAGTCATACGTAAAGCTTCAGCTAGCTATATACCCTGATACCTGCAGTCATACGTAAAGCTTCAGCTAGCTATATACCTGATACCTGCAGTCATACATAGAGCTTCAGCTAGCTATATACCCTGATACCTGCAGTCATACGTAAAGCTTCAGCTAGCTATATACCCTGATACCTGCAGTCATACGTAAAGCTTCAGCTAGCTATATACCCTGATACCTGCAGTCATACGTAATGCTTCAGCTAGCTATATACCCTGATACCTGCAGTCATACGTAATGCTTCAGCTAGCTATATACCCTGATACCTGCAGTCATACGTAAAGCTTCAGCTAGCTATATACCCTGATACCTGCAGTCATACGTAAAGCTTCAGCTAGCTATATACCCTGATACCTGCAGTCATACGTAATGCTTCAGCTAGCTATATACCCTGATACCTGCAGTCATACGTAAAGCTTCAGCTAGCTATATACCCTGATACCTGCAGTCATACGTAAAGCTTCAGCTAGCTATATACCCTGATACCTGCAGTCATACGTAAAGCTTCAGCTAGCTATATACCTCTCTGTATCAGCTCTACTCTCACTCCACACCCTCACATGTGTGCCATGATAGTTGCCTTAACAGTGGACCCGGGTGCCACTGCCAACTTGTTGGTTTTTGTGTCAGGTTTGTGGCTGGAAGTGGAGGCAACTAACGCCGCCACATTTGAACCATTTCGCATGTAGCTCCATCTGGAAAGCAGACCGTGAGTATGAATGTCTGCCAGGGTATTACGAGAGGTGGATTACAGAGAATGAAAGGGGGAGGCACAGAGAAAAGTGGCCGCATTCCAACAGGTGGTGTTTTCCCCACCCCGCTAACTCTTTAAACATGTTAGTTAGCTGAGTACTTGGCTGGTAGAGTACGGCTACATTATGAGTACTGTATACAAAAGTAATTGGGAGGTGGTTTGTAGTTTGTACTACATGCACATATGTAGCCCATCATAATTGATGTAGTGTGAAGAAATGGCTTTTGCCATTGTAAGAGGTAGTCCGTTTTTTCCCCACTTCAGACGGAGCAATGTCAATTTCACCCATAAAAGGATTACGGGACACCTTTGACATCATTCAATTTTTTTGTTGCCATCAAAAGTTAAGATTGACTTACCTGAAACGAAGACCCGAGGCAGATTTCCAGTTTCCACGTCAATGGAAATTAGATCTGTTTCACACGTGCTTTCCAGCGCGAAATTAGCACAAATCTCAGGTCGTATTCTAATATACTTATTTGGCAGGACAGAAGCATGTAGACTGCCACCTAGTATCAAATGACGTTTCTCGCTGGCTGTTGACCACAGCGTGCCTGTAAAGCCCGCGTCAGATCCTCTCAGTCCCTACAGGTTCCGTTCCTCGCCCTTTGTGCTGCGGTGTAAACACAGATTGTTAGGTTAGGGGTTAAAAGTGTTGTGCTTAGAATCTTTGACAGTAATCTCATTTCTCCTCTCGCGCGCATCTATATTTATTTGGTTTTGTCAACACTCACGGCTCTTTTTTCTCCCCTTCTGCCCGCGTATTGATCCCCCGGCCCTAATGGATTGGATCTGATTCCAGAGCGTCTAACATGCTTTTGTATCCTCTTATTTTCACCCGGGAAAATCGATCTGGAAGGCCTGAAAATCAGCCGGGATCGGGTTTTGAGGAATCCAACATGGTGGTAAGATGGTAGGATGTTAAGGACCGGAAGAGCGAAGAGGTTAACTGACTGAAAGAGGAAGTGTTCATCGGACACACTGTGTCTAGAACTTGTCACGAGCCAACCACACAGGATTTTCCCCATTTATTCTTCCATTGCATTTCTTTAACCACGTGACCTGTGGTAAAAGTTTTTGCTCGATTTTGATCAGTCCACAGTGCTATTTACAATGAAACACTGTGTATAATGTGTAAGAACAAATAACTGAATAGTTTCAGGCTGTAGGTTATCTGACTAGTGAGTCTATAGTTTCACACTGTATGGTTTCTAGGTTATTAGACAGTAGTGTATCCATAGTATAAGACTGTAGTATGTCTATAGTTTCAGACTGTAGTGAGTCTATAGATTCAGACTGTAGTATGTCTATAGTTTCAGACTGTAGTGAGTCTATAGTTTCACACTGTAGGGTTTCTAGGTTATTAGACAGTAGTGTATCTATAGTTTCAGACTGTAGTGAGTCTATAGTTTCACACTTTAGGGTTTCTAGGTTATTAGACAGTAGTGTATCCGTAGTATCAGACTGTAGTGAGTCTATAGATTCAGACTGAAGTGAGTCTATAGTTTCAGACTGTAGTGAGTCTATAGTTTCACACTGTAGGGTTTCTAGGTTATTAGACAGTAGTGTATCTATAGTTTCAGACTGTAGTGAGTCTATAGTTTCAGACTGTAGTGTTTCTAGGTTATTAAACAGTAGTGTATCCATAGTATCAGACTGTAGTGAGTCTATAGATTCAGACTGAAGGTTATCTGACTGTAGTGAGTCTATAGTATCAGACTGTAGTGAGTCTATAGTTTCAGACTGCAGTGTTTCTAGGTTATTAAACAGTAGTGTATCCATAGTATCAGACTGTAGTGAGTCTATAGTTTCACACTGTACTGTATCTAAGTTATTAGACAGCAGTGAGTCAAAGGTTTCAGACTGTGACCTAAACTTCTCCTAGTCTACCTACTAAAGAATGAAGATAGGAACCATGAGAGCACAGCCAATCGATGGAGATCTCATTCCTGCTGACACAGCATCCTCAGCTCGTGAGGTGATTTCATTGATTCATGCTATAATCATTTGCTTTTTAGTATATTGGCAGTGCCATGGTCTTAATATTTTCAATAAAGGGCATTATCTAACTGTTCATGGGGTGTGACAGTGGTATCCTTTCGACCTTCATTAATGTCACGGCTAAATGTGCCCCAGCTGCTATCTCATTCTCCTTGCTAGACACAGGCACCACAAGCACACACACACACACACACACACACACACACTCGTATGCACACACACGACCAGCAGACAAACACACAGTCCCCCGCCACGCCTTCAACCGATGAAGCTGCGTTGAATCTGAGAAGGAACCAGATCAATGGCCGCCACTCTAGCTGTCTGTGCGGCAGGCAGGCGGGGTGGTGACAGTGGACAGTCACTTGTTGTGCGATCTGAGTGTGAAAGGTGGGGGCGGGGGGGGGGAGGCGGAGAGGTGGAGTGGAAGGGATCTGGAGCTAAAGGGCTCAGGGGTCCAGCCAGGAACCAGCAGGCCTGAAACATGAGCCTAGGGCCTGATCATTTATAAATGGGAAGATATCAATGGCCTCTCTGCTTATTCACACAGCTGAGCAAATTGGAGGACTTGTCAGGAGTCACAACACGGAAGGGCCAGGCGGGGAGAAGGCTGCCACTGCCTGGCACCACCTGAGGGGAGAAGGCTGCCACTGCCTGGCACCACCTGAGGGGAGAAGGCTGCCACTGCCTGGCACCACCTGAGGGGAGAAGGCTGCCACTGCCTGGCACCGCCTGAGGGGAGAAGGCTGCCACTGCCTGGCACCACCTGAGGGGAGAAGGCTGCCACTGCCTGGCACCACCTGAGGGGAGAAGGCTGCCACTGCCTGGCACCACCTGAGGGGAGAAGGCTGCCACTGCCTGGCACCGCCAGAGTGGAGAAGCCCTGGGATCGGTTCCAAAGGGCACCTGTTTACCTATACGGGGACAATGATGTGGACCATAGAGGGAATAGGGTTATAGCCGTTTGGGACGCTGCCATTTGGATTAGACTTCGGCTCCAAAACAATATGGGAGAACTAGACGTTTCTGCGGTGAATATCAGCTCTCATTAACAGCTCATAAAGCTCCCCTCAGATTGTATAATGTCTGGTTTTGGTCCAGGTCGTAAAGCAGCTAGAAACAGTGACATTCTGAATGACTATACATGTTTCGCCTACTGAAGCACTGTTTATAACGCACCTTTGTACGGTACATACAGAATAAACAAGAGAAACACATCCACTATTTATGTATACAGTATGAACACAAGGGGAGTTGTAGAGTTGTAGAAAACCTGTTACAATTAGAGAGGACGGTGATTGTACTGAGACAAACTGATTAACTGACCCTCCCCGCTGGTTAGGAGGAGTGGGAAGTCTCCCAGGCTGTGGTGTGCTGTACCACACCTGAGATAGCTGGGTCAGGAGAGGGGGTGAGGTTAATAGTTCTACGCGCCAAAGAGCTGGCACAGAACACGAAAAGACCCAATGAGCTGGCACAGAACACGAAAAGAGCCAATGAGCTGGCACAGAGCTCGACAAGAGCCAATGCGCTGGCACGGAGCTCGACAAGTACCAATGAGGTGGCACGGAACTTCCCCTGACAGACCACAGGACACACCTGTCCGTTCAGGTTGGCTGGTAACTCGTCTGCGAGCGGTCAACTGCCAGGGTTGTAGTGTCGTGGGACGGGTCAAAAAGCAGGAGTACTGAGGCCAGGGGGGCACTACCCGCCCTCAGCCCACTAGTATCACGCAGGAAGGACGTGATCATGATGGACTGAAGTTAAACTGGGTCCAAAATGTCTCAGTTCACACTGTGTTGAAAATCGCTAATGAGTGACAACAATATATTCTCCTACGGAAATATTTTTTTCAAAATCAAACAAGCAGCTGGGAGCATATATAAATAAAGCCAACACCCCGCCCCGCACGCAAACCCTCCCGTCCCAGAACACACCTGTCCCTCAGGCGCCCCTATGCTTCTGTGTATAGCTGCGCGGAATCACCATTAAACGGGTGTGAATGTTACCAACTCAGAACACAGTGGGCCCCCTTTCTCCTTCTGCCTGCCTCCGAAGATGAGTACAGATGAAACGGTTTCTCGGCCCTCCTCTCCTCACAGGCCAGATATGATCTAGATAGCAAAACATCGGCCCGTTTAGCCTTTTAACAGTATCCTTTGCTCCGCAGATATGGAGGCACAAAGAAAACGATTTACGGTTTCGTCTGAAACCAGACCAGTAATCTGGGCTGTAGATAGCTACGTCGTTACATTTCCTAGATTTACGTTAAGAGGGAAAAAAGCGAGAAAACGCAGCGTAACCGAAGCAAAAATTTAGGCTTTTAACCTCACAAACAGGACAGATCATTTAACCTATTATAATAGGCAGGGTGTGTCACTGCAACGCGTGTCGTAGCGGGCTCATTTATTATTCAATATCTGACCTTTATGTCACAAGATGGTGGACCGTCCTTCTGTGAGTGGTATAGATTAGTAACGTGACCTCCAACACTCCGGGGACGAATATTCATGGAGATAAAAAACGAGCCGGGTGATAAGAAATGAATGTCAGCGGAGCTGAGAAATTAACTCATACATGTTTTAATGTCATACATTTAGGGGTGATGACTTCGCCGACACAGATCTTTGCCGGTGCGAAATCAAATCCCCAAATCTACACCCCCCCAACCCCGCCCGGCTCCACCGATACGCACGCACGTGCACACACACACACACGAACAAACGGGCACGTACAAACGCGCACGTACACACGCGCGCACGCACATGCAAAAAAGCCCTGTCAGATTTATCACCTTCTCCCTCCCGTCGGCATCACAGTGGCTGATTTTCTCATTTCATAGGCCACCGGGGTAGAACAGACATGTGCTTGTTCAAATCCACCCAGCAAGACGGACCGGTCTCAGCACACAACTCTCTCTTTAGCAGCTTAACAGATGCCAAGCAGGAGGGTGGAGAGAAGGGTTGGGGCGGAGGGGCGGGGCAGAGGTATACATGTATTGTGGGGTGGGGGGTGGAGTGTGTGTTTATGGGGGGGCATTCATTCAGGGCCCTTAACACACGTTTCACCCATCATACCCACAGACACGCTGACAGGGAAGAGACAGTGGGCGAGAGAGGGAGAAAGTGAGAGAGAGGGAGAAAGAGAGAGAGAGGGGAGAAAGTGAGAGAGAGGGAGAAAGTGAGAGAGAGGGAGAAAGAGAGAGATAGAGGGAGAGAGAGTGAGAGAGAGGAAGAGAGAGTGAGAGAGAGAGGGGAGAAAGTGAGAGAGAGGTAGAGAGAGAGAAATAGAGAGGGAGAAAGCGAGAGAGAGAGAGGGGAGAAAGTGAGAGAGAGGGGGACAGTGACAGGGGGGGAAGGTTCTGGTGAGCCCGATCTAAGAACCATGACTGAGGCGAAACGCTGTTGTTTCATTTATCATTCCGTGCCACTGGGTTTAAATGATACCGCGCCGTCGCCGCCACTTTCTCCGCGGCCTTCCCTGTGTAGCAAGCGGCGCGCAGCTTCTCTCCAAATACAGAGATCATGTTTGTATTGTTTGACACCGAGGCCTGATGGAGTGGTTATTCTGCTCCTGCAGACACTTTTCTCTCCCCCCCCCCCCCACCACAGCTTGAGCAATGAAAACAGCCCGTCAGGACAGCAGACGGAGCAGACTGTTAGGACGGAGAGCGGGAAGCCACATGAAAGGGATCTTGTCGACGACATGTCGTAGCGGGGACGTCGGCCGCGACCGATTTTTTCGTGCGCCTGGTCGCGTGAGTTTCGCGACCGTGTGTGCGTTCGTTCGCGTGTCGTTGTTCGCACGTCACGCAGACTGAGAAACATAGATGTTTTTGAACGCGACGATGTACGACCAAATTTAATTGGATGCTTTTAAAGGCTTACTGATGTAATGGTTCGCTCGCGGTTCGCATCAGGAGGTACGTCTCTGACAATACGCGCTACCTCGTTAGGGTTAAGCTAACGCTGAGCATGCTGGTCCCAGTGCTGGATTGTGGGTATAACTGACATAATGCCAGACGCTAAGCATATCAGGCTGGTTAGTTAGGAAGGGTCGTTAAAAGCAACGGCTACAGGAAACTGCAAATCAGCTAGTGTACAAGCTCTCCATTAAGACAATGGTCACATGCCATGGTAAGACTCACCAAGGGGAACAAGCTGGGCGACACCTGCTTTTTACTTAAATAGAGGTGAGGGGTGAAAATCAAAATGGCTGTAATGATAACAAAGCATGACAGACAGAACTCCATGAGGTGTCTCTTAAAGAGCCTGTGTGTTCCAAAAATCCTGACAACCCCGTTTAATAAATGACCAGTGGGAAATGACGTCAGTAAGACCAAACCCAAACCCAAACCTTTCCCCTGTGTTAAAAGTTTAAGGCGACAGAGTTCATGTTAAAAGTTTAAGACAGCAGGCTGAACATGCCAGATGAGAAGACACTGTTACGCCGTGTGTTTGTACGCCCTCAACCTTGGTGGTTTTGTGGACGAAGAGAAAGAAAAGAGAGAGAGAGAGAGAGAGATAGAAGAAGAGAGACCGAAAAGAAGAGAGAAGAGGACAAGGGAAGAGAGAAAATGCCTTTGAAGCCGCTCCAGATGGATTTGCAGTGGATAAATAAAGAGGAGCCAGGAAAATATACAAAAGCCCGGGTAAAGCCTGGACATTGCCTGGGGAGTCAACCCATACGAAAGGCCCTCTGTTCGGGATGAGTTCACCTGCCCCCCCGGCCCCTTCCCCCGGCCTCGCGGTGCCACACTGAGGCCTGCCGGCACACAGGACACGGGGGCTGTTATTGTAACATGGCTAACACATGGACCAACTCCCCAGCCATTTATTTAACACAAGGTCTCCAACTGGTTCCCATATGCCACCAGACAGACCAGGGAGAGACAGACCAGAGAGAGACAGACAGGGAGAGACAGACCAGGGAGAGACAGACCAGGGAGAGACAGACAGGGAGAGACAGACTAGAGAGAGACAGACCAGGGTGAGACAGACCAGGGTGAGACAGACCAGGGTGAGACAGACAGAGAGAGACAGACCAGGGTGAGACAGACCAGGGAGAGACAGACCAGAGAGAGACAGACAGGGAGACAGACCAGGGAGAGACAGACCAGAGAGAGACAGACAGGGAGACAGACCAGGGAGAGACAGACCAGGGAGAGACAGACAGGGAGAGACAGACCAGGGTGAGATAGACCAGGGTGAGACAGACCAGAGAGAGACAGACCAGGGAGAGACAGACCAGGGAGAGACAGACCAGAGAGAGACAGACAGGGAGAGACAGACAGGGAGAGACAGACCAAGGTGAGACACACAGGGTGAGACAGACCAGGGAGAGACAGACCAGAGAGAGACAGGCAGGGAGAGACAGACCAGGGAGAGACAGACCAGGGAGAGACAGACCAGGGAGAGACAGACCAGGGAGAGACAGACAGGGAGAGACAGACCAGGGAGAGACAGACAGGGAGAGACAGACAGGGAGAGACAGACCAGGGTGAGACAGACAGGGAGAGACAGACAGGGAGAGACAGACCAGGGTGAGACAGACAGGGTGAGACAGACCAGGGACCCGGCAAGGAATAAGCCATCCTCAGAAACGATCCAACGTCCAACTTCCACCTGTGTTTTAACCGGGATATTACTGTGTGTGGTGTTTCATCGTTAACAAGTGCAAAACAAATCGTCCGAAATTGGGCTGTGAGTGATCAGATGAAAACACGGTGTGGCTCCCTCCTCCATCACCCCAATTCCCTGGGACAGGCCTATCCACCCTCCAGCCAATATATCAGACCCCCCATGTCCCCGTGGCAACCAGGCTGGACCCCACACATAACGCCCCCTGCACCCCCTCCGTCCTAACCCCCCCCCCTGTCTTTGCATTGACCCCCACCGCCACCTGGCCTCTCTGCCTATAAAAGTGGGGCTCATCGCTCAGCTAGCAGTCTATTGTTCGTCCCATGAAGTGACTGTTAGCCAATTAGCAAGTTAACAAGTTAAGAGGTGGACTCTGTGAATTGCCGAGCTCTTTCACCCCCGGGTCGCCGGCGGGGGATCCCAAGGCAAGCTACATCACAGAGGAGAGAGGGACCTGTTCAAATAAAAAGGCCACCACTGGCCCAGGAGCTAGATTCTGAAGGATGGAATGATGACTGGGAAATCTGTCAGTATCCCCTTTTAGTTCATAGTCAAACACGGCTTTAAAAACCCTGAGCTCGGAGAGTGTTTTATGGCTGCTCAGAATCCAGCGAATAATTACAGTGGTGAGACGTTTCTCTATTCCGGGTCGTTTTACAAGGTTTGTGGAGACTCATCTGCAACCAAATCCGCTGTCGTAACCAAAATCCGAGTTAAAGTGAGCTGTCGAGTCCACGAGCATTTCAACTCACCTGTGGTCTCCGGGAGAATTCAGAGGGATGCTCCCACCCCAGAAATATCCTTCTCTCCCCTGTCTCCATTACCTCAATGAAGTTGAGCGCTTTATTTCGTAACAAAGCAGGAGCATATTTTCCCTTTTAACTGTGGCCATTTGCATTGTGCTCGGCGGGGGGAGTGATTCACGATACATTCTATGGGATACACATCCTTTCAATGTCACCTCCCTGAGGCACTTGGCCTCCACTCCCCCACCTCCTCAGAAAGACAAAGCCTCCAATTTGTCACGTCATGTCCAGCTGTTGACTGGGGGGGATCTCCTCTTGCCCAGGAAAAGAACAGCAAGCTGGGGGAGCCAAACGGTTTCTTCCCCTTGCCTTTCTGTGGGAATGTTTGCCCAAGGAGACAATACAGCCACTCGGGGCAAGGGAGGGGAGTCTCCCAGGAGGGTATCTATACAACTCCCTAACCCCTCCCCAGGAATGGAACCCTATTTGGGGCTGTCCACCTTGAAAAGAAGCTCCATTGAGCTGATGGAGGATGGCAGAATGGCATCATTAAGCTCCAATAACCACACTGTGAGTGGCTGGACAGTGACAGGGTGGGGTGGACACACACACACACACACACTTTGAGTGCCTGGACAGTGACAGTGTGGGGTGGACACTCTGGTCTATAGTCACATCTCACACACACACACACACACACACACCGTGAGTACCGGACAGTTACAGGATAGGATGGACACTCTGGTCTATAGTCCCATCTCACACACACACACACAGTAAACATTGCCCCGTTGTCTGGTCACTTTCACTCTCATGCATTGGTTCGAGACAAAGCATTAAGTAAAAGACAAATGAATGAGACAGTGCCGTATAATGGCCTGGAGAGGATTTCTAAAACAGCTAATGAAAGAGTTATAAACTCCTCCCCCTGTCTTCGTCTCTGAGGGACACATTTGGACACGTCACTCATTTGTAATTAGGCAGGGGAAAACATTTTGCCTGTCTGACCCTTTTTGACCGACGGCACCTGCAACCAATTTCTTCACATGACTAATTGTTATTCATGTGACATTTGGTTTGACCTCTCTGGCCTTGTCCTGAAACCTTTCAATCTCAATTCTATACAGCGTCGGCGCATTTCCACAGTCTCCCGCCACACATCTCTAAGGAAGATGTCGCCTTATTCGCGCGTCTAATCGTCGACCCGAGCGTCGTATCGAGAGGTTCAAAAATAATCCTGACACTCGGACTCGATGTTCTGTTTGATATTTGCAGCAGCTCTTTTCTCGTGTCCTTTCGGGCAGAGTGAGGTGCGGCAGGTGTCCCCGGCTTTCCCTTTTAATGTGCCCCACAATTACGGCTGTCACGGCAGCCGGCGGAGAGAGAAGGCCCCCGTCGGCGGCGAATGTGGCGGGCGCGTTTCATTATCTCCCAAACACCGCCTCACCCCGGCCGTTAAGGGAGGGATAGAGAGACTGTGAGTAGGGTGGGGTGGGGGAGGGATAGAGAGACTGTGAGTGGGGTGGGGTGGGGGAGGGATAGAGAGACTGTGAGTGGGGTGGGGTGGGGTGAGGGATGGATGGAGAGACTGTGAGTAGGGTGGGGTGGGGGAGGGATAGAGAGACTGTGAGTGGGGTGGGGTGGGGGGGGAGGGATAGAGAGACTGTGGGTGGGGTGGGGTGGGGTGAGGGATGGATGGAGAGACTGTGAGTGGGGTGGGGTGGGTTAAGGGAGGAATAGAGAGACTGTGAGTGGGGTGGGGTGGGGGGAGGGATAGAGAGACTGTGGGTGGGGTGGGGTGGGGTGAGGGATGGATGGAGAGACTGTGAGTGGGGTGGGGTGGGTTAAGGGAGGAATAGAGAGACTGTGAGTGGGGTGGGGTGGGGGCATTATTCCAGTGTGTAATAATATTTGCTTTGTGGAACGAGCCCCCAGTGGAGCGTTTGGCTGGCGTGAGCATCAGTAGTACATCAGTAGTACTGCCTCCACCCAACAGGCAGATGATGAGAGGCACACAAAAAGACAGGAAATTAAGATGAGAAAAATGGGAAGATGGTGAGTGGCTAAGAGGAGGGGCTGAGGAAGAGGAGATCAGAGGAGGACAGAGGTGTATAAGAGGAGGGGCTGAGGAAGAGGAGATCAGAGGAGGACAGAGGTGTATAAGAGGAGGGGCTGAGGAAGAGGAGATCAGGGGAGGACAGAGGTGTATAAGAGGAGACATGTAGATGCAGATGAGGTGAAGGGGACAGGAAAGGAGAGCTCCTGAAATGGCAAGGGAGAGGACCATGGCAACTTTATGACTTCTCAACATAGTACGGAGTAAGGAGGTGTGAGAGGTTTACTTCTCTGCCAGGAGAGTCCGAGATGGAGATGATACAGGTGACACTCAAGTCGATGACAATAATCAGGACAACTTCCTGGTTTTCCAGATATCCTCTTCATAGGACACTACATTCTCTCCGGATTCCCAGAAATCCTCCACCAGTTTTTTCTCTTGTAAAAACCCGGAACATTCTTGGAATGTAGCCAGAAAACAAACCCACCCGACATCATGACACACTCAATTGAGACAGGGCCGACCGGTGATGCCTTTTCTCTGTGAGTTTTACTACGGTGATTTACTGGCTTCCTGCTTGCCTGAGTGATCACAGTTTTCAGTAAAACCGAACCGACGAGACAGATCGTAACTGGATGACGAGCCAATGCCGAGGCCTTTTATTACGGTGTGAAGGGAGGAGGAGAAAATGTGCACAGGCATATCTTACGGGACACCTCCAGCATGTCTGCTGGACAATAGCTCACTCTCCCTGGCTGGTTCTGGATGGGTCTGCGGCCAGTTAACCCCCTACATCAAAGGCACAAGGAATCAATGGCACATTTATGAGCTTTGCTGGGCAGGACGAACTGGGCAAATGTCGCCCGCCCGTACCCCGATGCTGTCCCGCTTGAGTGCTCAGCCAAGGGCAATCGGATTCCGAGGATACCGACTCACTTCCCGGAATACGCAGACGGCAGGAAGCTGCTACAGGATCTCTAGGCTGTGTCTGGCTGGGGCTGATGGGACCGCAGCCAGCATCCACGGCCTCCTCTGGGCAGGGCGAGAGCAGAACCGCATCCCCCTCTCCCCACCCAGGCCTCGGCTTCGGTCCCTTTAGCCTCGGTGCATCCCATCAATATGCCCATAATCTCCACAGCCAATATGCCATGCCTGACTCTCCCTGGCTCTGTTCGAGAACAAAGGGGAAAGGGCTGTAAGGGGTGTTATAGATCCCCGGTTCGCTCTGTTCTCCTTAAATCCCGGGCCAGAGCCTGCCTGCGTTTGGCAGGTGATTCAATCGGCCGCCACTCTTTAAGGGCCGGGGTGTCAGAGGAGCAATTTTCCTCCCAGCCTGTCGGGATTCATTTACAGGCCTGGTGATGCGATGCTTTCTCTCCCTCTCTCTCTCTCTCTCTCTCTCTCTCTCTCTCCCTCTCTCTCTCTCTCTCTCTCTCTCCCCTCTCTCTCCGTGTGTAAAGTTCTCCCTCCCCTCAACGTGTGCTAGCGAGGGAGGGTCAAATGTACCCCCGAGCAACCTAGCTAAAAGCTCTTATCTAGTCGTCTCATTGTCACACACACAACAGGACCGAACAGCATTTTCTCTGTCGCGATTCACCGTTCAACGTAACGATCGATCATTTTGCTCTACGACGTCAACTTGGAACGGATAATACTACACAGACGAAATGCATTTATCATGTTACATTTATAGTGGCAGGGCGAATGTCTTTCCCATCAATACGGAATATGAATCCCGTTACAAAGCCTTCATTACAGCTGTTTATTTTTATTTTCTGTCTAGCAGTCAAACCTACAACCTCTGTCTCTAGCGAGCAGGAGATTAGGTGGAGAAGCCACGTCCGGGCCAGCAGGCCTGGGACACACAGAGGCAACCATAAAAACCCATCACAGGCCGATATAACAAAGCCCCACCTACCCGCTCGGGCCTACATTCACAACCGATAGGCCGCGGGCCACGACTGACAGGTAGCGCGGCCAATGGCGTGCCGCCGTGCGATCTTTGGCACCGTCTGACTGAGGTGAGCAGGTTTCTCAGTCTGCTCTCCCTGAGGCCCGGCGGAGTCGTAATCAGACCCTTGTAATACACTCGCACTTGTGTGGTCCCCTGGGCTCATTTGCATACTAATTACTGATTGCAAATGAGAGGCGGGGCCGATTGGGTTCCGTCTGTTCTGTGTTGCGGCTCTCAGATCCCCATGATCCTGTTAAGGAGATTATCCTCTATCACACTGCATCCTACTGGCTCTCCCTCTCTTCCTCTCTTCCTCTCCCTCACATCCAGCTCTCTATCCCTCTCTCTCTCTCTCTCTCTATCCCATTCTCTCTCTCTCTCTCTCTCTCTATCCCATTCTCTCTCCCTCTCTCTCTATCCCATTCTCTCTCTCTCTCTCTCTCTCTCTATCCCATTCTCTCTCCCTCTCTCTCTATCCCATTCTCTCTCTCTCTCCCTCTCTCTCTATCCCATTCTCTCTCTCTCTCCCTCTCTCTCTATCCCATTCTCTCTCTCTCTCTCTCTCTATCCCATTCTCTCTCTCTCTCCCCCTCTCTATCCCATTCTCTCTCCCTCTCTCTCTATCCCATTCTCTCTCTCTCTCTCTCTCTCTCTCTCTCTCTCTCTCTCTCTATCCCATTCTCTCTCCCTCTCTCTCTATCCCATTCTCTCTCCCTCTCTCTCTCTTACTCTCTTGATATACATCTCCTCATTAGTATTATAATAAAGGACATGAAAGACACATAAAACATTATATACTGCCAAAGTGTTGTTTTCACACCAATTAACACGGGGTCTGATTTATCACCGGGGTGGATTGAGAATCTCTTAGGAACTTGACTATTGTTCACACACACACGCACACGCACACGCACACGCACACGCACACGCACACGCACACACACACACACACACACACACACACACACACACACACACACACACACACACACACACACACACACTCACAAAACAGTTAGGTATGGCTGGTGACGCTGGTAGTTGTGGCTAGAGGGTTGGTATGTGAGTATGTGGGGGGGACTGTGCTAGAAGTTCCCCTCAGGGGGCTCCTACAACAGGGACCTGATAGCAGCTAGCAAATCATCATGTTATTCTGCTCAGTTGGCCGGTGTAACAAGGCAAAGTGTGTTTTATAGGTACACACAGTCACCCATGTTGTGATCACACAATTGTGTGATTTCAGGACGAGATGGAAAGTGGTTTTGGATTGCTCTAGGAAAGGGTTTGGGGCCCCGCTCGACTCACTCTCTTTATGTCGGTCTCAATCTCTCTCTTTTCTTTGGCTGTTTTTCTTACTGTTCCTCGTTCTCTCTCTCTCTCTCTTTCTCTCTCTCTTTCTCTCTCTCTCTCTCTCTCTCTCTCTCTCTCTCTCTCTCTCTCTCTCTCTCTCTGCCTCTCACAATTGAGGCCCGTTTTATAGATCTCTTTCCCTGCTGTGACGATTTGATGGCAAATTAATGCTAACTCTCTAATGACTGGTTTGATATCAATGTGGACAGCAGCCACACTGTTTATACAACTACACAGAGGATATACAGCTAAACAACTACACACTGGTTATACAAGTACACAACTACACACTGGTTATAAGAGTACACAACTACACACTGGTTATACAAGTACACACTGGTTATAAGAGTACACAACTACACAGAGGATATACAGCTAAACAACTACACACTGGTTATACAAGTACACAACTACACACTGGTTATAAGAGTACACAACTACACACTGGTTATACAAGTACACACTGGTTATAAGAGTACACAACTACACAGAGGATATACAGCTAAAAAACTACAAAATGGTTATACAAGTACACAACTACACACTGGTTATAAGAGTACACAACTACACACTGGTTATATAAGTACACAACTACACACTGGTTATACAAGTACACAACTACACACTGGTTATACAAGTACACAACTACACACTGGTTATACAAGTACACAACTACACACTGGTTATATAAGTACACAACTACACACTGGTTATACAAGTACACAACTACACACTGGTTTTACATCCACACAACTACACAGACCTTTTACAGCTACACAACTACAAAGACCTTTTACAGCTACACAACTGCACAGACCTTTTACAGCTACACAACTGCACAGACCTTTTACAGCTACACAACTGCACAGACCTTTTACAGCTACACAACTGCACAACTGGCATAATCTGGTTGATTCACCTTGTTCGCCTGTAATAATTCACAAGTCAACTAGAATAGAAATCCAATTAAATTCTGCGTTTGAGAAACACATGTAAATGAGAGCATTTTCTCAATCAAACGTAACAGCTCTACTTTTAAAGCTAGTACTGTATACGGTCAAAATGTAAATACTGCCCGGAATAAGTGATGCCCTATAACACATTAGAACTGGCAGACTGAGTGAGATCTTCCCCACTCCGAAGCATCTCAGACCTGGCAAAGTGGCTGTCTCTCCTCCCCTGCTCTGGGTAACAGGTTTGGAAGTCTGTAGGAAACCCCAGCTGTCTCTCTCCTTTACCTATTCACACCCCGGTAATGGCTTCTGTCCCCGGGCATCTTTAACCAGAGAGAATCAATCACAGTGCAGCTCCACAACCATTTCCAGCTAGCCACCACCACCGCTACAGCACTTTCATTCTGGCTTAGACAGGCCCTTGAAAGGAGGCGATTAAACCACATTTAATCCTGTCTTTTTTGCCTTCGCCTTACCTCAGCACCGATCTGTCCACAGCCCATGGGGCCGGTGGCTACATGGGCTGTGGACAGTGGGCCTGGCCTTATTGTATACATGGGCTGTGGACAGTGGGCCTGGCCTTATTGTATACATGGGCTGTGGACAGTGGGCCTGGCCTTATTGTATACATGGGCTGTGGACAGTGGGCCTGGCCTTATTGTATACATGGGCTGTGGACAGTGGGCCTGGCCTTATTGTATACATGGGCTGTGGACAGTGGGCCTGGCCTTATTGTATACATGGGCTGTGGACAGTGGGCCTGGCCTTATTGTATACATGGGCTGTGGACAGTGGGCCTGGCCTTATTGTATACATGGGCTGTGGACAGTGGGCCTGGCCTTATTGTATACCTAGTTTGACAATGTGGTGGTGTACAGGTCAGCGGTGGGAAGACAGCAGCGGGAAGACAGCGGCGTAGAGGATTTAACTCATTCGCCAGAGCACGAGCGGAGAGGGAGTTTATGTTAAATACAATCAGGAAAGTCTCTGAAGCGAGATGGAGCGATGGGCACCGGCTGTTTACAGCGGGATAGAGGAATAAAAACGAGATGTGATAATGTTGCTGAAAAATAACCCTGACGTCTCACATTTCGCCGCTTTTACGAACACTGTGTCGTAGTTTGAGAGTACCTCACGGCGTGAAAAAAGGAACACTGACGCTTTTGGGATTTGTGAATCTACGCAGGAAAATGTTTCCAACAGGATATCAAACGAGTCATATTTTTTGCTCAAGGCAACTCATGGGTAATGTTTTCTCAGCCAACTGAGCCGGCCAAAAATAATACAATTAATAAAAAATAAAAAAAATATATAAAATGTACGCCCCAAAAACACAACCTCTATATATCACAGTTATATGGCAGGTACTAGAAAAAAGAGAACGGTTCTCAGGTAATTGTCCCTGGTTCTGAATCCAGAGACGAGCGTTCCTCACGGCGCTGTCAGCGACGACACTATAGCTGGCAGATTCTCCCCCATTCCCCTTTAGCGCTCTTCTTTATGACTGTCATCATATCAGGTCTAATTTTCCCCTCCGTTCAGCCTAGTGCTACACAAGGTTACCAAAGCCCTTTATCAGGGAGCACTCTGCTTCACTCTCCCTCCCTCCTCATCCGACTGCAGTCACATTTGTCTAAGATGTAAAATGGGAGGGGGTTGGGTGACTTAACACAGTACTCAGTGGGCCACGGTGTGAGAGCTCAGTGTCTCTGGCGTGGGCACAAATGGCACCCTGTCCGCTATTTGGCGCCCTCCGTCCCAGCAGAGGCCCTATGGCACCTGGTCAAAAGTAGTGCACTAAACGGGGGAAGGTTGCCATTTGATATCTGGCCTCTCTGTAATAGAGTCCATTGGACTGGCATAAAGCCCCCCCGGACTAGTGCTGTCTGTCTGAACGCTCCATATATCACAAGCTGCTAATGACCCGGTCAAATCACAGCCTTTACACTGATATCTGTATAGGTGTAGTGTAAAAAGATTACCACAATTATAGGGAATATTCAACAACCCCTCGATGCAAATAACGAAGTGTCCTGCTGTGTGTGTGTGTGTGTGTGCGCAAGTGTGTGTCAGTGCGTGCGCTCGTGTAAAGTAAGAGCTGAAAGAGCGAGAATGAAACAGTCTGAAAGGAAATCAATTGTGGCCGAGTTAAAGACAGCAGTCATAATTACGCCCGGGCGATAAAAGGTTACTGGAAGAAAGGAGAGCCAGCAGGAGGCGGTTAAGATGGCCGTCTACAGGCTTGGAAAGGCCAGGGATGCTCATCTACTGTTATCTATCCTGTTTAGAAAGGTGAAGAGATTTGCACTTTACAAATGAGCAAGCACAGCTGTGGCATAGCCGGTGAGCTGCCGTGGTAACGGAGCCCCGGGGTTCAGACGGGGGGTTCTCTCTACACATGCCCAGAAGAGACAGTGAACCGCTACACTTTTATGATTAGAGAGTTAAAATGGAATGAAATGGAGTGTAACTTGCGTCTAGGTCGGTCCAGGCTAGGCTCGAGGGTGTTAGAGGATAGTGTAAGCACTTAGAACCCAAAACACTCTGGTGGAACCCGAAGAACACGTTTGGTTCTGAAAGGCGTTGTCCTGTGGAATCTGTGTGAGGACGGGGTTCCGATGAGAGCGGCTGGAGTGAGTTCTTCATACGCGCTGGAGGGATAAGAGCCGGGCCACAGCCCACCCACTACCCCTGTCTACCACTGGCTTCCCCTCCTGTCCTTCCTTCGTAAAAACACTAGACTCTTCCGGATCCTCTGGTGGTTTATTGCTCAGGAGGGCCTGCTAATTACAGCCGAACTACATAACAGCCCAGACACCTGTCTGTGAAGTCTAAGACCGCGTGCAAACTGCGACTGTTTGATTTCCAGGAACAGGACTCGTCAAGGGTTTTGCGTCGGAGCAACTTTTTTATAGCGTAAATGTCCAAATATGTCTATTGTCGCAGCCGATTTCTGAGGCAACGTGGAATAGGTTTCCGTCCGATACGTCCTGTGGCTACTGAGGACTGAACACCACGTCTGGTCAATGTCTTCTCCAGTGGTACGAGCGGCGACATAGGAAGACCGATTCTGAAGTCCTTTCAGCTCCATGTTTGAACAGAATAAATATGTAATTGGAAAGCTTTCGACATCTCACCCGAAATAAATCTAAAATAAATCGTGCCCTTCACAAGGAACAAACACCAATTTCCTTCTCAAAAAGAAAGTGCACTGGCTAGCGATGAGAGTATATATTTAATTTGTGTCAACTCTTTCGCCCGTTTGCCTTTGTGTTCTTAATGAGGCGTCTATATATGCGTGGATGTCAGTCAGATGGCGTGATATTAAATATGTAAGACACGGGGACGGAAAGCGAGTCCGTGCCTGTTTTACTCCTCCAATCAGACATGACCTCTGCTACAGTAAATGTCACCTTGACTACTGTATGTCACCACCCTCCGCTGGCCAGGACAGAGACCCTATCAACTACCCAGAGGAATTCTAACAGGGCACAGTGGTTAGTGTGTGTGTCTGTGTGTGTGTTACCGCTCCTACTGTGTGACCAGATGAGCCGGTCGCCGTAACGGCTGGAGCTTATAGGCTGACGACTCCGGAGGAGGAGAGGGACAATTGGTCGTAACTATGCGCCGGACAGGCTCATACGGGGCGCCGTGTGGGCAGCGACGTGCACATGCGCGCCTGACGGGGCACGGGGGCTGAATAGACGTGACCTTTTAAGGGGGCTGCCACACAGGTTGAGACCATTCCTCATGCTGACTTCATAAAAGTCTCAGGCCCTCTCCCCCTCCCCACTCGCCCCCGCCTCTGCTTTGACCCCCTCCCCCCCCCCCTTCTCTCAGTGAGCCCCTGTTAATAAAGGCCACGGTGGGGTGAGTGGATGTCGGGGTGGGGGGGATGGAGGGGGGGTTGGTGTACCGTCCCCGGCAGTCCGGACAACAGCTCCCTCGCGGTCAACCCGGCCGATTGACCTGAACCGGCGTGGTTCCCATTCTTTTGGCTCAGCCCGCTCCTCCTAATTGAAAGTAGAATAGCCGGAGTAGGTTTGAGCCTGGGCCACCTTGGTTGGAGAAAGTGGTCTTTTGTAGGCCGGACGGAGAACAAAGGCTCCCCCCGTGGCGGAGGGGAAGACTGCCCGGAGAAGGACAGAGGCCGTTCCCAGCCATCGGTGGTCACATCTGTGCCCAGACACCAGTGTGTGTGTGTGTGTGAGTGTGTGTGTGTGTGTGTGTGTGTGTGAGACACCAAAACTCCACTACGTCCTATAACATACCAAACAGAACAGACCTCAATCACTGCAGATAGAGCACTCTGCCGAGTGGAGCCCAGCTAACAGCCCCTCTAACAGCCCCTCTCAGACCGATAAATCTCTCTTCATAAACAAGGTCTAAACGAGGGAGGAAGGGGAGGAGGTAGAGAGAGAGACAGGGAGAGGTGAAGAGGCAGGGGGAGTGAGAAAGAGACAGGCCCGGGATGCTGTCTGTTACCTCTACTAACCTCCACCCATCCAAATGGCTGGAATGACCATTAGGGCCAGCCCCGTGAATGAGGCAGGCACCACGAGTCATTTGCGTGGCAAAACGCAGAAGGGTAACCCCAATCACTTTCCCAGATGTCCACAGGTCACAGAGGAATTGGTCCCTGGGTCAGCCCACATTAAGCCCCTCCTCCTCTTTCCCTGGTCTGACCCAACCAACACGTCCAATGAAACAGACCAATCACCAGCTTCTGGATGTGGCAGTTGGGGCTCTGGAGAGGAGGGAGGGGGGTCAGTTGGCCAGACAGGCGGTCAGACAGACAAAGACAGAGACCTTGACCACTGCATTCACCCATGTCTGTCTGTCTGTCTGTCTAACTGTGTCGGTCTGTCTGTCTGACTAACTGTGTCGGTCTGTCTGTCTGTCTCTGTCTGTCTGTCTCTGTCTGTCTGTCTCTGTCTGTCTGTCTGACTAACTGTGTCGGTCTGTCTGTCTGACTAACTGTGTCGGTCTGTCTGTCTGACTAACTGTGTCGGTCGGTCTGTCTGTCTCTGTCTGTCTGTCTCTGTCTGTCTCTGTCTGTCTCTGTCTGTCTGTCTCTGTCTGTCTCTGTCTGTCTGTCTGTCTGTCCGTCTGTCTCTGTCTGTCTCTGTCTGTCTCTGTCTGTCTCTGTCTGTCTCTTTTTGTCTGTGTCTGTCTGTGTCTGTCTGTCTCTCTGACTCTGTCTTTGTCTGTCTGTCTGTGTGTATTTCTCTGTTTGTCTGTTTCAGTCTTTTTTAGTTGAAATGCCAATTACCCTTTGAAGATAAACAAATAAAACACAAACGCAGATATATACTTGGTTTCAGTGGACAAACCTAACTAGTTTTGTCAGTGGCAGGGTGCAATAGCAAATAATTGTCACTGTCCTGAAAAAGCCAGGGTTAGATTGTGGTTCAACCCGCTGATTAGCATTCACTATCTCCAACAGCCATGAAGTCATTTGAGTCAGAGTGTATCATAACCTTTCCATGAATGCATTTTAGCCAAACTTAGATGTCATTTTTTTCCAACAGCGAAGCAAATTCCAAAGTCTCCAAAGTAAGATGGTTCACGAAGGCCCAAAAACCTCAGTATATTTACGATGGGAAAGTGTCCCCATTCCAGTAGGAATCATGTGCCATATTTTTTAAACCCGCACCGTTTCTCCCAGACAAGCAGGAGTTCAGCCTTTCAACAAGGGCAGCAACCTCTTGTCTCTGAAAACAGCTGGAATCTTAACAGGGACAGAAAGAGAGAGAGAGAGAGAGAGAAAGAGAGAGAGAGAGAGATCAGAATTCCTCCTCTATTAGCTACACTGTTAAGGCAATCACATTCAAAGGACTTTGCTTACTGGCCTCCAAGAACATTGAAAATGCAGTTCAACATCTCATCCCAAGGACAGGCCACCAGCAACTTGGAACACACACACACACAGACACACACAGACACACACACACACACACACACACCCCCGAACAGATGTCCGGTTATCAGCTGAAAGAACAGAGTCCATGCTGGTTCCCCAATACCAGAGCATCTATCTCTTTAAAACCAGCATAAGCACCCCATGTCCCCCAGTCAGTATTTGCTTGAATGATTTGTGCGCTCTAGAGACAGGGGATGTGCCTTTTTTGTAGTAAGCCAACAATCCAATCCCTCCCCCTGCTCCCTTCCACCCCGAATGCTTTGAGTCTCTTCCCTGCTGTCTTTGAACCGAGATCAGAGGGAAGTATTTTGGCACACACGATGCGGGTCGATCAGGTGCAGGGATGGTCTCCTTTTGAGTGGTCTGTTGTTTTAATAATGTGCCCCCCCCCCGCTCCTTCCTTGTGTGTTTCTTTCCCCTCTTTCACCGTTTTTCCGAATCATTACTGAACCCCTGGATTTGCTTTTCCCTGTCGCCACAACGTCACAATCCGTATGACTAGCTGTAAAAATAGAACAAAGTGAAGACGGTTTAGGCAACACCATTGCTTGGACGTACGGGATCTGTCCCCAGGTCAGCCTTGGAACGTACAACGCGACGAGTCTGCCGGAGGATTACACCACAGATTTTACCACAATGCCTCTGGCCAGATCCTTCCGAGGAAGGTTTGGAAAGATATGTGGCCCTTGCTTGAGAGGAAGCTGCAAGCAAACATTGTTACTTTAACTTACGGCTGATATGAAGTCAGTAAAAAGGCGTATGAGTTGTCAGAAGCCTCAGTCACAGGGTTACAGGTTAAGATTCCCCTTTCCAAGTGATAATGATGAAACAGGAGTTTAGAACAGTTTAGAACAGTTTAATGTTCCCTGTTTCCTCAAATCGAGTCAACGCGGTCTTTGTGTGTGTGTGTGTGTGTGTGTGTTTGGCTTATAAATATTTTCAAACAGGTAGAAGGTGATTCATAGAGATTCATCTTAACTACAGCTTTTCAGTCTGTCAACGGACCAAACCTGTTTATCTGCCAGATATATAAATATAAATAAAAAGACTCAGACTTTGATTGAGTGAATCAAAGAGCCTGGCGTGAGCGGCCGACTGAGGTATAGACAGAAAGGGCGGTTTCATCGGCCACGGTGCAATTTTGTGTAAATTTAGCTTTAAAAACACAGGGTGTTTATTGTGAACTATCATATAGACCCTGTCAAAGCCACCACCAATTATTGCCATTAGGCTTCCATCCTGTCAGTGCCTGTCCTCGCGTCCCCACCCGCCCCTTCCCGCAGCCCTATAATCTGCCCTCACTTTTGATCCATCAGGCCACCAGAAACAGAGAAATTGTTAAATCTCCTCTCCCCTTTTCGCTGCCTGTCTGAGGCAGAAGGGTCGGGTGCTAAGTCACTGTTAGTGACTTTTTTCTTTTTCATTTTTCTCCGTCCACCCCGGCCCTTCAGACCCGGTGACAGACGCAGGGAGCTGACTGATGCCGGCATTGTGTGCACTGAATTGAAAAGGAAATGGCCATTAAAGTGTGGTGGTTTTGGCGGCGGTGGAAGATGGCGGTGTCGGTGGGGCGGGAAGGGGGCATGCGGCTGTGTTACTGCCCTCCTGGCTCAGAAACAACCAACCGTCCTCGCCGTAGAAACTTCCGGCGTGAGTTTAGCCGCGCGGGAGACAGAGAACGTGTCTCGAAAGTCACCTCCAACGGGTCTGTTATGGACCATCTCGGTAAACAGGAAGACGTTATGAACATCTTGACTACATGGTGGTACAGGAATACGTCTGCTAGACTCCAGCCTAAACACGCTTCCTTCTCTCAGGAACCACAGTGGATGTGTCTCAAATCACACCCTATTCCCTCTACGACGCACTACTTTCGACTTGGACCCTGCAGGTGCTACTTAAGACTTGTGAATGAATGTGAGGGATGGATGTGTGAGGGATGAATGTGTGAGGGATGAATGTGTGAGGGATGAATGTGTGAGGGATGAATGTGTGAGGGATGAATATGTGAGGGATGAATGTGAGGGATGAATGTGTGAGGGATGAATGTGTGAGGGATGAATGTGTGAGGGATGAATGTGTGAGGGATGAATGTGAGGGATGGATGTGTGAGGGATGAATGTGTGAGGGATGAATGTGTGAGGGATGAATGTGTGAGGGATGAATGTGAGGGATGAATGTGTGAGGGATGAATGTGTGAGGGATGAATGTGTGAGGGATGAATATGTGAGGGATGAATATGTGAGGGATGAATGTGAGGGATGAATGTGAGGGATGAATGTGTGAGGGATGAATGTGTGAGGGATGAATATGTGAGGGATGAATGTGTGAGGGATGAATGTGAGGGATGAATGTGTGAGGGATGAATGTGTGAGGGATGAATGTGTGAGGGATGAATGTGTGAGGGATGAATGTGTGAGGGATGAATATGTGAGGGATGAATATGTGAGGGATGAATGTGAGGGATGAATGTGTGAGGGATGAATGTGTGAGGGATGAATGTGTGAGGGATGAATATGTGAGGGATGAATGTGTGAGGGATGAATGTGTGAGGGATGAATATGTGAGGGATGAATATGTGAGGGATGAATGTGAGGGATGAATGTGTGAGGGATGAATATATGAGGGATGAATGTGAGGGATGGATGTGAGGGATGGATGTGTGAGGTGTGGGTAAGCAGAAAGCCCTCCCCCTATTAAGAAGAGGGCTGAATGAGAACCGGCACACCTCCCTGGGTGATGTAACCCTCTCCCTCCTCACCTCCTGTGGACCATGGGCCAAATCTCAGGGCCATTGAGTTCCTCCGCCCTCCCATGTCTCCCGCTCCATCACAACGCCGACAAACACTGTAAAAATGCACCCGTCCCCTCCCCCCCCGCCAGCCCTCCCCGCATGCGGTTTCTGTTGCGTACAGGGCCCCGGCGGGGGGGCAGTGTTGAGCAGAGCCCCCAGGTGTGGAGCCCAAGTGTGGATCATTAAGACAATCACAGACACTCAACAGGAATTAGGTGACTTTGAAAAGCTACCGGGCCTCTCCTCTCATTGTCAGCTGTCTGCCTGGTGGCCACTAACAAGCTCCGTGCCTGCTGGGGGTCGCAGAGCAGGGGCCTGTGGAAGACGTTCCATGGAAGACGTCCCGTGATAGACGTCCCGTGATAGACGTCCCGTGGAAGATGTCCCGTGGAAGACGTCCCGTGGAAGACGTCCCGTGGAAGACGTTCCGTGATAGACGTCCCGTGGAAGACGTCCCGTGGAAGACGTTCCGTGATAGACGTCCCGTGGAAGACGTTCCGTGTTTGTGCCAAAGCTGGGTTATCAGTCCACTGATAAAAATGCCATGCGGTTCGTATGTATACACACCTCAAGCTCACACACACTGGGATCCCAGCGGGGGTTCAACACAGGGCCGAGAGTGGTTGACACGGGCTCACCCCGCCACAGCTGTTAAATAACTTTCATTTTCCTATATTTTTCACTTAATTTCCTAAAATCCCAAAGCTGTGTTAAAACGGTCAACAAGGAAAGAGAAAAACAAAGTTTTCTTAAGTTGCTATTTTTGCTGCTCCAATGAATACAACCTTTGGCACAGATGGTTCTTAAAAATAGCCAGGACAAGAATCTTTTCCTCTCTCTCTCCTCTCTCCTCCCCCTCTCTCTCTCTCTCTCTCTCCTTCTCCCCCCCCATCTCTCTCTCTCTCTCTCCTCTCTCATTCTCCCCCCTCTCTCTTTTCTCTCCTTCTCCCTCTCTCTCTCTCCTCTCTCATTCTCCCCCCTCTCTCCTCTCTCCTTCTCCCTCCTCTCTCTCTCTCTCCTCTCTGCTTCTCCCTCCTCTCTCTCTCTCTCTCCTTCTCCCCCCCTCTCTCTCTCTCTCTCTCTCTCTCTCTCTCTCTCTCTCTCATTCTCCCCCCTCTCTCTTTTCTCTCCTTCTCCCTCCCTCTCTCTGGAGTTTTGAACAGATTTGAGGGGAGAGAAAAAAAATGCAGCAGCAGTCAATGGTTTGGAATCAACACAAAAGGCTCATTTCTGTGTGGCTCTTTTCAAGGCTCCCGGATAATGTGGATCCCCTGTTTTGTGTGTGTGTTTTCAGGGTCACTGAGGAGGGCACATTAAGCTAGCAAAGGCAAGCTGGTCGTTTTGCAGCGAACTCTGGTTGCAATTTCCCTTTTTGTGTCTTTCTCCTAATGCCTGTCTTTGTCTTAAAGACGCCAACAGTTGCCAGAACACAGGTCTCACTACGGAGGCAGCCCAGTCATTTGTAACACAGTACACTACTCAACCGCTATCGTAAGAAATCGAGGGTTTTTACCCACCCACCATATTCTTCGTACTGCATGTTTGAAAGATGGACGGGTGCCTCCTCGGTAATACCCCCCACCCCCCCGCCTGCAGCCCCCCGCCAAGATGAAAGCCACATCCACTTTAAAGTGGATTAGAGGAGCAAAACATTGAAACAATGGGAGGGTAGAAATCAAATTAGCCTCTTAAACATCAAAAAGGGGTACTAGAATACCTCAGCATCCTTCCCGGCTAATCTGTTTACTTTTGGTAAGCGATATATTTTCGGCACTGTCACAACCTGTGTCCCACTGCTGGCGGAGCGTACGAGCAGAATAGCAGATAAGAAATGAATATGTCTACATTGCGGTTCATCTGTTGGCGAGTATAACAAGCCCGTGGCGTTGAGCCCAGCAGGACCTGGACGGAGAGCAAGGCACAGACGAGTAAACACAACACGTTGCACTGAGCGGTTTTAACCTTTACACAACACTTGGGACGGTTCAGGTCAAACTATACTTCAGGCAATGTTGTTGTGAAATCTCTCTCTCGTTCTGTCTCTCCTACATCTCCAACAGCCCTTCTTTTTCTCTCTCTTTATCTTACTCCCCACACAGTATTTCTCAACGTTCCCTCTCTCAGTTTTTTCTTTATCTTTCGCTCCCTCCTCTCCCTTCTCTCTCTCTCCCTCCCTCTCTCTCTCTCTCTCTCTCACACACACTCCCCTTTTCGTGTTGAGGGGGTGATATCCACTAAAGAATGCCCCAGCAGCGTTCCATGTTGCATTGTTCACGCTCAGCCTCCAATTTGCTCGACACATTCTGCAGCCGCGTCCGAGACGTTACGCCGGCTTAAGAGACAAATCGCACACACACTAAAAAAAATTGAGGGAAGAGAAAAGGCTAACCCTTCACAGCAATGCAATTATCGCAGTATTTGAAGCCCGGCAGACGCCTCTGTTTGGCTTTTGTGGTGGGACTCCTGCTCGTCGCCGTGGCCCTGTACTTTAGCGGCGCACCTAATAGCCATAGCAGTAGCAATTTTTACGGTACAAGACATTAACATGGCTCCCCGACAATGGCCACATTGAATGGGACTCCACAACCTGGCAGTGAGAAAGACTGCGAGTGTGTTTGTTACACCATATGAGAGGAAAGGGTTGGAGACCAGGATGAAAAGATTAAATGTGATTAAAATATAATGGTGTGTCCACTAAAGCATTGTTGGCCTCCTCCAGCGTCTTTACCATTCTGAGACATGTTGCATCTCCACCATAATAGAGATATGTAGTTGCTATGACATCTGTGTTACCGTTACAATGTCACACCAAAAGGTAGCTAGATTTTACATTTTACGAGAAGCACAGCTGTTTTGCTATTTAAAAGTCTGACGAAACGTGCCGAAATGGTGCCGAAATCACACGGCTTGCGTGACAGGTGGACAATATTACAATTTGCCATGTTTAGCGAGGTTATCATGGCTTTATACCTTCACACATTCAATTTTAAACACATACGGATGTGAGTTTGAATTGTTTCGTTACTTTAATTTGACAATTGGCCTAAAGAAATGTAACATCCAGTGCTTAGATATAACCCTAGGCCACAATATAATGCGCAAGAAAAAGTCATTTTAAGGGAGCTGTGCAAGCAATAGGCCCTGATGCATGATTCTGAAGTGTGGGCCATTCTAAGACTACATGAAAAAATATATTTATTCTTCCATATCCTCGGAATTTTAGCATACAGTGTTAGAAATGACATAAAGAGTCAATATTGCATCATTGATTCATATGCCTTTAAAAGAATAAGTCATTTTTAAATGTTATATTGATATATTATCTTATACATATCTTATTATCTTATAAATATCTATGTATACGTGTATGTTATATATATATATATAAACCATTTTATATATATATATATATATATATATATATATAATGGTTGTCTTCCTTTCTGTATAATTCAATTTATTAGGAACTATTGTCAGTGTGTCTCCCTCGCTCTCACTTCCACCCTCTCGTCCAGACGGACGCATGCAGCCGGGCGAGAGTCCCAGGCAGGCAGATGAGCAGAAGGGGGAGTGCGCCCTCATACAAAGGCGTCAGAAAGAGAAAGTTAGACAAAGAAACAACGCAGAGCAAAATGCACGACACCGGGGAGGAAAAAACGGGCGCACTCCCGCACAAAACAAGAGAGCGACCATTGAAAAGACCATCTGTGGTTTCAAATGTGTGATGAGTGTTTTGTGTCCTACATTTCGCTTCACTAAACCAGAGCAGCATTGAATGGGTCGCATCCAATCAGTAACTTAAAAAGACCATAAACAAATAAATGTGAGAATAGACCCCTCTACCGACCCCCACATGGGATAAATAACACGGGGTGAGTTGGCAAGACCCAGCCATGTCCAAAACAACTGAAATGTGGAATTAACCTCATCATTTAAATAAACGCACATCTTGGTAGAAGGTTTTTTTTCTGCTTCAGAAAAAAAAATCGAGTGTGTGAAATCGTCACGCCCGTTTAATTAAATTTAAATTACTAGAGACAAATTATTTCAAATGACCGTTATTGATCGGCTATTGATCTAAGAGGCATAAACGCCTATTAGGATAATGTTCCACACAGCAGGTTAGTTAAAATAATATTAACGTATAGCCTAGTTAAACAATATAGATTAATATTGTGTTAAGGTGAAATATGTTAAATATATGTTTCACTATATATATTTCTCCCCTCAGTCATCTCAGCTCAGAGATGTTCACACTTTTACATCCGATCCTTGTCAATTAATTAAAGAGGCTCTCGGAACTCATAGCAGCAATTAGCATAAAAAATAAATATGCATGAGTTATCCTGTATTGCAGTTGCACGCATTCTCTATTTTCAACAGGCATCGATGTTTAACGTGCATTTGCATTAAAACGTAATTTAAATTAACCATAATGAGATTTGCCTATTTTTATATTAGGCCAACGTGTTCAAAAGGCATGCAAAATTTAGTACTAATATGGTCATGAGGGAAAAAACGAATATATATTTAATATATATTTGTTGTTAATATTATTAGTGTTATTTATCTCGTTGGTATGCATGACATAACTCGAAAAATCATTGTCATAGTTGATTTGGCATCCTGTTATCTTCATAGGAACCTATTTTAAAACGTCCAATAATCAAATCAAGGCCAGGTATAGTCGATGTGTATAGTCAGGGGTTTTTAAATTATAGACTTTCCCAATTACATCATTCAAAGAGCTCAATGACACCGAGCCATTTAGATCCAATAAATCAGCCAGATGCCCATAAAGGTAACTAATGTGAAATATCACATATTTTAATCAACTTCAGAAAAGTATCCCTGTTCTCCAAGTCTGGACCTGAGCCGGACACATTCATGGCAGTTTAATTAAATTAACTGATAGAACATCTCTGATTTGTACCCATTAAAAATAGTATTTTATGGTTTAATTCCAAAAAGCACCACGGAAGGTTAACGACTCCATGAGAGGCGTATGGTTTTTAATCGAGGACGGACAGTGTTTTATTGTGTTAAAACTAAATTATTTTTCCTACTAACAGGTTCCTGTGATCAGCATTAAATCACATGACTCTGGGAACACCACTCTTTTCTCTAGAGGACAAAACAATCATTTACTTTTAGAATAAATGAGAGAAAGTAAAACAGGCCTAATATTTATAATCTGGAACTAATATATTCTTAAGGAACTTGATAGCAGGACCTACTTTTAAAGTAATTCATTAGGGAAAGCTATTGAATTAATTCTACTTGGCCCACATTGTACGGTACTGAACATATAACAGGAAATGACACAGCTATTATTAATGGTTTGTTGAAAACTGGAAAATGTTGGATAATTATATCAGAATGATCATCAATTGTAAATAACATATTGTGTCGCAGCCTGTATTAATTACAGTGCCCTTATCATATCCATATATTTCACTATCCAAATATATTCAGGATAATTCAAATTGCTGATATATTTTTTTTCTAAATATGCCATTTCAAGAAAAATAAAAAATAAATTTTTAGTTACTTCTAATGTGAAAGTAATAAAATACCAAACTATAATTTATCGCAGATCCAAAGTTCCTGCTTTCCAATGCCAGATTGAACAATAGACTTTTGGATTTTTATGTACTGGTCTAAATCAGTTCCTGGGACTGGAGGCATAAGGAGCTGGCCTTATGAACTGACTTTAGAACATAGAAAGCATTATTGACCAATAGAGTTTGCTGAACACTAACTTCTCAGGCAGAACAAACCAGTCAATGGGTGAGAAAGGGGAGGAGGGGAGTGGTGTGGTCCTGGGATGTGCCTAGGGACTGTGTGGGACCCGGCCCGTGGTGGAGGAGGGTGGATCGTGATGGGGCTCTGCTAGTCTCTTGACCCCCCAGGGCTCTGGTCCCACCCAACTCTGGACCCCCCATCTCACCACCCCAACAATCCAATATGACTTCTCTCTCTCCTTCTTTTAACTGCCCTCTCACTGTCTAGAAGAATCTGTCACACAAGTACACACACACACACACACACACACACACACACACACACACACACACACACACACACACACACACACACACACACACACACACACACACACACACACACACACACACACACACACACACACACACACACACACACACTCAATAAAACACTCAGTGAGTTACACACAGAGTCCATCCGTGGTTTTGAGGCAAACTGGCGACAAGACATTCTTACAAGGCCAGCGAATACAGGAGTCAGACTCTAATTCTACACAGTAGAACTTCATTACAAACATCTGGCCGGCACCCGCCTAGGACCCCCCCTGAGCTTTGTCCAGAAGCAGCACACTACATAGGGGAGAGGTTGGTATTAGGGCTGACCGGACATAATGGACAGGAGGTATACCCCAGTGGTTTTAACAGCAGCTCCACAGACAGTTGCCATTAACAGATTAAAGCAGCCTCTGGCCTGATCAGTAATGCAGGCCTACGAACGAGCTGTAACTACTATTAAACTGCTGTCCGCGTGTGTACGGCCCGACAGCCTGCCTGGGTCTGCATCCTTCACAGCTGATGTATTTTACAGTGAGAGATGCCCTGAGAGCACAAGCTAGAGAGAGAGAGAGTGAGAGTGGGGGGGAATGGGTGAGACAGGGACAGGGGACAGGGAGGGAGGAGAGGTTTGGGCTGGAGCACTACCTTGCATGACTGAACCCTCCCCAGAGGAGCTGACCCCCACCCGGCCTGGACGGGGAGCGGGGGTGGGTGTTCTGGGTGCACACAGGGGGGTGTTCCACCCTGCTTGTTGGCAGGGGTTTCCGATTTCACGGCAGGCTGGGTGGTGCCACTGAGCAATCATCATGCTCCCATTTAGCCTTTCAGATACCCCCCGCCAACCACACACACACAATTACACACAACGAACAACCATACAACCACCAGCTTCTTCCACCAGTCCACAGCTATGCCCCCTTCAACCACCTAACACCCCTACCCCCCAACACCCCCCTATGGTCCTCCCAGCTGTCCTAAACAAGTGAATCTCTCGCCCTGCACTTTCCAGCCTCTCGGAGCTCTTTCTCTTTTACCCACATTCCCCAGTGTCTCACGCCGGTCCGTCAGTATGTGTCACGAAGAAGGTCGACGCGACTCGCAATCAATCGGATGGATTTCCCTTCAGTCATCCGTGACAATATGTTGATATGGGCCTGGCGTTTGGCAAAAATAAATAAATAAAAACGCCACTGTTCAGCTTGTGTTCAGCCAGGCTGAGAGGGAAGGAAAATGGAATTCAAAGACTAACGCAGAGACAAAGTATGGATGGAATGGGAGCAGAATGAAGGGAAACAGTGACCAGTACCCCCCTCTCTCTCCCTCCCTCCCTCTCCCTCTATTTCTTTTCAATGCCCAGCCCGAGAAAAGCTGTTTTTTGTTTGCATGTAAAGTTTCCCCTCCTCTAAAAGCGCCTGAAAAAGTCCTCCTTTTCTCCCTTAACAAACTCCCCTCTCTTCTCTGTGAGTTGGGAGCCGGCTAATTAACATGCAGCCGGGTGACTTTTCCCCTCTTGTGTTTCCCTCTCTCTCTAAAGAGTACTTAATAAAATGTGAGTCTGCGGGCCGCCACAAAGGGACAGCGCGTCACTGCTGCTTCATTTCCATTAGAGAGGCCCGAGATTTCACACAAAATGTCTGGACCGGGAGTTCATTCTCGCCAATCTGCCAGGGCAGCGGTCGACGGGACGGGAGGAAGAGCGCAGAAGCGGAGGAGAGGGAGGGAAAAGGGTGGAGGTAGGGTCAGAGGGTGTTTTTTTGATGGAGACCGAGACAAGCAGCTCTAAGACAGTAAAAACACCATGACGCTTAGCAGACACATTTCAGGCAGCTGAGGAGACACCTCGGAGGGGTCCTAATTGTGACTAATGTTATCTTAGGGCCAATGTCTGCCTAAACGAACAAAGCCAAGAAAAAAGAGAAGAAGAATAATGTTTATTCTATTCATACCCATCATCACTTGATTAGAAATTCCATTTGTAACGAAAAAAAGGAAACAGGCAAATATATATGTTTCATTACGATGACTAATGGGTTTTGTATAAATGAAACACTTGCGGAGGTGACAAATTAATCAAAGACGGGAAAATTGAAAGAAGATATTAAAAGGGGGCTAAGTAATTAAGGTTCCAAATAATTTGACTAAGACAGACTCGGGATGCATTCAGCGCTGCGTACGCCGAACAATCCCAATAACACCCTCAAACAATTGGCGCGCAGTTGGAGGACCCCCTCTAAAGCATATCGAAGGTTCAGAGACAAAGGACAGGCTCACCGCAGTACCTAAGCCACGGATTCACCGGGCTAATAAACACACGGCTTTAGTTTAGTTCAAGGTGCCAAGAGAGAGGGAGAGAAAAATGACCCTCAAGTGTATCCCAAAGCAACAACCCGTCCTCCTGTTTCGCCCCGCCCTCCTCTTGGTCGCTGGCTCCTCCCCTCTCTCCGTATCCATGACGCGTCAGCTTCCTTCCTCCTCGACATCCCCACTAAATTATTCACGACCAGTGCTGCAGCATGCTTGATTAAGTTTTAATTTCAGCAAATTACCAGTCGGCAGGAGGCCGCGCCACTGAATCATATGGCCGCGGAGTTATTTATCGGCGTCGGGGAAGAAGTGACGGCGGACGTTTTTACTTTCCCGCTTTCGGTCCGCGTACTAATACTACTAATATACTACACCCGGTGATGGACTTTATTGTGCAAACAGTCAATAGGGCCCATTAACAAGAGGAAGAACAGGCATTTTGCTCGGGTCGTTCCCGGGATTTGTGTTCCGGAGCGCCTGGAGCCAACCCTTAATTCCCGTCATCACTATGATCAGAGATCCGGTTGGGAGGGCGAAAGTGGTAGTTAGGGAAATCACTGTGCTTATCGGAAGTGACGTGCGGCGGCCTGGGTACCTCAGCCGCCGGGTCGTGGTTCCAACCGCAGGAGACCCGTATCCACGTCAGACGAAGTGGGATGAGAAGGGAGTGGACCGGGTGTGGCGGGCAGACGGGTGTCCGAGCCCTGGGGCCGGGTCCTACCATGTTCGAATCCTACTGTGTCCTACCGTGTCCTACCGTGTCTGTGTCCTACAGAGTCCTACCGTGTGCGTGTCCTACCGTGTGCGTGTCCTACCGTGTCCAAGTCATACCGTGTCCAAGTCATACCGTGTCCAAGTCATACCGTGTCCGTGTCCTACCGTGTCCGAGTCCTACCGTGTCCGAGTCCTACCGTGTGGGTGTCCGACCGTGTCCGAGTCCTACCGTGTCCATGTCCTACCGTGTCCGTGTCCTACCGTGTCCGAGTCCTACCGTGTCCGAGTCCTACCGTGTCCGCTTGGATGATAAGGTGTCGGTCTCCTACGTGGACAGCCGTCAACCTGCTCTCACCACTGTCTAATACCTTCAGCAGTTGGGCCCAGAAATAGTCCCTTCGGAAATTACTTTACGCTCTCATTAGCATGTAATGGTGTCAGAGATGGCCAAACAATCGTCTCCCCCTATAGCGACGGAATGGAACGGCCTGCCAGCGAATCAGCACCACCAGGTTAGTTTGGCCGTTCACAACAATCAGCCAGTTGACTGCAGGTAGTTATTGAGCACTCTAGGCAATTAGGACCACCTGACTACTTTCGCCGGCTCGTGATTGGCTGTTGATTTGTGTCTATGACAACAGGCATCAGTGTGTGTGTGTGTGTGCGTGCGTGCGTATGTGGGAAGAGAAGCAAGGTAAGCTAACAGGGGCTGTGTGAGATTTATGGCCAGTCTCCCAGGGTGGTTGTCCAACACTGTTTCTCTGTTGCGCTGACAATAGAGCTGGATTAACGGGGCCCTGTCAGTTTCCCCGGCTCTACACATCTTTTTGTCCTCGTTAAAAGCTCCCCTAATTAGCGCGGGGGGGGGGGGCTCTCCGCTATCTGCTATCGCTCAGGCCCCTCCACGGGGTCAGCGCCGGAGAAAAGGAGACATTATTTTAGCGGCAACTCACAAAGAGCCCCTCGCGGCTCCTGGGCGATATCAGCTCCCATTTGTCCTCCAGCTGCCTGCCAACAGAACAGCGACACCACACATCTGATTCACGGCCCCGTGTACCTTATCTCCGCCTGCACTTTAATGAGCCATAATAAGGGGAACAGTTTGTAGCAACATGGAGCTCCTCTTTTATTTGCCAAACCATATCTCTTCCACCCTCTCTCTCTCTCCATTTCCTCTCCTGTCGCTCGCTCTCTCTCTCTCTTCTCCTTCATCCACACCGTGCTTTATCTGCTTCTCTCCCGGGCTCCCTAGCCGCTCGGCGAATGAATCATATCTCTCGTCCTACATATGCTAAGAACCCATGTAATTATGCCGCGTCTTAAATAAGAAAGTCTTAAAGCTGTCGTTTGAATTACACCAAAACAAGGCGGGTGGCCTATTAACGAATCTGTCATCGTTACGATGAATTTATCACACAGGCTGAGTGCTGTATACAGAGGGAGAGAGAGAGAAAGAGACTGAGAGTGAAGGGGGAGAGATAAAGAGAGAGAGAGAGAGAAAGAGACTGAGAGTGAAGGGGGAGAGATAAAGAGAGAGAGAGAGAGAAAGAGACTGAGAGTGAAGGGGGAGAGATAAAGAGAGAGAGAGAAAGAGACTGAGAGTGAAGGGGAGAGATAAAGAGAGAGAGAGAAAGAGACTGAGAGTGAAGGGGGAGAGATAAAGAGAGAGAGAGAGAAAGAGACTGAGAGTGAATGGGATAGAGAGAGAATGAGAGAGAGAGTGAAGGGGGAGATAGAGAGAGATAGAGAGAGAGAGAGAGAGAGAGAGAGAGAGAGAGCATAGTGAAGACAAGGACTTTAAACTCATCTGTAAGGGGGTGTTAGTTTCTCTGATGTATCTATTCTGTACAGTCCTTGTGGTAGAGCGATGGTCAGGACAACAACAACAACAACAACAAAAACAACAACAACACAAAGTGCTGTGGGAAAGACAGAACCACAGGTTGATGGGCTAAGGGCTTGACAGGCCACATCACCACATTCCTCACAGAACAGAGCTTGGCTAACCATTTGGAAGACATTTCTTCCTCGTGAACACAAAGACTCCTATATTGGATTTCTATTTCATTTAAACATGGTCGAATTCTAATAATACGTTTACAGTAAACATTTGCGCGTCCTGTTTTCCCCTTCCACCTCGCCTCGGCGTATCACAATAAAACCCAAGGCCGTACATCATCGAATCGTCCAAACAGGAAGATCTATTATGCAAACGCCAAACCCATAGCGGGCCTCACCTGTGGACGCCATTGCAATACAAACGTACGATATAGGACAGCGTGCGCTCGCTACGTATATATCTCGATTGTTTTAAACGCACAGTCGGGGCACCCGGTAGCTGAAACTCTGCATCAACGCGTCACGAATCTTCTTTTAAATGAATAAAGGATTTATCGTTCATTACTATTTGATACTAGAAATAGTACGCCCTGTTTGTGGTGTGTTAACTGTGTTTGTGTGTCTACGTAGAGGGGCAGTATACAGGAGGTGTGTGTGTGTGGTGGGGGTTATGATATTAGTGCCCTGGTTCCCAGGGCGACGCTGGCGTGGCATCCTGTCGGCTCAATTTAGCCTGGTCCCTCCGTGCTGCTGATACCTCCAATTCATCACCCAGCTTCCTGATTGATCTGCCTCTTATGGGCCCGGGCGCCGCTGCTGATTTTGCACTAACCACGCCGGGGCCTCGGCTGAATAAAGAATAGCAGTTGTGTGGCTGGCTGCGAAAGTGGAGGGGACATTTTTTAAAATGTATTAATCGCCGACCGGGATTGCTGTGAGTGCCACAGACAGCCCCGTCTGATGTTGTGGGGTGGATGATGTTGGACGCTCACACACACGCGCGGCGCGCACGCACATACCCACACACAGTGAGGTGGCATTTTACTATATGTATTCCAAAGCACAACACACCTTTGTCATTCCTTTTGTCTTCATTTTTTCCTTCATTGCACACGCACACACACACACACATACTCAGACACGCACACACGCACACACACACACACACACACCAATCATCCTGGGTTGCATCTCTATGTCCCATGGGTTCTGCTTCACACACGACCCAACTGAATCGGCCAGCACACAGCCGCTCAACGCCCACAATCCATTTCTCACTAGGCCAAACTACAGAGGGAGCCTCAAGCTATTCATCATCGCATCCCAACTTTGTGTCTGCGTATCTACATTCATATGATTAATGGATTTACATCTTAGCGTTATTTTGGTGGTTAGAAGTAGTGAGACTAATTGGGATTGTAATTCAGTGTTCTAATTGTTGAGAGCAAAGTTGGATTAGTGGCAAGATACAGCCCGCTGATTGCATGGCTTTCACGGTTTTCCAGAGTTCTCTTACTGAGAGTTTTCCCTGAAGAGGATGTGAGGAGAGGTGGAAGTATGGAGGTGAGGACGTTAAGAGGTGAGGAAGTGAGGTGGTGAGTGGAAGTATGGAGGTGAGGACGTTAAGAAGTGAGGAAGTGAGGTGGAAGTATGGAGGTGAGGACGTTAAGAGGTGAGGAAGTGAGGAGGTGAGTGGAAGTATGGAGGTGAGGACGTTAAGAGGTGAGGAAGTGAGGAGGTGAGGTGGAAGTATGGAGGTGAGGACGTTAAGAGGTGAGGAAGTGAGGAGGTGAGGTGGAAGTATGGAGGTGAGGACGTTAAGAGATGAGGAAGTGAGGAGGTGAGGTGGAAGTATGGAGGTGAGGACGTTAAGAGGTGAGGAAGTGAGGAGGTGAGTGGAAGTATGGAGGTGAGGACGTTAAGAGGTGAGGAAGTGAGGTGGTGAGGTGGAAGTATGGAGGTGAGTACGTTAAGAGGTGAGGAAGTGAGGAGGTGAGTGGAAGTATGGAGGTGAGGACGTTAAGAGGTGAGGTGGAAGTATGGAGGTGAGGACGTTAAGAGGTGAGGAAATGAGGAGGTGAGGTGGAAGTATGGAGGTGAGGACGTTAAGAGGTGAGGAAGTGAGGAGGTGAGTGGAAGTATGGAGGTGAGGACGTAAAGAGGTGAGGAGGTGAGGAGGTGAGGTGGAAGTATGGAGGTGAGGAGGTGAGGAGCAGACACTGTTTAGGAGGTCTGTGGTTATGTGGTCAATAAAAGTAAAAGAGAAATGTTATTTGTCCAGACTATTGTCTGTCTGTTGTCTGCCTGTTGTCTGTCTGTTGTCTGTCTGTTGTCTGTCTGTTGTCTGTCTGTTGTCTGCCTGTTGTCTGCCTGTTGTCTGCCTGTTGTCTGCCTGTTGTCTGTCTGTTGTCTGCCTATTGTCTGTCTGTTGTCTGTCGGTTGTCTGCCTGTTGTCTGTCTGTTGTCTGCCTGTTGTCTGCCTGTTGTCTGCTTGTTGTCTGCCTGTTGTCTGTCTGTTGTCTGCCTGTTGTCTGCCTGTTGTCTGCCTGTTGTCTGCCTGTTGTCTGCCTGTTGCACCACTCTGCCCGTCCTAGTAGCCACAACACTCTCCAGGGTAATGATGTTGGATTTGCCTTCATCTATGAAACTCGTTAGATTGAATCAAGTGACTCCTTAAACATCCGAGAAGCAAAAAAGGACCACTCTACTCTCCTTCCTCTCTCTGTTCGAGAACAAAACGGAAAAGAAAAGAGGCGAAGCCTCCTAAAGCCGAACGTAGCGGCTCACAAGGCGATACGGAATGCAAAAGCCTCAGCGGAAAACATGAAGGGTCTAAAAGGAACCGGCCCACTTAAAAAGGCGTGCTATTAATTAACCAGTAACACTGCAGACTACACATGAAGCAGGTTTCTGACTCAATGACCATTGACTGAGACAGGAGTCTCGAAAGGAAAGAGGAGGAGGAGGCGCAGAGGGGTGGGGGGGGTTGAGATAGTGTGTGGTCCCGGACCAGAAGGCTCCTGGGGTGTTCTGCTACACTGAGAACAGAGGAGAGGAAGTGAGAGGAGGGAGACCAAGGTGGCGAATGAGAAGGCAAGGTGACAAGGCATCAGGGAAAGTGCAATGAATTATTTATAAGGCCCCGCTGATGGACAGGCTGAATAAGAAAACTGGGTGGGGGTGGGGGGTGCTGGGAGTCAGATGGAGGCTTTCACGTGGAGGGTTACTGCATGCAGGTCCAACCTAGATCACACCCAGGACCTCACTGGAGATGGACCAGTCCAGACACCAGAGACGCACACACCTCCAGATCAGACAGGGCTCCTGTTTACCTGAGCGTGCGTGAACATTCTCCCCCTTTAAAGCCTTTCGCGCGCAGCCTCCTAAAAGGAGCACAGACAACATGTTTATTTATCGCCGTTCACCAACAAGCTCCTCTACATGCTAATATCCGTTTGCGGTCCAGCGGGTCAGGCTAAGGCGACAGGTCGCTTTCTCCCTCACCCCGGCTGGGTCCGAGCTCTACAGGCCCTGGCCATCGAATGACATAGAACATAGAGAACACATTCTAGAACATTCTTAACGACATCGCCACTACGGCGTCACTAGACTCCGTCCGTATGGAACCCAACGCATCGTGAGCTAGAACTACAACCTGTTTGCCCTTATACACACTGTAGAAGAGTTTTAAATCGCCGTGGTTACCCGAACACTATGTTCGGCCCGTGCAACGTATGTACACAGTCGTGTGTGTCCGCGCCAGTCTGGCTAAGGCCGTTAAGAATGGATGCTAAATATTTAACCCTCGTTGGGAGGCTTTGGTTAATTTGTCAGGCTGTGGTTGAATGCCGCCATTAGCATTCTTTGAGGTTATTGACGAGGGTGGTGGGGGGGCAGGGGGTGGAGGGGGGATCCCAGCTGGATGATGGATGCCTGCCGCGGGACAGCCAAAACCAGATAGCCTCCAACCACTTCATGTATCGAAGGGATATCATTAATACGAAGCAGGCCGCGGCGACATCTTCCAGGGAAAAACGTTGGGCGCCCGGGCGAAGATCGCCAACACACACACACGCACACACATGCGCAGCACTTTCAACCACAAAAACACACACCGGTGTTCACGGGAAAACTATCCTCAATCTCACATCGCACTTTCACATTAGTCTCACTTTCAGAAGGACTTTCGTGTTCTCTGTTGCTTCCCCTTGCTGCACCTGACATTATCACAGCGTGTTCCCCTGTTCTATCAGATCCTCATTACCCGGCACGAGCCGGTCCTCGTTTAACTACAGCACCGGGCCCGCAACCCGGCAGGACTTTAAGCGCCAGCGTCTCACGTGACCCCATGCGTCTGGCACTGCCCCAAGCAGTCATGCCATTACTTGCGCACAACGTGACCTCACGCCACTCCGCCATGTAAGGTCAACTGCCGGCGGACAACCCAACCTCTTCTGCCCGTAACCGCCCAAAAGAGCGATGTTTGTCGCTTTGACATTGCCGCAAAGTCGAGTGTCTCATTGGTATGTGAACTGTTGGACGACACGGTGCGGAGGCCGTAGTCGAGGAGACGCGAGGCCGTAAAAACATTAACTACACTCCCTCGGAAAGACAAAACAAGAGACTCAAACTCATAGCATCCACATGATCGTTATACATGGGGCTTACAATATCGACTCCCAACGATAACAGTTCAGTTTGTGCGTGTCCTCGAGACCTAATGTAGTGTGTACGGAAAAGAATCCAAACTCTCCCCTTTGACGCGTAAATCAAGTCGCGCTTCGTCCTCGCGTCATTGAATGGAACCCCGGACACATCTGAAGGAAACCAACTGGAACGTTGAAACAATTTGCGAAAATCTTTCTGTGTCTTCGGCGGCAGGTTTGGCAGGGCGCACTGAACAAACAGTGGACTTTCCAAGAAGACTCCCACTGCTACACGGACCCTCTGCAGCCTGAGAGCGAGTGGTCGGGGTTGGTGGGACAGAGTGGTCGGGGTTGATGGGACAGAGTGGTCGGGGTTGATGGGACAGAGTGGTCGGGGTTGATGGGACAGAGTGGTCGGGGTTGATGGGACAGAGTGGTCGGGGTTGATGGGACAGAGTGGTCGGGGTTGGTGGTACAGAGTGGTCGGGGTTGATGGGACAGAGTGGTCGCGGTTGATGGGACAGAGTGGTCGGGGTTGATGGGACAGAGTGGTCGGGGTTGATGGGACAGAGTGGTCGGGGTTGATGGGACAGAGTGGTCGGGGTTGATGGGACAGAGTGGTCGGGGTTGATGGGACAGAGTGGTCGGGGTTGATGGGACAGAGTGGTCGGGGTTGATTGGACAGAGTGGTCGGGGTTGATGGGACAGAGTGGTCGCGGTTGGTGGTACAGAGTGGTCGGGGTTGATGGGACAGAGTGGTCGCGGTTGATGGGACAGAGTGGTCGGGGTTGATGGGACAGAGTGGTCGGGGTTGATTGGACAGAGTGGTCGGGGTTGATGGGACAGAGTGGTCGCGGTTGATGGGACAGAGTGGTCGGGGTTGATGGGACAGAGTGGTCGGGGTTGATTGGACAGAGTGGTCGGGGTTGATGGGACAGAGTGGTCGGGGTTGATGGGACAGAGCGGTCGGGGTTGATGGGACAGAGTGGTTGGGGTTGATGGGACAGAGCGCTCCACTCGGCTCTGTTTATTTGTGTACTCTAGCCTTGTTTTGCCCTCTCCTGAAGGACCCTTGGATCTCCTCAGGTGTCTCCCTAATGCCCGACCATCTGAGAGATTCCAGCAATTGGAACGAGAGGGAGTCCAGCGCCGAGAGGACGGATCAACTTGTCATTAACCGACGGGACGACACCCGACGCCAGAAATGTATTAAGGCCGACTCCGAACAACTTGAATGCACGCACGTGCTCCCTGTAGCCCAAACGCAGAGATAACTAACTCTGATGTTGCTGCCCTAATGTCTTCATTGTGAATGCCTCTGTTCACGCGCTCGCCCTCATTGGATTTGTATTCATCTGAGGCACAGCGATAGGAGGGATCTATGCCTAAGTTGCAAGGAAGAAGAGCCATGCTGTGTTGCTACATTCTCTGCCCTCAACCCACCCGTCCACCACCACCTCCACCACCACTCCTCCCCTCTGGAGACAGGCACTGGAAAATCAATATATCTTTGAATGGAGGTCAGAAGGGTGCCTGGTTCGGGAGAAGTGACAGATTTGTTCTCTTTTGCTCGTCTAAGCCCCCCCGCCCACACCCCACCTCACCGGCCGCCTGCCCCCCACGTTCCCCATCCCCCGAGCAGTCAACCCTCCAGTCCACTGAATTCCGTGCATTTTGTCGCGGGGCCGCGATATTACACAGCCCACGTCGAAATGGAACCCGCCGGGCACCCAGAGCGCCGGTACCGCGGCCCGACAAGCCGGCAGGTGTGAAACAGGGCTTAACTCAGACGGCTAGCTTGCTACGCGCCGGACACAGGCGCCGCGTGTTGCCAAACAGCACCACTTTAGGCGGTGGAGAGAGCTAAGGCCCCCCCCCGCTCCACAACAGATTAACACTCCACACACCACTTTTAGGTGTCATTGTCAACAGCAACAATTTTCAGCTCAATGTCTGAAAATTGGCTCGGCTCGGCTGACTAGCGCACGCATCCAATGGGATGAAAATGGACGATTGAGGAGGAACCGAGGGGCAGTTTTGATCTTTGATGGTTTGTTGCGATGGTTAGGGCGAGTGGGGGGGGGGGGGTGGGGAGGGAGGGAGGGGGTAAACCGGGTAAGACGATTGCAGGCCCCACACAGAGACAGTCAAAGGAGTAGTCAAACAACCGCTGTTTCCCTTTGATGTGTCTCTCTGATAGAAACTTCCTGCGCAGTTCGCCCACGTCGTAACTACAAGCATCACAACTCTCAAAGAATACCAAGAGAGAGCGCGTCATCAGCGATCACAGGAGATGAAAGGTGAAGCCTGTTCCTGTACTGCGTCTGACACTACGGTTTCAGCGGTGAAAGTGTTTTGAGAGGCGAGACAAATGCAGAATTGTATTAATGTTTTCTTTTTACAGCTCTGTTAAGCAAATTCACAATATATATATATATTGTTCTTTCATTACAGTGGATCTATATTGTTCTATATACAATTACAGTAGCTTATTGTGGTAAAAATGAAAAATATAGACACATACTGTACATAGATTTTTTGGAATTGAGTAATATCCATCATGATGTTATGTAACAAATATTCTAAAAGTAAATTAAAATGCAGGATTAGCAAACCACATCTAAACTTGATCCCAATAAATACATCTAAACATGATCTCGATAAATATATCTAAACTTGATCCCAATAAATATATCTAAACTTGATCCCAATAAATATATCTAAACTTGATCCCAATAAATACATCTAAACGTGATCCCAATAAATAAATCTAAACTTGATCCCAATAAATACATCTAAACGTGATCCCGATAAATATATCTAAACTTGGTCTCAATAAATACATCTAAATTTGATCCCGACAAATACAACTAAACTTGGTCTCGATAAATACATCTAAACTTGATCCCAATAAATACATCTAAACTTGGTCTTGATAAATATATCTAAACTTGATCCCAAAAAATATATCTAAACTTGATCCAAATAAATACATCTGAACTTGATCCCAATAAATATATCTAAACTTGGTCTCAATAAATACATCTAAATTTGATCCCGACAAATACAACTAAACTTGGTCTCGATAAATACATCTAAACTTGATCCCAATAAATACATCTAAACTTGGTCTTGATAAATATATCTAAACTTGATCCCAAAAAATATATCTAAACTTGATCCAAATAAATATATCTGAACTTGATCCCAGTAAATACTACAGCAGTGATGAGCACACATGCAAAAAAAGAGAGGGACAGAGAGGTAGAGAGAGAGAGAGAGAGACATGCAGTTAGAAGGAGAGAGAGAGAGAGAGAGAGAGAGAGGGGAGAGAGAGAGAGTGGATCCCTATTGAGATCAGTGCTAGCTCGTTGGTAATGAATACTGCAGGGAGCATTGATGATTGTAATTATCAAATTGCTCTTTTAAGAGGCCATTGATTGATGTCATTAGCCCAGTGAGTGTTTACTGATTGCTGCATTTGGACATTTCCTCATGCCTGGCTCTCCCATGTCGCTTCTGATTAGACAGCAGATGAAGAGGAGGCGGACGAGGAAGGCTACCGATGAGCAACAAACTAACGTGGAAAACGAGCTGCATATATAGACTGCACACACACACGCGCGCGCGCACGCATACACAATGCATCCATTCATCTTCGCACACACACGTAGACAAATATAGCCTACACGCACTCAAGCACACACACTCGTACACTTATCTCCACTCAGCAGGGTGACTGTATTCAATTATGTGAAAAGACAACTGAGAACAGCAGTATAAGCCATCATGATAAGGGAGTGGGAGGGAGGGAAGGAGAGAGGGTGGTAGGTAGGGAGGGAGAGAGGGAGGTAGGGAGGGAGAGAGGGAGGCGGGTGGTGACTGCTGGTTAAGTGCCTACTTTAACAATTTCCTTCCAGGCAGCTTGGTTACCAGACCCCTATGGACCTGTTTAGTGGTGAAGGAAATCTATAGACACCTGGACATAGACAAGCATGGTGACAGGGTGTGGTCTAGTGTACTGTGATATAGTGATGTAGTGGGGAAGTGTGGGGTAGTGTGGGAGTGTGATGTAGTGTGGTAGTGTGGTGTAGTGTGGTAGTGTGGTGTAGTGTGGGGTAGAGTGGTGTAGTGTGGTGTAGTGTGGTGTAGTGTGGGGTAGTGTGGGGTAGTGTGGGAGTAGTGTTGTGGGGTAGTGTGGGGTAGTGTGGGGTAGTGTGGTGTAGTGTGGGGTAGTGTGGTGTAGTGTGGTAGTGTGGTAGTGTGGGGTAGTGTGGGGTAGTGTGGTGTAGTGTGGTGTAGTGTGGGAGTGTGATGTAGTGTGGTAGTGTGGTGTAGTGTGGTAGTGTGGTGTAGTGTGGTGTAGTGTGGTGTAGTGTGGTAGTGTGGTGTAGTGTGGTGTAGTTTGGGAGTAGTGTGGTGTAGTGTGGGAGTAGTGTGGTGTAGTGTGGTGTAGTGTGGTGTAGTGTGGTGTAGTGTGGTAGTGTGGTGTAGTGTGGTGTAGTTTGGGAGTAGTGTGGTGTAGTGTGGGAGTAGTGTGGGGTAGTGTGGTGTAGTGTGGTGTAGTGTGGGAGTAGTGTGGTGTAGTGTGGTAGTGTGGTGTAGTGTGGTGTAGTGTAGTGTGGTGTAGTGTGGTGTAGTGTGGGAGTAGTTTTGTGGGGTAGTGTGGTGTAGTGTGGGGTAGTGTGGTGTAGTGTGGGGTAGTGTGGTGTAGTGTGGTAGTGTGGTAGTGTGGGGTAGTGTGGGGTAGTGTGGTGTAGTGTGGTGTATTGTGATGTAGTGTGGGAGTGTGATATAGTGTGGTAGTGTGGTGTAGTGTGGTAGTGTGGTGTAGTGTGGTGTAGTGTGGTGTAGTGTGGTAGTGTGGTGTAGTGTGGTGTAGTTTGGGAGTAGTGTGGTGTAGTGTGGGAGTAGTGTGGTGTAGTGTGGTGTAGTGTGGTAGTGTGGTGTAGTGTGGTGTAGTTTGGGAGTAGTGTGGTGTAGTGTGGGAGTAGTGTGGGGTAGTGTGGTGTAGTGTGGTGTAGTGTGGGAGTAGTGTGGTGTAGTGTGGGAGTAGTGTGTGGTAGTGTGGTGTAGTGTGGGAGTAGTGTGGGGTAGTGTGGTGTAGTGTGGGGGAGTGTGGTGAGGTGGGGTGCGGTTTGGTGAAGTGTGGTATGGTATGATGAAGTGTACAGAACGGCTAGCTGAGCTTCCAGTGTGTAGTAACCAATTTTCTCTCAGCTTTCTCTATGAGCAAAAAAGTAGAGGTAGTGGACAGCACACACACACACTCACGCTTCCTGCATCTTTATCTACCTGCCACCTCAATGTAAACAGAAGTCACAACAGACCCTGTCGTCATTCCTGGGAGACAGGGAAAACAGAAGTGGAAAACAGAAGAGGAAAACAGAAGAGGAGAACAGGACACATGAAAAGGTAAAAAAAAGAACTACAGAAGAAAATAGAATGAGAGTAAAGTCATTACATGTTCGAAAGTCATCCCCTCATCTTCCCTACATCTCAGTTTCACTCCCAGCCACAAACGCCCCAAAAAAGTCTAGCTCGTCGTTCTCGCACACAAACAGCTGGACGTCCGCAGATATTTCACTTTCTCCCAACGCAGCTGGAGCCACAAATACGATACGACCAGAACATCTGAGAACAGCTACGACGACACCCGACAAAGAACGAAACCTCTGACATAGACAAAGAGGTTGGTAAGTAATACAGAAGGCGACTGGCCGGCAGACAGCTATTGGATTTGGATATGAGATTGCTGCCTGGTGGAGGATGCACAATTAGAATGCAGGATTAAATCAATAGGCTCTGTGACAGATAGATTACAAAGGTAAATAGATAATACACGCTGATAAATTATTAATTGGGGCTAGTAGGAGGAGGGTCGGCCTGGAAGGAGAGTGACACGAAGGGGAGAGTGGCGACACTTTCCTAATGGTTGTCGGCTGTCAAGCCTTCCCAAAACGCACCGGTGCATTGTGGGTCAGCGCGCAATGGACCGTGCAGACAGGACTGGCCACGTGGCAGTACGGACGCTTTAATCGCGACGGGTCCGTGACAAACGGACGATAGAGAGGGATTAAACATTGTTCCTGCGCTTGATGAAGCACGCTGTGAATAACAAGAAAATGGCCACTTGAACGCTCCGGAAACAAGGCCTGTTTAGCTCGCTAGCTATGAAACCAATCAATTTTATGCTTGAGTTTTCTTGTTTCTTTTTTCTTCCCTGCTGCAGGTTTCATTTGGCAGCAGGTGCGTGTCGCGTGTTGGCGAGGCGACGCTCTGTGCCACCCTACCACGGCTCCAGTCCGCAACCCTGTGACAAAAACAGGTAACGATCCCGAACACAGCCTCTCTTATGCGTCGTAGTCGCGGCAACGCAGCGGATGCTTCAGAGGCGGCAATTACGAGATGAATTATTCAAAATGAAGGGACCTAACTCATATGAGCTTTTGCCAAGTGAGCTTTTTGGATACAAGCCTGTCACAGAAGACTGCATCTGCAAACTGTGAGAAGATTAGATTATTGAGACAGGGAGACGGGGGTGGCTGGGCTAGAGAAACGGAGAGGAGAGAGAGAGAGAGAGAGAGAGAGAGAGAGAGAGAGGAAGAGATGAAAAAGAGTCAGGGAGATGAATAACGGGAAAAGAGATATGAGGAAACTGCGGAATAAAAGAGACAGAATGTGGCCTGCCAGCTGCCGTGATGGTCTCTCTGTCTGCTCTAGGAAGAGGATCTCTAAGCAACAGACAGGATTCAGCCTGTGGCCTTTTAAGGCGCTCTGGGGGGACCAACTTTTCAACACGTCTGGATTAGGCTGGTCGGCCCGCGGGCCGTGCAGGGAGTCTCTCCCGGGAAATAAACCCTACATCTCTGGACAGTGTGAGTTAGTCTCCCTGAACGTACCGACAAAAACCTGTTCTAACGAGGAGGGCGAGGAAAGAAGCGATGGACGGGCGGACCTCCAGGGGTGTTCTGCCCTCTCGCCTAACCCCCTGGGCGACGGGGGACGGGGGGTGACGGAACCGCATGCCAGCTGTGGAGGTTCTACTAGGCTCGGAGGGCCGGTTTCACTGTGGTTTTATAGAGGCTGAGTGACACCAGTGCAGAGGTGAAATCCGCACCATGGGAATGTGGCTGACCCAGGGTTGAGACTGGGACACTCACCGGGGCCCCAACCGGGCCCCCATCCCAGCGCTGTTACACACACACCCAGACGAAAACAGTCCAAAGACCGAGCACAAATACAGAAAGCACACACCGTCTCATTGTCAGCCCATCGACTTCTACGCAAAGCCTCCGGGTTTTACTTCAATTTTCGCCTCTTTTCGACACTCCCACTCTCATTCTGTCTCGCGGCTCCACAACTTGAGACGAGCACATTAAATGTCCCTCTGAGTAACACAGTGTCAGCCTTGGCTGGGAACACATTCATCTAAGGAGCCTGTTTAGTGAATCCAGAGGGCCCAGCTGTTCCTTCGGCGGAGGATGTCGGCGCTCATCTAATTCCCCGCCTCCCCCCTCCCCCGTTAATTTCCCTAACACTGGATCCAGCGGCTCGTTTCAATAACCGAGGCCCCACACCAATCTGTGTCCAATTCAAGTGGCCAATCCAACAAAGCCCAGACAGGAAGCGCTAATCCTTGATCTGCATCGCGCCGCGACAACGGCACAGCCCACTGCTCTTCTCTTGAACGCGGCCCCGTCTACCCACCTGCTGCCAGCCAGCCACCACCCAGCGCCTAGCGCTTGGAGAGCTGGGAGAAAACAAGGGATGGGGAGAGAAAAAATAGAACGAGAGGGAGAGAGAGAGAGAGCAGGACAATGGGAGACTAGTAGCTCTCAAATGTTTTTTTTTAAGATTTTCGAATGTTCTCCATTTTACACTGTAGTGTAGAACGTAAAAATGGAAAAGTGAAAGAGAAGGAAAAGAAGAACGTTCGAGGTGAACGTGAAGATGGCATTCTTATAAAACTAACCTCTGCTTCGCTGCGCCGTAGTAAAGTGCAACAAAAACAACTACAAGTGTTCTACAAGTGACACTGTAACAGTTTTGACAGCGGGGCCAGCGAAAGTGCACCAGAGTTCCCCGGGGGCCGCAAAGGGGCAGAGGGCCACAAACGGAGGGGTAAACAAATCCGCGGAGGCCGGAGGGCCCGGGCCCCCTAGAGGTGGACTGGGGCGGGAAGCCGGGGGGGGGGGGCACATGGAGGCACCATGAGAAGACAAGCCTTTTAACATCTGGGTGAGAGCTGACGAGCAACTGGGCTGCAGCCTGATTATTAGAACACTCTTACTTAACTTAACCTCACCACTAGACCGTGACAGGGACCCTGAATGGGGGGTTGTGGGTGAGAGAAGGGTGAGGGGCGGCGGACGTGGGGGAGTGAGGAAGGAGCCGTTTTTTTGTGAGATGACAATGTGTTTAAGTGTTCACCTGCCAGCAAGAAATGAATAGGGGCTGTTGTGACTAAAGCCCTAATACCACAATCATAGGAAGTTAACCACAAAGGTGTTTTGGTTAGTCGAGGCATCTAATGCATATGAGTTCATAATCGCCATCCACCTGTTGAATGGTCCCGTCTGTGGTCGTCTCCTTGTTCTGCAACTGTCTCAATAACGGCACGATAAGTCACCGGGAAGAACGACCGCACCGATGGTATCCGCTCTCAGCAACAAAGAAAGGATGAAAAGAAACACCAGACCTTCCAATCTGACTGACTGTGTGTTTTAACAGCTGTCGGCGCGCGTCGCTCGTTTGAACACGGGATGTGTGGATCGGCGGAATAACCGCACGCCGTGTGACAGAGCTACGAGGCAGGAATGACAAACGCGAGGATCTGCATCGATCATCACGAGGGAAGAAAGAAACAGAGACGACAGCGAACAGCGCCCGGGTATCAGTAAAGCGTCAGACAGATATACGGACGGACAAGATGGTACGTTCCATAGTTCGGTCCGGTCCGTCTTCCAACCGACCTGGCTACGGCCTCGCCATTGGCCGGTCGTGAGTGACCAGGGGGTTGGGGGGGTGGGGGTTAAGTACGGCCCTGCCAGGTGCAAAGTTCCCCCCGTAAATCAGATGGGGATTTATGGACAAGACTGTACGGCTCACAGCCTGGTCACGTCAGGAAGGAAGCCCGCGTGGCTGCCCTCTGTTGTCTTAAGGATTCTTGCGTTTTATTCCAGCAGCTGGGGCCTTCGTTTCGGCTCCAACGCCACGCTGATTACTCATCCTCTTCAGTTTTACTCGTTCTTTTATCTCTCCTTTTATCTCGCCCTCTCTCTCTCTCCTCTACTGCTTAAGCCGGGCCGGTTGGGGCGCTGGTTTGTGAAACGGGAATGTGGATGTGAGTTAGCAGCTCGGGGTCAGGTTCAATGCTAATGTGCGGTGGAGGGAAGACAAACAAACAATCTCCAGCTGTCACGCACTCACACGGGGAGATGAGAGGTCTCACGGAAACACGCACACCAGACGCGCACAAACACACACAGACACACACACACACGCCCGCGCGCGCGACACACACACAAAACACACAGAGAGACACAAATATAAAATCCCTCTTACAAACAAACAAGTGTTCCTCTGTCTTCGCTGAGCTTCTGCGTGTGATTGTGTCTTTTAAAATATTCATGTAAAACAGGCCAAACTGACACGTCTTAACGCCCGACTACAAGGAAACCCCTTTTTTATTCCGCCTCTCAGACGGGTGAAATCTGTAATACGCGAATACACTGACTAGTAATAGCTTCTAATGTGACACGCAAATACTCTGCATACATTACAATGCCCTGATAGGAAATCTCTGTGATGGTTTAACGCTTGACAGCGTTGCGTTTGGAAACGTGACTTCGGCGTTCCCGGGAAGATTTCGGGTCGGCTTAGCGCTGAGGGGACGCCGTTCCGGGAGTGACGGCAAGCAGCTAGGTATTCAGTCAAGGGGAACCAAATGTAAGTCTCTTATATAAAAGTGCTGGAAATTAAATTGCATTAGAGCTCTTAGTGGGGCCAGAATTAATGGAATTAGAAAAGGCTCCAAAAGAGAAAACAGCTTCCAGTTCTCGAAACGCCCACCCCCCCCAACCCCCCACCCCCCCAACGGCTCAGTCCAAGGCATACCGTACCCTCATACCACGCCAAGCTCCACACCGGGGATGCCAAATTCGCGGTGCCCCTTCTAACGTATCGGCGAGGGTGAACCACGCCACATTCAAATCAAATGACAGCAGCATCACTCAGTGGCACAATTGTACAGTATGGACTGGTTAGATCCAGGGGCCACAGTGTGTTTTGCCATTTTTCACTGGCCCCGAACGACACACGTATAATTGCGTTTCACACTTCCTGTTACACTAATTGTTACACAGTAGAATAACACGGTTTCTTCCTGGCTCTCTGTAAACATGACCCCCGGAAAAGACTGCATTAGCCGGGCTGACTTTTACAAGACCTCCAAATCGGCCTTAAACAACACCCCTATGAGAGCTAATCCTTTATGAGTGATGCCGTTTCTCCTATCTCTCCCACCTTTCTTCTGCCTCTGTCTTTCTTCTCGCTGGGTGTCACTCTCAGCCCTCCCCGGCTCCTCCGGTGGTGATTTTATCGGATCAGTCTCAGCTCGCCGCCCTTGTCTCTCTTGTGCTCTATCAAGGGTGGTTCGATCTCTGCTTACGAGCGCGGGCCCGTTGCGCTCCTGCCCTCCCGACGAGAGGGGGAGATAGGAAGAGAGTGAAAGAAGCCACAGCCACTCCGGGAGCACCATTACCCGTCACCATAATGAGGCCACGGTCTCCGTTTCCGGGAGAGGCTCTCTCCCTCCCTCTCTCCCTCTCTTTCTCTCTCTCCCTCTCTCTCCCTCTCTCCCTCCTTCCCCTCCCTCCCCTCCCTCCCTCTCTCCCTCTCTCCCTCCTTCCCCTCCCTCCCTCTCTCCCTCCTTCCCCTCCCTCTCTCCAAACCAACCTGTCACAAGATCAAATGGCGTTGACGTGTGTAGGAGTTGTTTGTGAGAGGGGAGGTGGCGCGGTGGCGCGGTGGGGGGGGGTCTCTGTGTGAACTTGTTCCTGTTAGAGACATGTGCCCCGCCAAACTTGGGGAGGCGGGGTAATCCCCTGTTCATTGGCCACAGCGACTGAGCGTGTGTGACGGTATGATGAATGCTGATGACAGGGACACATCTCACAGCGAGTCACTTCCCAACTAATCAGATTCAGACAGAGGGGCCAAATGGCAAATGCTCATTGGAGAATGCTAATGTTCCAGGGATTGTGGGAGTTGGAGTGAGACAGCGAGGAGCGGGGGATACAGGGACCCAGAAAATCTGTGTTCGTGTGCAGTGCTGGTGACAGAGAATATTCTGTGTGTGTGTGTGTGTGAGGGGGGGGCGTGTTCAACAGCAGTGAGTGTAGACACCAGTGTGTGTTTGTTAAGGCTGAGTGGGCAGATGGAAATGGCTCTGGTTCTCACAGGCGGTTAGTGAAGTCGGGGTCACGGAGAAGGATCGCTGCTGGTTCTATTACTGGGTTACTGGGTTATTGCTTACGCATATTGTTCAGTAGTTAGCTAGTAGACTGGGCTGGCTGTGAGCTGGTAATGTAAAGATGTCATTTGAGTTTTGCCTGAAATGTTTCACTTACCCAAGAGAAAGCGCCATCTCATTTGTGAATGAACTCTGTGAAGTGTGCCCTGGGACACTGTTTATATATGTAATTCTTAATGGGAATATACAAACAGTTTCGGTCGAAATCTAAGGGTTGAGCCTGTCGAAATGTATCCGAACCACACTCAAATGTACAGAGAGTTATGTATTCAACGTCTGACCAGGCCATACAGAAAAGATTTATTTTAAACCGTGTATTGATGCTGTAGAGTTGGTTTGCATGTAAATGTTTTACAGACGTAAAAAAACACTTCAATGTTTGCCTATGATTGGTAGGACAATTAAACAAAGCTTATGAGGCAAGTTAGTTAGTTAAAAGAAGCGATGGGTGTGTGCCTAAAAAGATTAGAGACTAAGGACTGTGGCTTTAATGTTCTCACATGTTTTCGGTGCTACAGGGTTGAACACCAAACGTGACAGATTGCGTAGTTGTTTGTGTTGTGTTTTCTTCTTCAATGAAATCATCTCTAACGTGATTTTATACAAAAAAAGCAAAATAACATGTTCCTATTAATATAACGAGTGATTGTATTTACGTTACCATTATGGTCACATGACAATAAAGGTACTCACAGCGCTCCATGCGATCCTCTGGGCTCGATGAGGTCTCGCGGTCCGACAACAGACCGGACACGGCAAAAATCTTTTTCCCCGCGTCCTCCACCGCCTTGAGGGCGCTCGGGGAACTGGAGGGGATCTGCGCGCCCCCAAAGTCATACTCTTTGCCCTCAGCGTCCGTGTACCGCAGGTGGGGGGAGGCGTCGGCGTCCAGGCAGCCTTTGAGGCGCTTGGCTGGGGTGAAAGCTGACTGGTAACCCCCTGCTCCGTCGCGGTCCTCCGGAGGTGAGGCAAAAGGCCGGAAGGCCCCGACTCCGCTGTGATTCAACATGGTGATGGGGGAGCAGTCCAGGTTAGGTGGGGCGAACTGGTGGTGGAGGTGCAGCAGGGACGGGGGGAAGTCCCGGTTGGGAAACCCCCCGGGGACGGCGCCCTGCCGGTGGTACATGGAGGCGAAGGTGTAGGAGCCGTTGTTGAAGGGCAGGTGCACGTCCTTCTCCCCCATGGAGACCGGCACGCCAAAGGGTCGCGGCTGCTGGCAGGGTATGGAGGCGTCGCGGCTGGCCTCGGCGGTGGACGCCAGCACCATGAGAGCCGGAGACGCCAGCGGGTTGGGCAGATAGGAGGACGACTCCATCTTGAACGCGGCCCGGTGAAGGTCCATCCTGGTGCCTGGCGACGGCGGTTCCTGGGACCAGAGGAGGGGCTGGGAGAAGAAGGAGTGGGGCGGTGTGTCCGGCGTGCAGGAGGCCGCTCTGGACACGCAGGTCAGGGGAAGGTGGGTCCTCACGGAAGGGTCCAGTCTCACTGTGGGGTCATCCTCCTCAGGTTCACGTCTGCGACAGGACAAACACACACAAGGAGAAGTGACATTTATATTTAGACGCCCAACTATTTCCGGACACGCGACAGAGGCTCTTTCAAGAACGAGTCCCAAACTTTCCCTCAGAGACAGATCTGGAGGTTTGGGTCACGTCGATCTAAGCGGCTTATTTCTCCATCTCCCCATCTCTCCCTCCCCTGCCTGCAGCTGGACCAGAACCGTCTGTCACAGATAAGGGCAGCGCTCGTCAATCTGATAAGGCCAGGGCTGCTCATGTGAACACTCGTACCGGGTCCCCGGGCCGCCTGGTCCGATGGGATCGCCATGGTGATATCATATCAGGCTGCCATCTGCACAGGCAGGACATTTGCCTGAATGAATAAATTAGCTGCACTTCACCTCTTGACCTCTGCAACAGTGAAACAGACTGAGACCCCCTCTTGAGGATTAGATGGTCAGATTGGACAAAGTGTGTGAGGTGATTTAATGAAAGAAGTGGCAAAAAAAAAACAATTCAACGATGTTTATCCCAAAGGGCAATTTGTAGGTGTTTATGATTATGGGTAAAACGTAGATAATTTAAGAGATCACTAATTCTTACTAATATATTTGGTGTATTCCATTATAGTGTGTTTGATACATCTGTTTAAAATGTATGAAATTCTCTATAATGGACAGAACATTTTATTTAGGTGGTTTTAAGGAGTCACCTTTGATTCATCTGAATCCATTTAAAATGTTGAATCAAATAATGTGGCTGGGTTTAAAATGTTGAATCAAATCATGCGGCTGGGTTTAAACACAACTTCAGTTCATCATGGTGGTATGAATCTTCCAAACCACACAGAACAACATCGACCAACATCAAGGACACTCCAGAGGAATCAACTCTTCCATGGCCATCAACTGTCCTGCACTGTCCACTCATTCAAATCAACGCGTCGTACACCCTGATCTGAGCATTGGCACACAACACAGCCTTCCTCCCTTAAAATCCCTAGGAATTACGACATACCCTAAAACTCAAATGGCACCCTAGAAGCCCTGTCCATAAGTGTTCTACAGAGGGACTAGGGTCTAATAGGGGATGAACATTACAGTAGATGCCTAGGGAAAGTCTGTTATAAAATGTGTTATCCTACACTAGACCAGAGTACTCATATCTGACCACAGGCCCAAAGCCTCACATCACACTCTATCTGTCCTCTAATCTATTCCCTGGGAAAATAGCGCCTTGAAAATGTACCAATAACAAAAGGCCAGTCCGTGCCCCCTTCCATCACGGAGGTTTTCCCTCCGTATCGACTCTCCTCCCTGGGATAACCTCCGAAGAATGAGTCCACGTAGGCGTTGATAGCCAGGCAATACAGTGATAAGTACCTGGGTATTTCTATTTTATTATCATTACCATCAGACTCAGAGTGTGGAAAACTGACAATCCAATAAACGAACACAGGACATCCCCTTATGGAGAGAGGCGCGTCCGAGGCGAGGGCAGGCCAGAGTGTGGTACCGGGAGCGCTTATAATTTCTCTCCTCAGCGGGCGGTCAGGCGAGGGAGCCACCCTGGGAGCCGGGGGGGCGTACGAGTTAGCTTGTGGGCTGGGGCCCGCTGCACTGAAGCCAGACAGAGCCGTCTGGAAACCGATACCGGAGTAAGGCCTCGGCACGCTTCTAACCCATTGCTCTACGCTCGTCCGGTAATATGCTACCGCGTTTTTTAAACGTTCGAGATCGGCCAGCACCATGTGCTTTTAATCACTGTCATCGACCGTTGAATTAGCGAATGTGAGAGGATCCACGATGCGTATCTTCGTTGTCATCACTAAGTACAACATATAAAAATGTGTTAAATAATCACTGCATTAATCAAGTGATTATCTATGATGAATGGCTATGAGAATTCTATATGAATTTTACAAGTGATGTTCAATATTTAGCCTACTGACAGGAGGCAACTGCACATTATAATAGAAATGTCATAAATAAATGTCAATGTTATTATAATTTGATTACATATTGTTTACGACAAGTTATTTGGGATATCTTAAGAAATTGCAATGTCAACAACAGTGAACAGCTTTCTAATCAGAAGATCGCTGATGTAAAATAAGAAAGAATATATAAGATTCGGTGAATAGATGTCAAATGCAGGTCTATTCAAGGAGAGAGTGAAGAGCCGAACTGGTGTCATTCATCCCCTCCTGGGAGACAGAGAACACAGACATACACAATAGAATTTGGAAATGTGTGCATAGACTTATTATCTGTGGGGAACCAATTTTTAGAAGGAAAGGAAAGTGTATGTTTTGTAATCTAGTAACTCATTTTGGACACCAAACAAAAGACCTGTCTTTGTCTCTCTCTTGAGATAGTCAAGCTAATCTCTTCTGAAATAACTCTGAATACGTTATTTGGACTGTTCATCAACAAGTCGTTCCCATAAAACTGTAGGTTTGTTTAAAATGTAAAAATTATTCAGATTATGGAACCAAACACATGTACATGTATATAGAATATCATAATAATTTGACTTAAATCTGTTCTATCAAATCTGTCAATTCTATCAAACAATCAAATAGGTTTGTCTGTTTGTCATCATCTGGTTCCGACATCCGCAGAAGGGTTTTGGCGCATCTCAGGACAGCTAAATCCATCTTGTTTTACTTCCACAACTGGCCAAACCTTTATCACAGACACCCAAATCCCCTCAGTGTAAACAGGACAACGTGTCACAATAGAAAGGAAATACATAGGCTATTACAAGGTTTCTGAGACATGACTTAGCATTTTGAAAACCTTCTGGTCCAGATGAACGTCTGATACATATTAGTCATGTGGTGGAAGTGAGACATTAGATATTTGCAGCTGTGACACTGCATGGGTAAGCTGCCTATGTTGTGAACAGGTCGACCATTTGAGTTTGCCTTCGCAGAACATCTCACTCAGTATTCCAGACATACAGCCAGATCTGGCTAAAGTCCGGGGGACAGTCAATACTATTGAAATGTAGTAATTCATGTCTGCCTCTGTGACTTTGTACACAACACAGCTCAGATGTTTCCCCTGGAATAAAAAAAACAGCTGCTTGTTCACCAATACGGAATCCATACTGGGAGTTATTCAATCAAACGGAGAAACAGCAGCTGCTGCCCTCGTGTAAAATATGCTGCGGAGCTGAGAAATATGAAAGTACGATTCAATATGAGAGCCGAAGCGACAGCGCGTAAGATAATGACACTTTGCCATAATCAGCTGCAAAATCAATAAGGATTGGACAAGCTGTGGCATCGTTCTAACTGCAGTTAACTAACAACCAATACGTTTCACAGGATTGTACGTCACGGAGTGGAGAATGCTGCTGAAATGTTTCAGATATCAAAACGTTTAGAAGTACTTCACTCACGAACACAATTGGTTTCTTAGGTTTGGTGTGTATATTTCAACCATTGGTTTGATGTGTGACCAGCCCAAAGTGACATTCAGCTTCAACTGCCAAAGGAGGATTTGCTTTTCCGAAAAGAAAAAAACACTGTGGGCTAAAAGAACAGCAGGTCACATTGATTTATAGTATAAAAAAACATTTTAAAGTTTCCTGATCTGTCCAGGCTATTCATTTCAGGGGGAGATGGAGTGTTTGCCTGATACGACCCACCTGAGCCAACTAATTCCTCAAAAAACAGATTATTATAAGGTTTCCTGTCTGGCCTCCAGAGGGCCAAAGACAGACGAGAACTACAAAGAGAACCTCTCTCTCTCGCTGACCGTCACAAGCCGAGCAACCTTTGTAAATAGAGAATAAAAGAGATAGTGAAGAGAGGGAGAGATAGACAGAGAGAGAACACAAACGAGGGAGAGTCTTTTTGCCTTTTCCGCTGCTGGCTCCAAGCTCTGGGCACCCTAGGGGTCGGTCTAACCCTGGGGACAGTGAGCCCTGCACTGGGGTGAGGAGTACGGATATCACTCGCCTAGCTGACCAGTCACTGGAGTCTCTGTAACAAACTATGAAACCGTTCACTAACAGAACAGCCTGTCCTCCAATTCACCAAATCTTCCACAGACAACTTGTTGGCCAAACCAGCAACACAAACGATAATACACACATTTAGACAAAATTGATACTAACTAGATACTTTTAACCTGAGATTTATTGCACTGTTTTGAAGGGAAGCTATAATATGGATGAAATAAATGTCTGGATTAGGTACACAAATAAGATATGCTTTCATCATTTAGATAATGTTTAATTATGTTACGGATTCTGTGTTTTTGTGCGTATGCATGTGTGTCAATCAGACCTATCTGAACAAGTGCTCTCCAACTCCCAGTAGTAAGACTGTAGTAAGATAATAAGTACCGAAAGATATCGGTCTACAATCGATTGAAGCAAATGCACTGATAATGCCTTCTGGAAAGGATGTGAAAATTAACTTATTTCCAAGCTCTGAAATGTAGATTCAGATAATTGACAAATGGGGAAATCTGAGAAAGAAAATATCTGATAACTATATTCTACAAAGCTCAGCCCATTAGACCGGATAACTTCAACTGTCTCCTGTTCTCAATGCGTCAGACAAAAAAGAAATAACAATACCATGTGCGATTCCCTGAAACCTTTATATAGGGCTATAGGAAATATCTGGCAATAAGTTATTTAATGGGAACAAGCAACATTCATCTGTCGGCCGAACTTTTCAATAAAAAACATTATTTTCAAATATCATAACAGTAATTTCCTATGTGTACATTAGAAAAAGCAATAAAAGTCGATTTTCGTGGAAATATAATCAGTTACAGGAGTCCATAGCCTACCCATGGTTCTTCATATTCCCGTATAGTTGCAACTAAGTAGACTCAGATGTGTGCATCTAGTCAAACAACAATCATCAGATGACAGATTAAAATTATTGACACATTATAATAATATAATATCGACATAAGATAACCCACATTCGTACACTGCGAATATATCATTACGCACAATATTGGCCACAACTTCGTCCCCTTCCGTTATATGAAAAATAACGTAAGTTTCTGTAATAGTTGCATGAATCCAAAGCGTGTAAACGAATAGTTATTCAAATAGGAAATTATACAACTTAAATTATTATTCAGATAAAAAAAGTATACGAAACGCATTAGTTATTTAAAAAAGCTGAATAGTTGCACCTGCCCGAGCGCAGAACACATAAAATATAAAAGAATATAAAATGTCTAAAATTAACCCTGAATTAAAATGCATTGGGGGAAAATTATCCCCTTAAATGTTGGTGAAGGTCGGACATCATTTTCGTTTCATTAAAGAACTAAGATTATTTGAAATGAGGAATTAATTAAAATAAAAAATAGTCATAGAAAATCGAATGTAGCCTAACATACAGAAACCATCACTGCCTTATTCATCTATTATTATAAAACTGTTGATATTATAAAACTGATGTTTAAAAAATGCATTTACAGACATGACGGTCTGACATAGATGGTTACTATGTTACCATCTGCATAACAGATCAGCTTTTTATTGGCAAATCAACCCGTAAACAGAAAAGGGACAGGGGTAAAGGAGATTTGTTAGGATTATAACAATTCTGTTTCTAATTAAACGGAATGGAACAATAAATTAGTCAACTATAGCATGTACTGACAGGACTAAACCAAGGCCTGCCGATGCAATAGAGTAATACATAGTTATTCCACTTTATGGAAATCTCGGTTTGGGAAGCCTGCGGCTGGACAAAATGAATGATAGCTCATGGAGTAAGACCTTCAAAATGTGCTATTTGTGATGTAAAAAAAATCTTTTGATAGCAAAAATACTCTACTTTAACTGGCCAACATACTCAACTTTAACTAGACTATTTGAATTGTTCTCTTCTTTCCCTCTCAATAGTTTAGCTTTTTAACAAAACTCTCACTCAGACACACACACACACACACACACACACACACACACAGGAGATGCTCTCCTAAAACTGTTAACAATAGCTGCTAGGTCTCCGGTTTTCTGAATTTCACACAACGTTCAAATCCAGATTAAAATATCTCAACCTATTGATCCGGCCACCGGAATCGACGGTAATTTTATTTCAGTTCTCTCTTTGCTCGAGGATCAATGGAAGGCAATAATAGCTGACATCGCAGTTCAAAGGGCTGGGGATGGAAATCGAAACGCTGAACAATAAATAATATGTTACTTTTATTTCAACCGACTTTCTTTTTGCCTAAACCTTTCAAAGCGGCGAAGAAACGCAAAGCAGTTTAGCCAATCGTTTGAAAAGAATAAATGAATGTGCAACATTTGGGGGAAACCTTCTCCATAATATATCTAAACAGCACGATAACACTTAATAAATGTGTATTATAGTTTAAAAACTGGAGTTGGTTGATAAAGATAGATACTTCATAAATGTAACGGGTATTTTACATACTGTGGCGCTATAAGGATGAACTGCCTATATTCCACCTGCTGCTCAATGCATTTGGTGACCAAAATGTGCTTGTCTGCACAACATCTGCAAGTTACACTCATAATATGCATGCAATCTATATGATGTTTGTGACATATCAGACCATCAGACGAAACATAACAATTGTTCATGTTAAAACCGTATATGACCAGAACTACTTCAAGATAATTAATCAGACCGAGAAAAAGACTGGAAATGTTTGCAGAATTCATATTGTATTTCCAGAATCAAAGTGAACATATAGAGCAAAAGAAAAATACCAACTTAAAAAAGTGATCAACTAACGCAATGAAAGTGTGTTTTAGTAAAATATTTCAAACTGCCCAAATTGGGTGATAATAATTAGACAATTTGTGAATTATAAATTCATTCTTTAGTGTGTGACGTTTGTACAACAACAGCTTAGAAGTAAAAAATATAAACCGATATTCTAAGTGCTTTATATTTAGGTTATAGCTCTATATCAATTAGCCAATATAATTTTGTAAAAAATAAATACATAATTGTGGTGAGTATGGCTATATAGAATTATTATTATTATCGAAACACTAACAAATGCTATAAAGAAATGGTATACGCATAACCATGTATTGAGGCAACGTATTGTATTTTAAGAGCATACATAAAAAATGATCACGGATGAAATATACTGGCTCCTGTTGATACATCTGTTGACTTTTCCATTCCACTTGAAGGTTTAAACAATTGTTTATATTAATTTAAAAACAACGAATATATCTTAATAATTATATATTTTGTGTCTATAAATATAATGTGGGTTAGGCCTATATTGATATTCGTATATAGACATATATATATATATATATATATATATATATATATATATATATACCGTTTCACTAACAATACATAAAGGGGTTTTAAAAAATACATTTTAAAATAATTACTCTACATTATAACGTCTGTGTTTATTTTCTTGAAGACCATGCAGACTCTAATCCTAATCAAACGCATATGATTAGAGGGCCCTTCGGGTGATCGATATCGATTCTGTGTATTCATCAGCTGGGAATAAACCTGGACGTGTTATGCTTTGAGCCACTCGTTTACAACTCGTCAGTTAAGAGGAAACATCCCAGCTTGCAGCCAGTCATTTGGGGCAGGATGTTAATTGCAGTGGTCCGTATACTAAAGGGGTTTCCCTCTTCTTTCTCTCAACTCCCTGACCACTTCACTATAGTTTTGGATTTCAGCCTTTTTTCCTCGAGCATCACAGTGAACATAATTGATGCCTGTAACGGAACCAACATTAGGCTACTTGGGATCCGACTTAGGTCTGCCTCATAAACACACACACACACACACATAATTAAACACACACACACACAGATAAAACATGAGGCTGTGTTAATCTAATGGTTCACTAACGTTAAAAAATAGTGCACCATACAGAATATATGACTCGTGCCAAATATATATAAGCTACGTTTAGGAAAATAATTCTAAGGCATTTTGCAAGTGTCAAGTGGGTTATTATGTGTTACTGAATTTGTATTAATTGATTTATGCTTTATTTTAGTTAAACACGTTTTAAAGCTTGGCTTATTTTAAATAAGTCACATGCACGTATGGTTAGAACCAGCTCATTACACGGTATAGCCTAATTTGGGTTTCGCACAAAGACATCAAAAACGTTCACTTTTAATCTGTGACGGGGGACATTTCTCCACGCTATTCTTTGCGTGACCAAAAGTAGTTCACGCGCATTAGACGGAACAATGTTAGGTCTCGTTCAGTGTACAGAAGACATAACTCCATTAAACTCAAACACTTTTACCTATATATTTAAACTAGTGACGTTATTGCCTGCATGCATCTCACGTGATCTGCTTAATGACCTATCACTTTTACAAAACATTACAGAAGCATATAAATATTGCCCCATGCACACAAAAAAACTGCGCAAAGCCGCAGGTAAAAAGCTCTACAGTAATCCTAAAACTAGTTGAAACGCTCCCAATGCCTCTAATATAGCCTAAGGTTTTCGAAAGTTAGTATAGTTTGTAAAGAGTGGGAGATTAGGGTTGCAAAACGCATGCGTCACAACGCATAACACGAAGAAACGCAACAAAATGCACAACACAACATGCACTTTTCAATGCATTGTTGAGGACAGCACAATCACCAGCCTGCTACAACTGTACTGTCAATAATAATAATACATGATTATGCATTCATGCTGCCTCACTCTGATAGTGCCCATATAGTCAGATTTGTCACGCGTTAAAGTTGGATGACAACTAAATCCCGACACAGGTAATGAACATATCGCATATATCATATCTCATATATCAAATCGCATATCGGTAACCACATGTCAAAACACTCGGGGGGCACTTACGTTATATTATAAACGATCCCTCTGAAGATCCCGGGTCCCGGATTTCGTTTATCCTCACAACGGAAACTTTTCAGCGGCGGAGACTCGAAAACACCGGAGATAACAGAGTAACATGGAAAGGAAAGTGGTTAACACGTCGCTGCCAGGTTGCGGTGTGAAGAGAGAGAGGGACACAGGCTGTCTGTCTGTCCCGGGCTCCTGTGTTCAGACTGGTGTCAGATGCGTGCACCCATTGAGACCGAGGGGGATCTGCGTGGAGTGGAGGAACAGGGCTGTAAGGAAAAGCCAAAGGCAGATATCTGATCTATAAGGTGGATGTGCCGCTCGCAAACACTGTTCTAGGTGCAGTGCTGCCGCTCAGCGCTTGGTTTGCTCAGTGACTGACATTGTCTTCCTTTTCACACTCCCCCTCGCTGTTCCCCAGCCCCCCGCCCTACCAGCCCCCCTCTACGCCCCCCTCCAGAGTGGGTTCCAGTGCGCTTTGTGAACAGTGCATGAATTATCTTCTGTGACCAGGGGCGATGAAGTCCACTCCTAAACAAAAGGTACATCTGATCTGGATGATATTTCTAATTAACGATACGAGTGCGCACACCCAGACGTGACAGCTTTTCTACAACGAGCAGCAATATGCAAAAGTTATTCCAACTGTCTTAAAGCAGAATTAAAAGGTGTTGACACGTGTTTGAAATGTGTCTGGACAAAACATTCCTGCACAGATGTTTTCAGAAAACATTTGATATATATATATATATATATATATATTTTAGAAAATACCTTATGGAGGTCGTTAACTTCTCCCGAGTGAATAAAAGTACCTTTCTAATCATCCATCCATCTCCAGAGATTATAGAGAGATACTTTTTTGAGAGCGGGTTGTTGGTGTCAAAAACGTCGTATAGGAAAGCACATGCATTTGTCATGCCTGCGTGTGCAGTCTACGGCCTGTTTAGATATTTTCCACCTGCTGGACAGACCCTGAATTACATGAAGGCTTTGCTCCATTAAATAGGAAGGAATAGCACAAGTTGCATAGTCACTCTAATCCTGCACACCTAATTTGAAGAAATAATAATGTGTATGTCCACACACATATAATCGTTTTGTTAATTTAACTGCCTCACCTCCAGTTTAGTGTCAAGTAGGGGTTATCTGTGACTGTGAGATCCCTAACGTGGGAACTGTGGGAGGGGGTTCAGTAACCTTGCATATGGCCAGCTTGCATACACATTATCACTCGGTTGTGTTGCTAATGACCTCTTACTGAGTTGGTCTTGGGAGGGAGGAAGTGGCCTATTTGTGTCCTGTCTCTCCCTCAATTCAGAATCCGAGTGTCTAATGTTTATAAATGGACAGTGTGTATTGACTTGAACAGCCTTCGATTGCCTCCCTTTCACAGGGCTTTACTCCAAACTTCCAAAACGCATCTTTTATTTTCTTACATGATGTTGAGGTGTTACACCGCGATTCGAATGGTTTAACAGACCGCGTTAGTGAAGGGTTAAGGGCAAGATTCAAATGTTGTTTATATGACTGCCAAAGTTAAAACGCAATACTAAGACACAGCCAGTGAATATGCAATGCCTAAAACGTGACACTCACTCGCATGCTTTCAAACAAAAGGCGGTTTAATTATACTGTGTACTGTCCATCAAGGCTCTTTGCATAAAGGCCGAAGAAATAAATGTCAGATGACCGGTTTGGAATGAAACAACATATTCAACTTTCACTTAATTTATATTCTTAACTATTAGTAGCGTTGACACATTAAAACGCAATCCAAGATCTGGGCTGGTGACATCCCACACAAAATGACCAGCACCAGTTCAATGAACCGCTCAGGCTATATAACTAATACAACTGCCACATCTGGAATTGAGATGAATATTCTTCTTCTGTCACTTACATTTAGACAGCGGTTTCTGTTGAGAGGTGCTAAAGCAATTGGTGTTTTGTCTGCACACTTAAATTGGTCTCTGTGTCACTGAGTGAATTTATGTAAGCTACCGGTATAATAGCTGAGTCGTTTTGGGCTTCCTATTCGAAGCCATCTCTAATAGAGAGATCATTAAACCAACCAAGTACAGCTATCATGACAATGAAAGCATTAAATACCTATCAATAAAAAAAATACCAATCCATGCTCAATTGAATAATTCATGATGCTAGCAAGATTAATCTCACTTCATGATCAAATATATGAGGATTCTCTATAGTCTACAAAAGGTACCCACCACCCACACGTAATTACACAAAGGATTCAAATGAAGATAGAGAATTCCTGATGAGTCAAGTGAACAAAGGGCAGATTTTTTAGCAACTTGTCAGCGAAGATCTGTTTTCCGCAGAGAGCAGTCAAATGAACAACTGACTTCCAAGTGAAGTACCTCCCTCTGGCCTCCCAGAGAACAGCAACATCCAGGGAATTTGGTAAAATCGAGAAGACATCATCATCTTTGACATCAAACCATCTTTCAACTCCTCAAGATTACAATGATAATGGATGTGTGAATTGGTTTCACTAAGTGTCTCACCACACTAGCTATCAGATTGACACCTGTGTCCTGTCTCACCTCGCTAGCTATCAGATTGACAAGTGTGTCCTGTCTCACCTCGCTAGCTATCAGATTGACAAGTGTGTCCTGTCTCACCTCGCTAGCTATCATATTGACAAGTGTGTCCTGTCTCACCTCACTAGCTATCAGTTTGACACATGTGTCCTGTCTCACCTCACTGGTTATCAGATTGACTTGTGTGTCCTGTCTCACCTCACTAGCTATCATATTGACACGTGTGTCCTGTCTCACCTCACTAGCTATCAGATTGACAAGTGTGTCCTGTCTCACCTCACTAGCTATCATATTGACAAGTGTGTCCTGTCTCACCTCACTAGCTATCAGATTGACACATGTGTCCTGTCTCACCTCACTAGCTATCAGATTGACACATGTGTCCTGTCTCACCTCACTGGTTATCAGATTGACTTGTGTGTCCTGTCTCACCTCACTAGCTATCATATTGACAAGTGTGTCCTGTCTCACCTCACTAGCTATCAGATTGACACGCGTGTCCTGTCTCACCTCACTGGTTATCAGATTGACTTGTGTGTCCTGTCTCACCTCACTGGTTATCAGATTGACACGTGTGTCCTGTCTCACCTCACTAGCTATCAGATTGACAAGTGTGTCCTGTCTCACCTCACTAGCTATCAGATTGACTTGTGTGTCCTGTCTCACCTCACTAGCTATCAGATTGACACATGTGTCCTGTCTCACCTCACTGGTTATCAGATTGACTTGTGTGTCCTGTCTCACCTCACTAGCTATCATATTGACACGTGTGTCCTGTCTCACCTCACTAGCTATCAGATTGACAAGTGTGTCCTGTCTCACCTCACTAGCTATCAGATTGACTTGTGTGTCCTGTCTCACCTCACTAGCTATCATATTGACACGTGTGTCCTGTCTCACCTCACTAGCTATCAGATTGACAAGTGTGTCCTGTCTCACCTCACTAGCTATCATATTGACAAGTGTGTCCTGTCTCACCTCACTAGCTATCAGATTGACACATGTGTCCTGTCTCACCTCACTAGCTATCAGATTGACACATGTGTCCTGTCTCACCTCACTGGTTATCAGATTGACTTGTGTGTCCTGTCTCACCTCACTAGCTATCATATTGACAAGTGTGTCCTGTCTCACCTCACTAGCTATCAGATTGACACGCGTGTCCTGTCTCACCTCACTGGTTATCAGATTGACTTGTGTGTCCTGTCTCACCTCACTGGTTATCAGATTGACTTGTGTGTCCTGTCTCACCTCACTGGTTATCAGATTGACACGTGTGTCCTGTCTCACCTCACTAGCTATCAGATTGACAAGTGTGTCCTGTCTCACCTCACTAGCTATCAGATTGACTTGTGTGTCCTGTCTCACCTCACTAGCTATCAGATTGACACATGTGTCCTGTCTCACCTCACTGGTTATCAGATTGACTTGTGTGTCCTGTCTCACCTCACTAGCTATCATATTGACACGTGTGTCCTGTCTCACCTCACTAGCTATCAGATTGACAAGTGTGTCCTGTCTCACCTCACTAGCTATCAGATTGACTTGTGTGTCCTGTCTCACCTCACTAGCTATCATATTGACAAGTGTGTCCTGTCTCACCTCACTAGCTATCAGATTGACACGTGTGTCCTGTCTCACCTCACTGGTTATCAGATTGACACGTGTTTCCTGTCTCACCTCACTAGCTATCAGATTGACACGTGTGTCCTGTCTCACCTCACTGGTTATCAGATTGACACGTGTGTCCTGTCTCACCTCACTAGCTATCAGATTGACACGTGTGTCCTGTCTCACCACACTGGCTATCGGATTGACATGTCTGTCCTGTCTCACCTCACTGGCTATCAGATTGACACGTGTGTCCTGTCTCACCTCACTAGCTATCAGATTGACACATGTGTCCTGTCTCACCACACTAGCTATCAGATTGACACGTGTGTCCTGTCTCACCTCACTGGTTATCAGATTGACTTGTGTGTCCTGTCTCACCTCACTGGCTATCAGATTGACACGTGTGTCCTGTCACACCTCACTGGCTATCAGATTGACACGTGTGTCCTGTCTCACCTCACTGGCTATCAGATTGACACGTGTGTCCTGTCTCACCTCACTAGCTATCAGATTGACACGTGTGTCCTGTCTCACCTCACTAGCTATCAGATTGACACGTGTGTCCTATCTCACCTCACTGGCTATCAGATTGACACGTGTGTCCTGTCTCACCTCACTAGCTATCATATTGACAAGTGTGTCCTGTCTCACCTCACTAGCTATCAGATTGACACGTGTTTCCTGTCTCACCTCACAGGTTATCAGATTGACACGTGTGTCCTGTCTCACCTCACTAGCTATCAGATTGACAAGTGTGTCCTGTCTCACCTCACTAGCTATCAGATTGACTTGTGTGTCCTGTCTCACCTCACTAGCTATCAGATTGACACATGTGTCCTGTCTCACCTCACTGGTTATCAGATTGACTTGTGTGTCCTGTCTCACCTCACTAGCTATCATATTGACAAGTGTGTCCTGTCTCACCTCACTAGCTATCAGATTGACACATGTGTCCTGTCTCACCTCACTGGTTATCAGATTGACTTGTGTGTCCTGTCTCACCTCACTGGCTATCAGATTGACACGCGTGTCCTGTCACACCTCACTAGCTATCAGATTGACAAGTGTGTCCTGTATCACCTCACTAGCTATCAGATTGACACGTCTGTCCTGTCTCACCTCACTAGCTATCAGATTGACAAGTGTGTCCTGTCTCACCTCACTAGCTATCAGATTGACACATGTGTCCTGTCTCACCACACTAGCTATCAGATTGACAAGTGTATCCTGTCTCACCTCACTAGCTATCAGATTGACACGTGTGTCCTGTCTCACCTCACTGGCTATCAGATTGACACATGTGTCCTGTCACACCTCACTAGCTATCAAATTGACACGTGTGTCCTGTCTCACCTCACTGGCTATCAGATTGACACGTGTGTCCTGTCTCACCTCACTGGTTATCAGATTGACACGTGGGTCCTGTCTCACCTCACTAGCTATCAGATTGACACGTGTGTCCTGTCTCACCTCACTGGCTATCAGATTGACACGTGTGTCCTGTCTCACCTCACTGGCTATCAGATTGACATGTGTGTCCTGTCTCACCTCACTAGTTATCAGATTGACAAGTGTGTCCTGTCTCACCTCACTAGCTATCAGATTGACACGTGTGTCCTGTCTCACCTCACTGGTTATCAGATTGACACGTGTTTCCTGTCTCACCTCACTAGCTATCAGATTGACACGTGTGTCCTGTCTCACCTCACTGGCTATCAGATTGACACATGTGTCCTGTCACACCTCACTAGCTATCAAATTGACACGTGTGTCCTGTCTCACCTCACTGGCTATCAGATTGACACGTGTGTCCTGTCTCACCTCACTGGTTATCAGATTGACACGTGGGTCCTGTCTCACCTCACTAGCTATCAGATTGACACGTGTGTCCTGTCTCACCTCACTGGCTATCAGATTGACACGTGTGTCCTGTCTCACCTCACTGGCTATCAGATTGACACGTGTGTCCTGTCTCACCTCACTAGTTATCAGATTGACAAGTGTGTCCTGTCTCACCTCACTAGCTATCAGATTGACACGTGTGTCCTGTCTGACCTCACTGGTTATCAGATTGACACGTGTTTCCTGTCTCACCTCACTAGCTATCAGATTGACACGTGTGTCCTGTCTCACCTCACTGGTTATCAGATTGACACGTGTGTCCTGTCTCACCTCACTAGCTATCAGATTGACACGTGTGTCCTGTCTCACCACACTGGCTATCGGATTGACATGTCTGTCCTGTCTCACCTCACTGGCTATCAGATTGACACGTGTGTCCTGTCTCACCTCACTAGCTATCAGATTGACACATGTGTCCTGTCTCACCACACTAGCTATCAGATTGACACGTGTGTCCTGTCTCACCACAGTAGCTATCAGATTGACACGTGTGTCCTGTCTCACCTCACTGGTTATCAGATTGACACGTGGGTCCTGTCTCACCTCACTAGCTATCAGATTGACACGTGTGTCCTGTCTCACCTCACTGGCTATCAGATTGACACGTGTGTCCTGTCTCACCTCACTGGCTATCAGATTGACAAGTGTGTCCTGTCTCACCTCACTAGCTATCAGATTGACACGTGTGTCCTGTCTCACCACACTAGCTATCATATTGACACGTGTGTCCTGTCTCACCTCACTGGTTATCAGATTGACACGTGTTTCCTGTCTCACCTCACTAGCTATCAGATTGACACGTGTGTCCTGTCTCACCTCACTGGTTATCAGATTGACACGTGTGTTCTGTCTCACCTCACTAGCTATCAGATTGACACGTGTGTCCTGTCTCACCACACTGGCTATCAGATTGACACGTGTGTCCTGTCTCACCTCACTGGCTATCAGATTGACACGTGTGTCCTGTCTCACCTCACTAGCTATCAGATTGACACGTGTGTCCTGTCTCACCTCACTGGTTATCAGATTGACACGTGTGTCCTGTCTCACCTCACTGGTTATCAGATTGACACGTGTGTCCTGTCTCTTCCGTATGTTTGGCTTCCAGCAACATTCACAAAAAAAAATCAAACTCAGTCCAGAGCAGCTGTTTTACACTGCAGTCTGTGGCCAGTCCAGAGCAGCTGTTTTACACTGCAGTCTAAAATGAGTCCAGAGCAGCTGTTTTACACTGCAGTCTAAAGTGAGTCCAGAGCAGCCGTTTTACACTGCAGTCTAAAGTGAGTCCAGAGCAGCTGTTTTACACTGCAGTCTAAAGTGAGTCCAGAGCAGCTGTTTTACACTGCAGTCTAAAGTGAGTCCAGAGCAGCTGGTTTACAGTGTATCTTGAGGCCAGTCCAGAGCAGCTGGTTTTCCCTGCAGTCTGAGGCCAGTCCAGAGCAGCTGGTTTTCCCTGCAGTCTGAGGACAGTCCAGAGCAGCTGGTTTTCCCTGCAGTCTGAGGCCAGTCCAGAGCAGCTGGTTTTCCCTGCAGTCTGAGGACAGTCCTGATATTGAGAAGTGTTGACCTCAGTGTTGTTAGACATGTTCCATCATGGGTGACAGATCAGCCACCATCACACAGGAGTCTGTCACAACCTCACCAGAGAAAATCACTGTCTCAGTCTGCTTGATAGTACATGTCATGTCCATCTGAGATGCACTCCAGTCTGGTGGCACAGGTCATTGAGGTTTGGCCGGACTGATTACACTCCAAAGCCTGTGGCACAAATGTTAGTGTCTGCAAAATGGCTCAAGGTCCCAAATAACTCTGTTTTGTTTTTGAGTGTTGGCGCGCAAAATGTTGTTGGTTTAAACTTTAAGCAACAGGGTCGACAAAATGTATTTCTGCCCTTGAGCAAGCAACCCGAATTGCTTTCGTTTCTAAGTCACTCTTGGATAACAGCTAAATCCACAAACGCGTTGGTATTGAACTACAATGTTATTTCCTGACCAAGGCAGTTGAAGTGTGTAGAAAAGGAGGCTGAGGTGAAATTTAATGAGTGTCCTGGTACAAGACTTTGCAGCCAACTAGCCGACTCACTCATTTGGTCTCTCCTTCCTTCCTGCTTTTCTGTCTTTCCACCACCTGCTCTCCGTAATAGTCCACTTTAGAGAACATGCAGCATTAAAGGAACTGGAGCTCAGCATGGGAGCTGGACATGCCAGAGAGAGTGTGTGTGAGAAAGAGCGTCTTTCCCCACAGAAATGACATTAAGGGCTGTTCTTCCTATCTCAATCTGGAAGAGTAGACACCCCGTTCACACAGTATCACCAGGGTCTGCTGTGTCCGCCTGGCTGTGATCGCACACGCACACACACGCAAATGCGCACGCACGCACGCACACACACACACACACACACACACACACACACACGCACGCACACACACACACACACACACACACACACACACACAGCGGCACAGCAAGACAGTGAAGCATGATCAAAGGTTCTAGGGAACTGAGCAGAATCAGGGTTCTAAAAATGTCTCACCAGCTGATTCTCAGAGTCCTGGCAGACACTACTTGATACAAGGCTTTCAAATTTAACTAAAGGCCAGGCTTGGCGTGTGCCATATTCCTACAGGGGGACACGCCGTAAGGGCTCGTTTGTGGACCAATCCTTGTCTTCTAGCTGTCGGGAATGTGGCACCTGGGTGGCAGCGTTGGTTATTTTCCCCTGTCTGTTTTATTAGGACAGCCTCTGTATGTGGGGGGGGGGGTCGCAACTCCTATATATCCAGGGCTCCATCAAAAGCGCTCTCGAGGAGTAGGGCACAATAATATTCAACATAAAATCAATGGCTTGTTTAATTTAAACAGGGCCAGGGAAAGTGGTAATTGCAAAGGGGGCCCCACAAATCAAGACTCCCTTGTTATCCCATTTGCCGCTCCATTAATCGGCGGAAAATGAATAAACGTTATTTTTAGTTAACTGTTTTGCCACTGTCTGCTTGGCCCTAAATTGTCGCCGTGGCGAGTGGAGACATTATCTCTGATTTTTAAATGTGCACCGGTGAGGGTGAAGAATGCATTGTTTGGAGTATTGAGAAACAGAGACAGCTATTACGACTCCATTACCAATTCAGTGGGAGCAGCAGTAAAGAGGACTGTGAAATGGGATAGTTTTACTGCCTAGTTGATCACACGCCACTCATCCACCTGCTGTCTGCGAATGTGCTCTCTCTCTCTCCTCAAGTCGCTCTCTCTCTCTCTTTCTCTCCTCAAGTCGCTCTCAAACAGACAGACACGCTTCAAACCCGAAAACAGACGACACAGCCGTCCAATCCTTTCGCGTGACAATAAATGTGCAGAAATACACTGAAGAAACATCACGCCTTTGACATTTCTGCGGCTATTTCTGAGACAGCGTATAATTATCTGTGACTTTAGATGACATCCACCCCGGGGCTGTCTTTCGCATAAATAAAAAAACAAACAGTCAAGACAGCGGAACGAAATAACGCACGCAGGGGTTATTTGATGAGCAAAGAAAAAAATATATCTCGTTTTTTTGTATCTTGAATAATATATCTTGTGATAGGCTTTCATTTTGATTTCCGCACACACAAAACAACACTTGAAATGCATCCATTTGCTAAACGGAAAGTTAAGTTGTTTAAAAACATATTGAACTGCTCCCTCAAGCAAGATAACGGGCGAAGAGAGAGAAATAAAAAATCGGGATAGGTTCCAATTATTCACAGATTGAGGTCTAGCTTCTAGCAGTGTACATATGTTATGTTTCATAGCCGTGGAAAACAACCTAGCACCCCCCTCAGCACCACCCCCACCCCCACCCACCCACTCCCCAGCAGCGCGCAAAACCACAGGCATCAAGACTCATCTATCTAAGTGTAACTCAGCCATTAGAGCACACAGGCAAATGCCATCCATGACCGGGAGCACAAGGCGACTGACAAACAGCCAGAGACAAACCACGAGATAATTTAGAAGCACATGTGCTAAAATCTCATTATTTGGCAATACAGATTTAGCTGCGTGCCCAGTGTAGGGCCATCAATTCTTGCAGCCATAAATTATTAAAGAAACAGCCTTTGGTGTGAATCAAAATCAACACGCTTTGTTTAAGGAATTAACTTCCTTCAGTTTCCATATTTCAAGTCTTGATAATTTATCCTTTGTGCAAAAGGCCAGACACGAGCGTCTTCTGGTAGAGAGAGTCAATGTATTTTTTCTACTCTAAAATAGGCAACACAGACCTTTTTCCCAGCTAGTCCATTGTAACATGCCCCCAAAGCAGCCCTGCGTTCACTTCACATGTTGGAAGCTAAAGTGGAGGGAAACTAAGTTGAAGTGAAAGCTTTATGTGGCAATACGTCCCTATGCCCTCCTGTCACATTGGGTTTAGATTATCAGATGCCATTTGGGGGGGGTTCTCGAGGACGGTGCCTCTAATGACTGATGGTCAGCTCTTCTCACTAACACGCGTCTTTTCCGCTACTACAGACGGTCATTTATATAAACGCACTATAGGAGTCATTGGGGTATCAGCGCTTGTGAATTGCCAGAGACATTTTGCATTGTACTGTCAATGTGTGATACTAGCGCGTGCTAAACCACGTCCTCATTTCCATGTTCCGATGGTATCTGTTTAAGTGAGCAATATACCTAAAAACGGGAAGATAAAGACACAATGTTGAAAAGGTTAGTGTGAATGGTTAGCATGTACGATAACCTTCTCCATTCATCTATTTTGTATGAAACAGACCTTGTATCAGACAGATATTGTATCTCTCAGGGAAAGGCTTTCTCTATGGGGATGTTTTATGTTTACAACTGCACCTGTTTCAGGATGCGTCCTACATAGTGCCCTATACCCTAGAAGAAGTGCCCTATTGTGAAAATAGGATGCGTGTGATGTTTTGACTGACATATTCTCACCACAGTGGCTGTGTCGGGTTTGGGCCTGGATAAATGACCACAGTCACTTCAATAGATGGGCCACCATCACATCACACAGATACCCCCGACTGTGAGGGTGATTTAATGTGATGTCAGTTTGTCTCTTTTATTTCACTGTCTTTGTGCTGTGGGAGTGTGGCACTCCTGCACACACGGGCTAATAATATATCCTGCTAAGATGCCTGTTTTTTTTTCTAGACTAAATCCTATTGTTCACTATGACATGTTTTAAACAGGCCAGGACTGTTTATGATATAGGGAACGAGGACGCGCTAGGGCTAAATCAATATTATCGGGTGTGCTTAAAACACGACGAGTTACAACGGAGAAGAGGAAGAGTTAGTGTTGTAGGGAAACAGATTAGCATACGGAAGAAAGGCATATTTGATTAGCATTTTGAAGGTGATCATGAGACATTTTATATACACTGTCTTTTTTCTCTCTTTTTCTGTATTTTTACAGTCTTGACATGCCCTTGACGAGTGATTTCAACCGTGATGGCATAAACAATAATTATATTCTAAGTGTGGAAAGTCAAACCCATGAATATTCCCACATTGCGTCAGAGCAAGTCGACAAACGCTCCCGCCGAGGATTTTCTTTTCAGGGCAAATGAACATTAATTGCTTGTTAGAGAGGTTTGTGGTTTGGTTGTCTCTATGCACTTAAAATGAACTGAAATATTTAGAGAATTGATTTTATTACTAATCTAATTATCACAACAGCTATTTACAAATGATTTTATATTTAGTGGATTACTCCAGACAGAGGTATTACTGGTAAGGAATACATTTAGACCATACATTATGCGGCAATCAATGGAGAACATTTCTTACTCTAATAGACAGACCTCGCCATCAGTTTTGATTAACGTTTTAGTTACTCTTTCACAGGCATTAGATACCTGAGAAATTATTATTAATAACAATATCATTTCCAGAGATTAACCCCGCTTTGCCTTTATTCCAGATATGTCACCCTTAAGAAAATTCATCTCAGAAGATTGATGGATGTCCCGTGGAATAGTTTGTCCTTGCAGGTATTTGTTTTCTCCGCACAATTCATATGTTAATGATACGCCTGTGTATGTTTTCGTGATTCCTGCAAAAGGGTCACATTGAACCAACTCAGGAAATAAATGAGTTTCACCTTCATATTGACATATTGTCGATGCTACGTATTAGTTGTTCAACCAGCCTCCCAGTGACAAAAGGGCTCTGAGGCACTTTTGTGGCGCCAAACTGTCTATGGCTATCAGGCCGAGAGACTCATTTTGCGCTGCGAGTTAACGTCCCCAGCACTGGAGGACGATTGCTGAGGTCATCAGGAGAGTGAATGCGCGCTCACTTGTTGACTCACGTGACTCCATGGCTGGAAAAGCAATGTGGAGAAAAGTTACATGGCTTGGCGCACATGCCCAGGAGGAAGGCGTGTCGCAATCTTCAAATCTCCCGCGAGAATTGTTTTGCTGAGATACGAATTCGACGTGAGCAAACTTGGGAAGGCTTAATAACAGGGTGGGAATTAAAACAATAAAATACAAATATATGGACGTTTCTAAACCAAGCTGTAACAGGAGACACGATAACAGGCCGTCCATCTTAGTCTTGAGGCAGCTGCGTAGATGTCCCTGCACGGACCTGACCACCAGTGATCAATGTGCAAATACAAGCCCCTCTCTGCCCATTGGCTGACAGGAAGGAGATATGGCTTAAAGTAGCTGCCACTATTGGCCCCCATTACCTCCTGCTGACATCGGGGCTGTGATAATGACCGGCCGAGATAGCGCTGTACCGTGGCCTGCCTCTCCCTCTCCCTCCGTCTCTGTCTCTCCCTTTCTCTCCCATATCAGATCAGCACCGCTGTGCCAGGGGGAGATGGACTTCCTGATAGGACCCTGCTCGGAGGAAGCCCTGATGTTGACACACAGGATATTAGTCACCCTGGCCAACGACGGAGCCGCTGTTTCATACCAGCCCCCCCACCCCCCGCGCGCTCTCCAAACACGGGCAGATGGGTCCGGGGTGATTGGTCAACGGCGGACAGAGGACGGGTGGTTAAGACGAGCAGTTGGATGTAACGGGGAGTGGGGGAGGGGTCTTATTTATTGTCCATGTATTTTTTAAGGAGGGCATCTGAAGGGTTAAACGAGTAAACACGGTTTGACCGAGACGATAAAGGTGGCGCTTCACTAATATGTGGTGACGGAGAGGGCAAACGGACAGCGGACACAGTTGCCAGGTGTTTGCTTAGCGTAATGTTTGGAAAACACTTCGCAATCTCCCGACCTGAATAAATCACTATTTTCGACATTATGTGTACATTAGCCAACACTTTGTACGATGTTTTCTGTATTGCTAACATAAATGACACAACCACATCTACAGGGAATGTTTTTAGTTTTTTTACAGGGAATGTTTTTAGTTTCTTTTTCAAATATTTATTTAACAAAAAATGTAAAAACGTTTTTTTTAATGGGGCGTTCAGTCAGTTGGTATTGATGAGTCGTCTCTGTGTCTGTAGCACCCCTACACGTATTTGCTTACCCTTTTTTCATTCGGTAAGAGAAGAACGGGACTAAATAAATCCTATCGTTAGATGCAGGATTCTACAGAAAGCCTCTTTAAAACATCAACAAAAACATCCTCCTTACATATGTTTCTAAAGGTCCATGACTGAATTGGACTGTCAACACATTTTACTAGAATCCCTGTTTTCAGTCATTCCATATTTCTGTCATCATGGCAATACGCCTAGCAGGGAGACCGCGACACGGCTTTGTTTTGTTCCTGACAGTTGACCTCTGACCCTGAACGATCAGCTTGGGCCTCACCCTGAGGGAGACTTTGCGATTGGTCGGCTCAGTGTTCTGATGAGAGGTCGTTACTATGGTCCACTTGATCCGTCAGCGCCGGTCACCGAGGCACGTCATTACCACAGCGTCATTTGTGTCGACCCGGCAGACAGATGGACTTCGTCGCACTTGAACACAGACAAGAAGCTGCTACACGGCCAGGAATTATCTCCATGTTGAATTTCAAATGTAAAATGATACTATTTTATCCGAATGTAGTCTTGTGTTTGACCGGTGGGTAGCCTACTAATCCTCTATTGTTAACAATCTATCTGATAAAAAGGTGTTTTCCCTCGGACTAAATTCTTTGGAGCTTGCTAGTTAAGGCAGTCAGAGAGACGGAGGACCATGAAAATAGCTGCATGGAGCTGCGCCTCCTCTCCAGAGGAGGCCCAGTGCCAAGGTGCCCCACTGTTTCCACGGAGCGCTGTTACAGCCATCCTGAAAACGCCAGCAGCCTCCATCACCAAAGCTGCCAAGGTGACAGCCCCTCTGCCCTGAGTCTTGGCTGCTCTCTTTATCAGCCCGCCCCCCCCTCCTCCCGGGTAACAGTCCCAGCCGACAAGCTTAATGAGCTCTGCACCCAGCTAGAGCCCCCGCATTGACAGCCTTCAGCCCATACTGGGGATTGAGGAGCCGGGTCGTGTGGGGGTGCTGGTGGTGGAGATGGTTAAAGCCAGTCACTGCCCTGCAGGTGGGCCTGGCCTTTAACCCTTGACCCCTGACCTTTACAGACCCAGTGTCCTGACTGATGACACTGAGATTAGCGCCCTATGGGGGCCGTGGAGACCCGGGGCCACTCGCGTCCATCCCTCAGAGCCTACAGCCCTGCAGTCACAATCGGAACATTGATTTCACAGCCTTCATTTCTACAGAGGGTAAAGACAAGGGGACTCCGGTGACCTTTGCACTTTACCGGCCCGCGTCTTGTCACCGCCGCTTGTCAACTCTCCGGCGCGTTCCGTCTCGGCGCCTCATTGGACCTGCCGGGGTTGATGTGTGATTAGAAGTCGCACCGAACAAACATGGCCGCCGCTATTGAATTCCTGTCCGGGACATGCAAACAAGATGTGACAGATTTAATTTGTTTGTCACGTCGGCCTAATTAATCCCGATACCTTTCTAGTGTGAGCCGGAATTCCGTGGAACGGCGGCGGGGAATGAGTTGGAGGTTGGGTTCATTGCGGGGGGAAGAGACGGAAAAATAAGGAGAGTCTCACTACTCAGACAGTTCCTCACTTCTGTCTCGTGATTGGCGGAGTGTGTGGCGCTGTGTGCACTGCCCTGTCAAAGAGCTTCGACTCACAAAAATAAAAAGAATCCCAGGGAAATTCTTGGGGGCAACCAGCAGTGTGCCAATTGTATATTGCTGTTGTTCTTGAGAGATGGAGTGATGGCGACGGAGTTAGACTTGGACACAGTGTATTAACTAGGACTGAAGACATGGTGTGGGTGGGAAACAGTCACCGAGAGAAGGGGAGAGAGAGAAAGCGAGAGAATGTCGAGGGGGGGGGGGGTGAGTACGAGGGCACCGCGGACAGCTACGAGATGGAGTAGCAGCATGCGCCAGATAAGCTGTCGTCACGGAGACAGTGTGTGACAGTCGTGGAAGCGGCGAGCGGGGCGGGAGTGTGACAGGGAATACAGAGAGTGGCATTATTGTTTAAATCATTGATTGCTTCCATTCCTCTCAGCGCGGATGCCTGTGACACCAGAAAAGCAAAGGAAAACAGAGAATAAATCCAGTTACCAGCCCTTTGTTGTCGCTCCGTGCCTCTGTGTTCACTTTCTGATGCTTTGTCCTTAACCAGTCACCAACCAGCACCAATGTTTTTTCATTCTCTCGTTCACAATGCACGCCATTTAACCTCCCTTCACAGAGTGCACCATTCTAGTGGATTCAAAGGCCCTGCCGTGGTGCCGAACGGGGCTTCGAACAGTTCCAGACAGCTGAGGGACAGTGGACGACTTGCAAGGTAATGAACTTTGGAAGGCGATAAAAAAAAAAACACGAGATCTTTGCTCTCTTTCAGCCTGAGAACGGAGAAGCCTGAGGGAGCTTTTTCTGTAAAGCTGAGCAATGCAAAATGTGCTGCCATTTTGACAACGACTATTGGATAAAGGATCATGTCCCCGTCAGTGGTTTCAGTGATCTTATTTGGGAAGATAACTGGCCTGACATAGTATTGCAGTTGTCTAGTCAAAGGGATTGATTTTCCCTCTCGACTCCTTTATGTTCTGGCAGGTTATTATCTGTTGAAATAGATGAATCCGTAGATATATCTATGGTTAAATATTCTCCCGAGACCCAAGGATATTGAGGACATTGTGGGCATTTTCGTGTGTCTGTTGTAGCGTCAGGGCTTTGCGGTCAGATATCTACTCCGTGTAGTTTATGAAAATCCTTGTGGATTTGACGAAACAGTCGGTGACTATTCAACTAAACGTTTAGCTTTCGATGGACAGTTTATTCATGTCAGGAAAGGTTTAATATTTAGCAGAAGTCTACGCGTGTGTTTGAGCGTGTTTGCAGGAATGTTTGCGCGTAAATGTTGGTGTGTCTGTGAATGATATGATGACACCCGAGAAGTTTGAATATCACAGCGAAAGTCCAAATCAGAAGAAGCTATCCCATCGGCGCCCTGACCCGACCCTTTTCAACCAGGCCTGGTTCTGTGCCACAGTGCAGACGGAGAAGCGCCAGCGGCCAGGCTGTTGTTGGCAGGAAGTGGCTAACGGTGAAGTCTAGTGACATGTTCGGTTCTGCCTGCCAGCCGCGTGACCCTCCCCCCCACACCCCCTCCCCCCGTATTCTCCCCCATACTCCGCGGGGTCCCCTGTCTCTCTGTTAGCCAAAAGGCTGACACTGACGTGACACTCGTGAAATAATTATGAACCAAAAACACTGCTGACAGCGAACGGCTCGCTCCCCTCAATGACGTGTCACCCGTGATTAGCATGGCTTCTGCCATCTCCACCGCCGAGAGAGAGGGGGGGGGTAGTGAGTGGGTGCACGGGGAGGAGGGAGGAGCGGCGAGAGAGATGGAGGGGGGTGGGAGAGAGGGGGTGAAGTGAAAGGAACGGCAATGAGACGAGGGGATGGCGAAGGAACAGGGAAAAGGCTAACGGAGGAGCAGCTCGATGGAGCGGGAGGTGATTGGAGCGGTGATAGTGACTACGTGTTGGGCCAGTTCAGTGTGAGGGACGACTGGGTCGGAGAGAGGAGCCTCTGGACACGTGGCGGATAAACAGAGGGATGTGACACCTGTATCTGTCGCCTGCTGTTAGGAGACATATGCCCCGCTCCTGGCCCGCTCCGTCACACTGTCCCCCGGGTCGTGACAGAACAGGGCCACGAGCGCACGGCCCTAATGTGTGGGCTCTGCCCTTTCCCCACTAAATACCAAAGGTCAGGGTGTGTGTGTGTGTGTGTGTGCGTCTGTGTGTCTCTGTGAGCTTGGCTGTGTGCACTTGGCTGTGTTTGGATCCTGGTTTAACTGTATGTGTGGAGACCACAAGTCCACACCAACATCTGTTCATTCTTAGCCGGTCCCCGCAATTAAAATAGTGGATTATGGTATATATGTACTTTCACGGTTAGATTTGTGCATTACAGGTTATGGCTTGGCGTTGGGTTAAGGTATAAAGGATGGGTAATTGTGAAGCCTCGAACTCTGACCCACTCCTTTTGCACATTGCCTGATTTGCACTAAATTTTTTGCTCTATTGACTGTTGTTTTTTGGTATCTTATTGTTATTTTTTTGTACATACTATCCCTCTACCCCCTCATCCCTTTAGTTTAATTTATATTGTTCTATTCTTATGTTGCATGTAAGCACCTTCCTGCCACAGTAAATTCCTTGTCTGTTCACACATTCAATGGCGAATAAACACTTTTCTGATTCTGATTCTGATTAGGGTTAGACTAAGGGAGAATAGAAAAACGAAAAAGAATAGAAAAGCAAGTGTGTGTGTGTGGTTATCACTCTCATTTCAAACACATCGTACTTAGAATATTCCCAGCTGTTTCGCCATGCAGAGTGTTTGGGAAATAATTAAACTTATGTAATAATCCGGTAGTCTGTCACATGTAATTTTTTTTACAAATTTTAAACATAAAAAAACCCTTTCGGAAAAAAAGACCCTGCTCAAACAGGATATCGGAAGGACAGCCGGAGCAACATTATGAGTCAGGAAGGAGATTGATCAGTGGATTTGGAAATTCCCTTTGACATATGAGGGAAATGCTTTGTTTCTAAGACACAAGGCATAAAATGCTGAATGTACATAACTCTTCTTAACAGAGGGTAAATCCTAGAAAAACAACTTGCGGCTCTGAGTGGACAGTACATTTCACAGCAGTATATTTGGAAATAAATCTAAGATCATCAACCATGAAATACTCCCAGAGTAGGATAGAGGGAGAATTTATAGACACTGGTATAGCCACCGTCTAAGACAAACAAAATGTCCCTGAGAGTGAAAACAGAAATAAAATAGTATTTTTATGGTATAAATGGATGGTTTGTTCTCAGATATCTGACTTTCTATTTGGCTTGGCTGGACCAGATCTACTACATTTATTTGTGCATTAAAATGGCTCTCGTTGTAGCTATCAGGAGGTCTGTCTGGAGGGCAGCTGACAGTTTCTCGATGGGCTCCTCTATGTGTTTTGAAATGTTTGAAGCTTTGTATTTGTATGTGTATGTTAGCATGTGTGTGTGTGTGTGTGTGTGTGTGTTTGTGTGTGTGCATATATGTTTTTTTCTTAACTGTATAACAGGGACAGCATTTTGCAATCTGGTTACATTAAAATATCCGGTCCACTTTAATGCATTTATTTGACTTAACATTAACTTGTTGACCTTAGGTTATAAGAAGGTTTTGGTTTAGAGAAATGGAAGGACAATAAACGTGTACCCATTGAGGCAGCTTAGTAAAGGTTTTTGTGTGTCTATATACACGCGTGATTTAAAACAAAATTCTCTAGATTCATAGCGTCTGAGATGGGTTGAATGTTTAAACCCGGACCAGTCTGCCTGGCTGACTGGCTGGCTGACTGGCTGACTGGCTGGTGGGAGGCTGGCGCAAGCGGAGTAACAAGGTGACCGTTCAGCTTTGAAGGGTTCATGCAATATTAATGTCCCTGGAGCAGCATGGGTAATCTGGCCCCAGGGGTCATCCAATTAATTTGGAGCTCACTTCCTATTCCCATGGGCTCCAGTAGGCTCAACAGGAGGCCTTGGATGTAGTAGGATGTAGTAGGATGTAGTAGGATGTAGTAGGATGCAGTAGGACGTGGTAGGACGTGGTAGGGTGTAGTAGGATGTAGTAGGATGTGGTAGGATGTGGTAGGATGTGGTAGGATGTGGTAGGGTGTAGTAGGATGTGGTAGGGTGTAGTAGGACGTGGTAGGGTGTAGTAGGATGTGGTAGGACGTGGTAGGATGTAGTAGGATGTGGTAGGATGTGGTGGGATGTAGTAGGATGTGGTAGGATGTGGTAAGATGTGGTAGGATGTGGTAGGATGTGGTAGGGTGTAGTAGGATGCAGTAGGACGTGGTAGGACGTGGTAGGGTGTAGTAGGATGTGGTAGGATGTAGTAGGATGTGGTAGGACGTGGTAGGATGTGGTAGGATGTAAAGGTTAGGAGGGACACACTGACCTCTTCGCCAGCACAACATGGCCACAGAGTGCTAACCACGTCATCTCTCACCACACACACACACACACACACACACACACACACACACACACACACACACACACACACACACACACACACACACACACACACACACACACACACACACACACACACACACACACTCTAAACATACTCCTCGATTCTGTTTGCTCTCTGTTTCGCACGTCTAATTTACTTTGTTCCAATCTGTCTGTAAACACTTAATTATTTTCTTTGTGAACATTTGTGGTGAAGTGGGAGATTTGTACCTGATAAAATAGATATTGCAGAAGGTAGGCTAATGCTCGATTGTGCAATGCCATGCTATACCCTGTGGATGGCGCTTGTTGGAGCAAATTTCCTTATACAACAGGTCAGACCCAAAGCACAGCTCCAAACTTTGCAATATTTTTTTAGGGAAGAAGCAGTCAGCTGGTATTCTGTCTATAATAGATTGGGCCGCACGGTCACCGAATCTCAACCCTACTAAACTGTTGCGGGAGCAGTTTGACCGTATGTTATGTAAGAAGGGACCATCAAGCCAATCCAACTTGTGGGAGGTGTTTCAAGAAGCATAAATAGAAATTTCTTCAGATTATCTCAACAAATTGACAAATTGAATGTCAAAAGTCTGCAAGGCTGTAATAGTTGCAGGCTGAGGATTCTTTGACAACGTTTGAGGAACACAAATATTATTTTAATAAATATCATAATTTCTTTATTTCCACCTTCTAATTTACTATATCCTCTATTCGTTTTTGGCATATTTCCTATTCAAACTAATTTCATCTATGTTTTAGAGAAAACAAGAACGTTTCTGAGTGAGCCCAAACTTTTAAAGGGTAGAAAATATTTTGATCATTTTATTAGAAGAAAAGAAAAAACACGACAAGGTGTATTACTGCATCATGCGTTCAATCTGTCGAGAGAAGAAAACCACATACGGGTCCCGTATCTATGTCCAAGATCCACACGAACTCCGCCTGTCTAGCGGGCCAGTTATCTGGCTAGCCATAAAGCAGCCTTTATCTCCTCCACAGCCCCTCGTACATCACGCTCCCTCCAGTCTCTGCGCCAGCCCCGACGGGCACACAAGTCCTGCTCCTAAAGCTGGTTTCACACTCCCCTAAATGCTACACGCTGTTTATCACTCGCAGCCAAGGCTGGCTTCTGCTTCTCCGTTTTCCGCTGTGTTTTAAAAAGCTATTTTGGTTTCTCGGTGGTCAGAGTTATGAAACGTTTCTGAAGTGCCAGTTAGTGTATTATAAAATGTTTTTTATTGTTAAATCACCATACGAGCGCAATAGGAGATGTCACTGTCAGGCTGATATACCTTGCGTGTTTAGTGTACACTTTGGACTTTCATTGTGAGGGTATATAGGTGACTATTGTGGACACATAGCGTACTTGGTTTCTCTACAGTGCAGTATGGATACTAGTCAACATAGTTGATGGTTAACTATCAGCCGGTTACACATGGAGTCGTCACTCCATCATTTGACACAGTATACTTATTACGTGATTGGCAGTTTATACAGCAGAGGAAACTGTGGCCCTGATCATAAACCGAGTTATGGGTGAATACGTGGATCTTTATTCCAATTTTATGCATTTTCCTCAGCATATGTGTTTCTGTCCTTGTGATTCAAGCAGTTCTTAGTTTGGGGTGGAAAATGAAAGACATTTTGATGTTTCGGGGTGGGGGGTATCTAAAAACGTATTTTGACCCTGACATTCCCTTGTAATTCCAGGACCGCTTCCATGAAATGGAGAAGGTCGACCCTGAGTAATTTGTTGGAAAAAGAGGATTGTACAATTGTTCAATCTATAAATATTTTTCATGATCCCTGGGACACACTGAGAGGGAAAACAGTCCTAAGGTATTAAATTAAAGTTTACTGAATATTCTACGGAATTTCACTGGAACATTTCTCACCAGCCAAATGGTTACCTGTGATAACTTTACAACATATCGCGCGGGCTAACGTAGCCTTTGGGCCCTAATCAATGATGGAACTGAAATGTCCCTTCCTCAAGGGCCTACTACCTACCCTGCTTCGTCTCTCGTCATTCCTCCTGTCTTGTCTTGTCCACACCTGGTTTCTATTCCCTCGTCAGTATGCGCGTACGTTTGCTGTTTGACCTGTGTCTCAGTGTAGCATTGACGCGTGTGTCTTGTTGCTGTGCGTTCAAGCTACGCTGAGAGCATTTAGCAAAACCTGCTGTGCGTATCCATTCCTGCGGTCGGCTCCGTGTCTTCACAACGTTACGTAAACACTATGTTACACTTCTGCATAAGGTCAACGTGAACACCAACGCCTGAGGAGGCCTCAGGAAAGGTAAACGGTTTTACATTGGAATTGGCCACAAATGAAACTGCTGCTGAAATCTTTCTGAACACCTTAAGTCTCCCGTTGAAATTTTAAATATATACATATGATCCCTATTTCCACGAAGGATATCTAACACAGAGACATCGATTATCGGTTTAGAAGGACATCGATTATGCCGAATAAAAACCAGGAAACAAATGTGTTATTATTCAATTTCAGAGACCTGTAATCAAAGAATCTGTCAATGGATTTTTCCATCTATCAATCCATCATGTGTCTGTCTCTCTCAGACGGTTACTAAACAGTCTAGTCTAACATCTCTCCCACACATGTTAATCGCTCCCTCTCATTTCCATCCAAATGATTTCAGTCTTCTCAGACATTGTCCAAAGCCTCTATTAAGTTCTCGTTTTTTATTCCTCTCCTTTCGGTGCGTGGGTGTCTTTTTTGTGCGATTGTGCCTATTGTGAGCGGGGAAGATAGCGGCCTGCCCGGTGACCGATGGCACATGTGTCTTCAGTTCGATAGCAAAAGATGTGCACGGATTGGACGGTGGGACCCGGGTGGGCGGGCCAGTCAAGTGCCTGTCTAAGGAAGCCCAGTGTTCATTGAGTCATTGGGCTGGGAGTGACTATGCCAGACACAGACCTTGCACCTGTCTAGTATGTCGGGACTCAGTACGTCCAGACTGAACATTTTGAACTCACAACTTTAGGACCCTGTCACCAAACACAAACCATGTATAATAAACGGCATAAACAACGGATAACTTGCTTTTGTGAAAGATCCATCATTTGTTAGAAACAGGGAATTGTTGGGTTTATTGGTACCATCATCACAGCTACTGTTTAGAATTATGCAAAGTTTCCACAATGTTCTTAGACCTGTTCTTGTATGCATACTCATGTGCAGCATTTTGTGTTTCAGTCCCAATGTGTTCAGTACCGTTTCTGTGTGTATCCGGATCAATGTGTTCAGTACCAATGTGTTCGTTAGCATTCTGTTGATCAAGAAAAGCCGGACAATCCACTTAACGATTGTAACAGAGGTCCTCTACAACAGATCACATCAAACAGGAACAAGCAGGTCACAGCATGGGATAGTCTCGGTTAGAAAGTCAACACGGAGAGAGAGAAAGAGAGACAGAGAGAGAGAGACAGAGAGAAAGAGAAAGAGAGAGAGAGACAGAGAGAGAGAGAGAGAGAGAGAGACACACAGACAGACAGAGAGTGAGAGACAAAGATGAAAGAGATGCCTCCCATCTTTTTGTAGAGGCATTGTTTGAAGATATAACTGTGTAGTCGGATTGATTGGCCTTAGTGAGTATAAATGGATCAACACAGGTTTGGTGGCTCCACTAGACCCGTGGGCTGTGGGCTTGCGTCTCAACCGTCTTTCTCCCTAGTCCATCCATCTCTCCTACACGTTATTCTGTCTCATCCATCATTCTTTATCATCCTCTCCTGTTTCAGGACACATGCATACCACACACTACCACACACTACCACACACTACCACATACTACCACACACTACCACACACTACCACATACTACCACACACTACCACATACTACCACACACTACCACACACCACCACATACTACCACACACTACCACAAACTACCACACAATACCACACACTACCACAGACTACCACAAACTACCACACACTACCACACGCTACCACACACTACCACACGCTACCACACACTAAAACACAATACAACACACTACCACACGCTACCACACACTAAAACACAATACAACACACTACCACACGCTACCACACACTAAAACACAATACAACACACTACCACATACTACCACATACTACCACAAACCACCACACACCATCACACACCACCACACAATACCACACACTACCACACACCACCACACACTACCACACACTACCACAAACTACCACACACTACAACGCAATACAACACACTACCACAAACCACCACACACCACAACAGACTACCACACACCACCACACACTACCACACACTACCACACACTACCACATACTACCACATACTACCACAAACCACCACACACCACCACACACTACCACACAATACCACACACTACCACACACCACCACACACTACCACATACTACCACAAACCACCACACACCATCACACACTACCACACAATACCACACACTACCACACACCACCACACACTACCACACACAACCACAAACTACCACACACTACCACATACTACCACATACTACCACAAACCACCACACACCATCACACACTACCACACAATACCACACACTACCACACACCACCACACACTACCACACACTACCACAAACTACCACACACTACAACGCAATACAACACACTACCACAAACCACCACACACCACAACAGACTACCACACACCACCACACACTACCACACACTACCACATACTACCACATACTACCACAAACCACCACACACCATCACACACTACCACACAATACCACACACTACCACACACCGCCACACACTACCACATACTACCACAAACCACCACACACCATCACACACTACCACACAATACCACACACTACCACACACCACCACACACTACCACACACTGCCACACACTACCACATACTACCACATACTACCACAAACCACCACACACCATCACACACTACCACACAATACCACACACTACCACACACCACCACACACTACCACACACTACCACAAACTACCACACACTACAACGCAATACAACACACTACCACAAACCACCACACACCACAACAGACTACCACACACCACCACACACTACCACACACTATCACACACTACCACACAAATCAACACACTACCACACAATACAACACACTACCACAAACTACCACACACTACCACACACCACCACATACTACCACACACTACCACAAACTACCACACACTAAAACACAATACAACACACTACCACAAACTACCACACACTACCACAAACCACCACACACCACAACAAACTACCACACACCACCACACACTACAACACACTACGACACAAATCAACACACTACCACACAATACAACACAATACAACACACTACCACACACTACCACATACTACCAGACACTACCACACACTACCAGACACTACAACACAATACCACACACTACCACACACTACCACACACTACCACACACTATCACACACTACCACAATTTTCCACACACTACCACACACTACCACAAACTACCACATACTATCACACACTACCACAAACTACCACACGGTATCCGGTGCTATTGTTTAAATGAACGGTCTCCTTAACATTTCAGGTTAATGAAGCCTGTGTTCGTCACTGTAAGTTTCGGGGTTGGGAACAGGTTTGTTGACTAAATATATGACTATTTAGATGTATGTTTTAAGGATATCTGTTTCCAAGCATGACCTCAAAAACCTAACACGACATTTGTTTGGGTGGCAGTGCAATCAAGGTATGAAATCATTTTAATCGACTTTTGGATTATAATAATTGACAAATTGCTGAGCCAAAAACCGTCTGGCAAATGAATCCAGATGCCCACCCCTGTTGTGGATGCAACATGTAGCTGCGTCACCCTTCCATAACAAATACACCCCACTTCCTGGACAGTTTAGATGATCACCAGTATGTTCACGCTAGGCTATTATTATGTAGCTCTCTGGCTACCACTGTGGTTCTGAGTGTATATACTGATTGTAGTAATTAAGCCACCCCCGCTGGATGGATTTTAACTGTGACTGGAGAGCTAATAGGCAACAAATATATAAAAGCAATAAACTAATGGTGTGAGTAATTAAGCAGCACTGCGTTTAGACGCGTGACAGAGCAGCGGAGGGACACAATGGAGCGTGGCCAAGTTGTGTGTGTGTTTCCGTGTGTGTTTCTCTGTGTGTGTGTGTGTGTGCAGGCGCTGGTGTGTGTTCAGTTTCTTCTGAGTATTAATGGTGCCCGCGTAGGCCTCCGTTGTTTAGAGTCTTCTCCAGAGTGTACAGTACGGGTTATGTCATTTACAAGAACAATACAACACATCATTAAATTGCTGGACTAGAAAATTATGTTTGCGTGTTCCGCTAGCAGACAAATGTCTGGGAAGCCCCATGGGCGATGCAAATTGGCCAGCATCGCCCGAGGAAGGGGGGGTTCAGAGGTATCGTTAGCTGAAATGTCCCTTCCTCATTGCGCTCTAACGGTCGCCTCAGGTTGCTCGCCAAATCTAACTACAGATGTCCGGTGAGTGAGCATGCCTCGGCACACGTTGACCGAACTGACCGGAATGGCTTTGCAAAGATACCTTGGGGGAAGGCATACCCAGATCTTCAGCCCTCCCGCATCCATTTTTATTTGATGAGGCAGGATTGTAGATAGGTTTGTATATACTAATTAAAGAAACGAGAAATAGACATTGAAGTGAATATATGATGTTTGCAAAATTAAGACAATGGCCAGTGTTTTTCATTAACATAAAAATATATACAGTTAAAGTCAGAGGTTAATACCATAGCCAAACACACTCACATTAACTTTTCGCAATTGATTCTAGTTTTCCCTGCCTTTGTTCAGTTTGGATTACCGTAATTTCCGGACTATTGAGTGCACCTGAATATAAGCCGCACCCACTGAATTTAAAAACAAATATTATTTTGAACATAAATAAGCCGCACATAAATAACGAAACACAGGTTGTTCTGTTCTCTCAATGTGTTTTACTCCTCTTGAGTTTTAACATGAATAAACAGCCACTGAAACGGAGTGAAACTAAAATAGAGAATACACAATGGATGAGTTAACACTTAATGTTAACACTTATTGAGTTACTATTAGCAACAAGCGAACGTGCCACTATCGTTATCTGCAGAGCTACAATACTTCAAACAATTTGTTTTTTGTACAAACCTACAAATAGGCATAACGTGATTATAACATAACGAAAATATATAAACAGAGCACTTACATTCATTGCTTTCTGAAGGAAGCTCATAACACGACTTTAGGAAACCAACAAGCTAGCATGTCGTCTTACTTTCTGTTTCCTCCTTTACACTGAACGTAATACGTAAACGTAGTACCGTCATACTTAGAATAGAGGAACCAACTCAATTACCTTAACGATAACAGCGCTATCAACAAATGATATTTAACGACGTCACAGAATTTGTTTTTATCTATTTATTTGAAAGCAGGAAAATACATGTATTAGCCGCGTCGTTGTTTAAGCCGCAAGGTTCAAAGCGTGACAAAAAAGTTGCGGTACCACTACTTATTACGGTACCACTTAATTGCAAGAATATGAAATATCTGAATAATTGTGATGATTTTAGTTTCTGTTTAGCACCACACAACCCAGTGAAGGTTAAAACACATTTGGTCTTGTTTTGTAATTATCATTTTCACCTGTTTCTTGTTTGATATCATTAGTAAGTGTGTTTAAGTTCCTTCTTTTCACTGGGCTGTGTGGATCATGATTTGCAGTTTGCTTTATGTGACTAGATTGACACTTTAGGTTCTGTTGTTTTGGAAGCCATAGTTTTAAATAAATGATGCTCTTCTTCAAATAATTGTCGTGTCAAGTAATGTTAATGTCTTTACTGACTTGCCAAACCTGTAGTTTGTAAACATGAATATTGGGGAGTTGTTTTTTTTAATGACTTGTGCATTCATCAAATAAAAAAAAGTCATGTTTGACAAACCTCAATGAAAGCTAGACACAGATGTATACGTTCTATAACGTTTTTTTATTAATACATTCATTGAATAAGACTTGATGATTTCCCAAAGTTAATGTGCCAACAGTACAGTATTTTAAAAAGCCTCGAGACCGGTGGACAAGTTGAGAATTACACATCAATTGATGAGATGGATTTATTGTAAGTTCTGGTGTCCGTGTCGCATTGAAAAGGTCATTGACGGGCTGTGGTTTCTTAAAGTTCTCTGTGCCTCCGTGCCAATCTGAATGCTGATGAGTACCTCTGACAGATTGATGTGTAACAGAACACAGCACGTGAGCTGCCCTCTCCACTTGGTAATGACAGTTATTTTTTAAACCTCCCGTTGTGTATTCGTTCCTTGGTGAGCCAGTGATAGCTAGTAGTCAGGTGATCTACCTCAGTGCCACCATGGTAACTGGGATATCTGGGTTGGGTGGTAGTGGGAAGTGAAGTCCCATATTCAGGTGAGGATGACAGAAATAAAACGTGAATAGTACATCCATCGATGGATCGGCTGCATCCTCAGGACAAAACCTTTACGACCGCGCGGTTAGGTCAACGTCTTCACCATGAGAACACTTAACACATCTCACCTTTGACCTAACCAGGACCTAACCAGCACCATGTTGTCACCTTGAGGCCGTCTCTTGACCTCCACGTCCACAAAGTATTTCTATTGTGACGTCCTCTCTCTCTCCGCACCGCAGCCCTGCCCTCCCTCCTGCGCACAGCTGTCACGGAGTAGCATGTGTTGCTTTAGGGGTAATCACGGCAAAGGGAGAAAATATGATGTCCTCGCTCCATTATCAGCTTTGTGAATATTAAAGTGTCTGGCTACATCGCCAGGGTTACTTTGATTGCTATCTTAACCTTTGACTACACTATAAAGCAGTCGACTCTGCTGTACCCATATTGGAGAGCCAGAATTTAATTCTGAAATGATTCGGGATAATAAGCAAGATGGATAATGTATGCATGAAGGATATTACTTTTGGGCTAAATGCAGTCGGAGCCAGCGGAGCTATTGGAGCTGAATAATCACGCGGAGTTTCTAATCTGTGTGATAGAAAAACCCTACTGTCACAGCCAGGAGAGCAACTCTTAAATCAAGTTGGGAAGAGAAGGGCGCGATAGTGGGGTTCCAGAGCGAGGCAAGGCCAAAGGCGCCCGGGAGATGCTCTTTAGCTACAAACGTTCATTAGTGGCTGATGTCCTTTTGTTCCCTGGAACACCTACTTTTCTTCCTCACTCACATATGCCGTACACATGCATTTCTAATTCGTGTCTAGTTAGTGAGAGAGAGAAAAAACCCCTTATAGTACACTAAGACCCTGCTGAGAGGACTTGTCAAGATAGTACATCTCCTGTCAATAAATCCACAAGGATTTAGATCGACAGACGATTGGGATGAGATCCGAGGTTCAAAATGAAGGTCTCAGAGAGGAGAAGGAAGAACAGCGAGTACAGGCAGACATTTGAAAGTGCAGACTATCTATTTTAATTTTATGTTCATTTAACCAGGCAGACGGCGACCTGGCCAAGATAAGGCAGCATTTTTTTGCAGAACAACATACATTTATACAGTAAATACATCGAACACAAACCTGCAAATAGCAATAGACATAAAAAGGCAATACAGGATCATGTGGTGAGTGTATTTACAGATAATACAGGATGAGGTATATGTAGGTCAGTTGAGCAGCATTGATAAGGCAATAACAAGTGTAGGTAGGTCATTTGTGAGCACAGAATATATGACCGTGGTTTTGGGAGAAAGAGCATTTGAGCATGCCCGAGCAAATAGAATAGTTCAAGAATGTAAACAGGCATGACAGCAGTGCAAGTGAGAAAGATCCACTGTGCAAAAAGGGCATGGCTTAGGTGAGAAGAAGTTAAAGAAGGTTAATGTTACGGGTATCAAAATCAGACACTACCGTAGCAAATGATTTTGATTGGTGGTTAACTAATTCCACCCGTCGTTGGAATTATCCCTGGAAAACAGAATCATGGAATCAGTGAATGCCAGAGCGAACCACCATCCTTTCTCTCAAATCTCGATCTGTTTATTACAAATTTCACAACTTAGTCAATAAACAAAATGTAACATTTCCGCGGTGTGTAAACATGTTTCACTTTCAGTGCCCATATGTTATTTTCAACCTAAACACATTAATACCGTTTTCTACATTCCACATATCCGTGGGCAACATATCTTACTCCAACATTCACATTCACAGACATATTCATGTCCTTATGAAAATAAACAACTCTTTCTTTAAGGTATAAACATCTCAAAATTATAGATCAAGTTCTAAACTATATATACATACACACACATTCTTGTGTTCCTTTTAGCTGCAAAAATACATCATACTGATGTGATCATTATAAAATATAGATTATATGCAAATGGCTTTAGTGACAAAACATGAATCATCATACACACAGGGACAACTGCTCAACTCATAAATATTTTTTTTTAAATACAATCCAACCATGTAACAACTTATCAACATTAACCACTATTTACAACTTGTCAGGACACCTCAATCACTTGCAACACACATCATCAAGAAGTGAGGACATCAAAACACATACTCATCCACATAGATACACTACTCCTACACTATTCAACTGCTCGTGCCACTGTTTACAATGCCCTTTTCCCGCCGTTGTAAATGCGGTTGTTTAATTCGGCTACACACATCAAACTTTACCTAAACACTCATTCAAGTTTTATTATATCACATACACTTCCGAAGGAAACTATTTTAACCCTCTTTCACTCAGTACCAACCTGGAAAACAGAATCATGGAATCAGTGAATGCCAGAACGAACCACCATCCTTTCTCTCAAATCTCGATCTGAGAGAAAAGGCAGGTGTCCGTCACCTAGGTACTGCGCTGCAACAATACCCGCACTTTGGTTCCGCTTTGATTCGGTTCCCCCAACATTAACATTTTATTACACAATAACAGTCGCATTCTACAAAACACTATGCTGGTATTATTTACCACATAAAGGTGTATCACACACTCCCCAACAAACAAAAGTGGCTCCTGACACAAGTTACTCTGAACACTTTAACTCTTAACCTTCACATAACTCAACAAAACCCATTCTAACTTTCATCTAGTGTATCCTATATGTTCTATAACGTGTGTGAGCTCCAGATCTAATCTGGTGAGTATAGGATGTATGTAACTGTCGTTCATGACGTCTCATCCACAGTGAGCTGGGTACACCACAGGTAGGTAAGGGTATGGGCTGATGGACGGGGGTTGGAAGCGGTGGGGGTATGGTGTACAGAGACACTGGTAAGCACACTGTGCTGGCTGGATTCCAACTGTACTCACAGTGGGCCGCGGTTGATAAGCTGGTTGACCCAGGGATGGGTAAGTAAACACATAACCTGGCCGTCTTTCTCTCGTGGACTGTCTCAGTGGGATTTGATGGTCAGGTTGTGGTGTGGAGACCATGTTCTCTTGATGGACAGCATGCAGTTCCTCTTGAACGGTTGCAGGTTGAAGCTGCTCCATGCCATGTTCATCCGCACTGGATGTCCCCAGTTCCTCATCTCTAACGCTCTCCCTGTCCTGTTCAGGTTCTGCCGGACTAGTTTCTCCCAGGTAAGTTTCGTCCCGTTCAACCCTGTTTTGGAAGTCCGGAGTAACGCGTGACACAGGTAAGTGACGTTCAACTCTTTGTTTCTCCATCGGGATTCGCAACCAGTAACGAGGTACACTTCCCTCTTCCTCAGAGTCACTTATATCTGTTCCCTGTGCCTCTTGTGTGCGTTTTGGGATGTCTCGAGCTCTCTTCCTTCTCTGTTGTGACTCAGTTGTGTTGGTTGTCAAATTTTGAGGAGACTCCACAGGTAGGTCGTTGACTTGCAACAGGAGGTTTCTGTGTAGGATGCGGACTGGTCGGCCTCCCGCCTCCGGGCTTACTTTGTAGACAGGATTATCTCCAACCTGTTCTCTCACAATGTAGATAAGTTGCTCCCAGTACGGCCTAAGCTTTCCAGGGCCCCCTCGCTCACTCAGATTGCGTACCAGGACTCTGTCCCCAAGCTGAAGAACCACACCTCTGCTGCGTTTATCATAGTGTGTCTTCCCTTTGGAACTGGATTGCCGGCTGTTTGCGTCTGCTATTCGGTAAGCCTCGACCATCCTTCCTTTCCATTTCTCAGCATAACCTTTCTGTCCACTAGCTTCAGTTCCCTCCTCTGTTATCAGACCGAAGAGAATGTCCACCGGGAGGCGCGGATGTCGACCATACAACAAATAATACGGGAGAACCCCGTGGCCTCGTGCCTTGTACAGTTATATGCCTGGAGTACATGGGGCAGGTGGTCCTTCCAACTCTCCTTCTCTTTTTCTCCCAAGGTGCGGAGCATCTGTAATAGCGTGCGATTGAATCTTTCTGCAGGATTGCCCTGGGGGTGGTACGGAGAGGTTCTCGAATGGGCGACACCAGCTAGTTGCCTGAGCGTTCTGAAGAGTTCATTCTCAAACTCCCGACCCTGGTCATGGTGTAGATTGGCCGGGTATCCAAATCTGGGGATGAAATCATTGAAAATCTTGTCAGCTGCCGTCTTACCAGCTTTGTTCCTGGTGGGGTAGGCTTGCGCGAATCTGGTAAAGTGATCAACCACTACCAGAATATACTCGTACCCACCTCTGCTGGTTTCCAGATGAAGGAAGTCGATGCACACCAGCTCAAGGGGCGAAGTCGATGTAATACTTCCCATTGGTGCTCTTTCATGTGTGGCTGGTTTCTTTTGTTTAATGCAAGAACACTTCCTAGTCACATACTCCTCTATCTCTCTTTTCATGAAAGGCCAGTAGAATCGCTCCTCGCTAGGGTCAGGACTTTTCAACGCCCACGTGACACATGTTGTTATGCAGCTGGGTGAGTACTGTTCGTTTGTAGGTGGCGGGCAGAACCAGTTGTTGTCGACCTGCACTCTTCCTGTAGAGGAGGTCGTTCCCAATGTGTAATCTGCTCCACTCTCTTAACAGCCTCCTTGTGTGTGTGTCCATTCTCTTCTTGTCATCCTCTGTTGGTGGTGTATTGTTTTCCTTCAACGCCATCACTTTCCCAATAGCGGGGTCTTGTCTTTGTTCCCTCACAAGCTCATCATGACTGACTTCCTGCAGAGGCTCAACTTGTGGTTGGCTGTGGGATGTTAAGTTGAGGGCTGCCACCCAGGCCACATCTCCTTGTTGTGCTCTCCTGCCTCCTTCCCGTACAGCGCATACTGCGTCCTCCGATAACTCTTCTGAACACCCAGTCATGAAGGTGTCGATGTCCAGGGGACAGCGTGATAAGGTATCAGCATCCACGTTGATTTTGCCTGGCCGGTATTTGATGTCAAAGTGGAAATCGGCCAGCTGCCCCACCCACCGGTGACCCACTGCGTTGAGTTTGGCAGTACTCAGAATGTATGTGAGGGGATTATTGTCCGTGAAGACTGTGAAGTGCGGGGTGTAGAATAGGTAGTCACGGAACTTCTCACATATCGCCCACTTTAGTGCGAGGAACTCAAGCTTTCCGCTGTGTAGGTGATCATTTTGTTCCGTTGATGTTAGCGTGCGTGACCCATATCCGATCACTCTCATCTTCCCATCCTGGTTCTGGTAAAGAACTGCACCGAGGCCTTTTTGAGAGGCGTCTGTGTGGAGTATGAAGGGCCGATCGAACTCAGGATATGCCAACACTGGGGGCTCCAACAGTCGATCCATAAGCTGTTCCAGGATCTGCTGGTGTCGTACACTCCACTCTACCGGGGTGCGGGAGGATTGTTGATGGCCTTTAGATTTTCCCCGTGGCGGTTTGGGTGGAGTGGTATTGGGTTTTGACTGGAGTAGGTCATACAGGGGCTTGGCTACACGTGAGAAGTCCTGCACGTATGTTCGATAGTAGCTCAGGAACCCAAGCAACTGCCTAACATCTCCAACTGTCTGGGGTGCCTTATCTTTCAGTGCTCGCACTGCTTCAAGGTCTTTGGGGTCTATCCTTACTCCTTCCGCAGATACCAACCGGCCAACATACCGGACCTCCTTGCGGAAGAGCTCGCATTTCTCTGGCTTCAACTTTACCCCGTGGCGCTGCAAGGCCTGGAGGACTCTGCGTAGCACCTGCACATGCTCCTCAAAGGACCTGGAGAAGCACAACACGTCATCAAGGTAAGGGATGCAACACTCATCTCTCAGCGTGTCAAGCATTCCTTCCATGCTCCGTTGAAAAGCCGCTGGAGCGTTCGATAACCCAAAGGGTATTCGAACCCACTCGTAAAGCCCCCAGGGGGTTATGAAAGCGGTCAGATACCTCGATCCTTCGGCAATAAAGCCTTGATGGTAGGCTTTCCCTGATCGAGAATCGAAAACCAGGCATATCCTCCCAGGGAGTCAGTGAGGTCCTGAATTCTGGGAAGAGGGTGACGGTCCGGCACGGTCTTGTTGTTGAGAAGCCGGTAGTCCACACACAAGCGTAAGGATCCATCTTTCTTTCTTACACAAATGACCGGGGCTGAGTAGGGCGACTGGGACTTCACGATCCACCCTTTAACCAACAGCTCCTGAATGTACTCCTTGACTTCCCTGTAGAGTGGTTTTGGGATGGATGCGTAGGCCCTCTGAACTGGTATGTCATCCTTAGTTCTGATCTCCATCTGTAGGGAAGGGATACACCCTATGTCGTCGCTGTTACGGGCGAATGCTCCACATTCTTCGCTGAGCACCTCATTTACCGCCTGTTGTTGTTCAGAGGTAAGGTGACTGATATCGACAGGAGGAAGCCAGGACTCGGACGAAGAGGTACTGGGGGAAGAGACACTATTTACCTTGACTGATGTCATCTTACTTGGTGTGGGACAGGCCTGATGTGACTCTGGTGCATCTGTCTCAAGAACCTTGACTACCTGTTGGATAGTTCCCAGAGGTGTTCTCCTTGGCAGCATGACAAAATTTTATTACACAATAACAGTCGCATTCTACAAAACACTATGCTGGTATTATTTACCACATAAAGGTGTATCACATTAACACTTACAGAGATCAGACAGGTGTTCAGACAGTAGTAGTTTAAAGGCAACAGGTGAGATAAGGGTTTCAAGATTTAGTTTTTTGTAATTTGTTCCAGTGATTGGCGGCTGAAAACTGGAAGGATTGACTTTCGGAGTGACTAAGGCGATGTACCTGCTAGAGCGTAGACTGCAGGTGGGTAGAGAAATGGTGACTAGAGAGCTTAGGTACAGCGGGACTTTGTCAAGCAGAGACTTGTAAATTAGTTGGTACCAATGAGTTAAATGCAAAGTGTATGCTTACAAACAGACGATGGGGTGCTGAATATGAGTTCAGCAAGCATTTAGAGGTGTTGAATATGAGTACAGCAAACATTTATAGGTGTTGAATATGAGTACAATCAGACATTTAGAGGTGTTGAATATGAGTACAGCAAACATTTAGAGGTGTTGAATATGAGTACAAGCAGACATTTAGAGATGTTGAATATGAGTACAAGCAGACATTTAGAGGTGTTGAATATGAGTACAAGCAGACATTTAGAGATGTTGAATATGAGTACAAGCAGACATTTAGAGGTGTTGAATATGAGTACAAGCAGACATTTAGAGGTGCAGATAATAATTACCTTTAAAGGTGCAGATAATAATTACCCTTAAAGGTGCCGATAATAATTACCTTTAAAGGTGCAGATAATAATTACCTTTAAAGGTGCAGATAATAATTACCTTTAAAGGTGCAGATAATAATTACCTTTAAAGGTGCTCACTTAGAGCACATGCAGACCTACTCAGCCGGATTATACTGACATCAACATTGGAATTTTTTTGGTCACAGCCTTTTTATTTTACTTTCAGAAAAATTCATTTAAACAATTTACTGTTAAGTGCAATATAATACATTTGTTTTCAGTACCCCAAAATACCAAGATACCAAGGTGGTGGATTTCCAAGAGTTGGTGAAAGAATATATATTATTTTGCACAGTCATACTTTGTTGTTATGAACTTTTTTAAAGTGAACCATAGCTGAACTGTATAGTGAGCTCTGAAACATGAAACTGACGTGAGATGAATAAACCATCAAACATCTCTGCTAGCAGACATTTAACGATGCATGACTTAATAAATAATATTTGTTTTGTTCAATTTCAATTTGGTTTGACTCTTTTTTACAGAGCAGCAAAATAGCAAGGCAAAGGTTTCATAGTATTATACAGTATATTTACTAATGTCATAAAAACATGCACGTCAAAGATATAGAAAATAATATAGAAAACAAAACGTTCAAACCAATTAGTTAAAATTGGTTAAATGTAATATAACAGATAGGAGAAGAAATAAACGGAACAAAAACATACCCACAATGCTTAGCTGGCCTAATAAATCACACTAACACCATAAGACTCTTGTTCGAGACGGGCTGCAGAGAGACAGTTTTTAATTAAAGCTAAACATCAAACGCGTACGTTCGGATTCTGAGAATTTGCATAATCATTTCAAATTTGCTTTCGGTTAGGTTGGTGGACCCTTGTTCAAGCACGGTGTTGATGTTCCCGGTAAAAATATTACTGTCACAAGCCCTTGTAGTTGTCATTGGGTTCTCTTATCTAATGGTGTTAAAGTGGAAGGATCTGTGACGAGGAAACGGTGGTTTAGCCAGATCACCAGGCCACGTTAGCCAAAGTGAGAACACAAAACACACGCGCTCTAACCTCTAACGTACTACAACTCATCCTTTCATCCACCTTTCTAATGTTTTTTTTAGAAACGATGAAATGAAATTGAAATGCATAGAAAACAGGCACTATCAAAACACCGGATTTGGCGCAAAGTGCTTCGATTATCCCGACCGCTTCCGCCTGAGTACAAACGATTTCCACCGGCAGATCCGCTGATCTCGATTCTTTGGTTTACATCGCCCCACAATCCATTCCCGAAAGATTCTCTCTTTCTTAATTCTCTCGCTTTTCCACGGTGTCTTTTCTCTCTATTTCCGTCTCCCTCTTCCTTGTTCCTTTTGTTCTCCGGGAGCCTATTTATCACGGTGTGAAGGTTGAAAGAGATATTATTAATCCTGCAGAATGAAGGCAGGGTTAGCGGCATGGATCGCATTGTGAGGGGGGTAATGATAGGAAGATGTGCTTGGCCAGTGGCCTGTGCTGGCTTGATGAATGGGGAGCAGGGCCAAAGTGAGTGGTGCTGGGTGGCGGGCCAGTGGGCCATGCAATACCCCCACCCACCTGGCACCCCCATCTAGTGTCCCGCCCCAGCAACAGCACCAGCACCAGCACCAAGGGTAAAGCGAGGAGGCGAGAGATTCCCTCCCGTAGGAAAAACTCTCTTGCTAGCTGTATACCGCTATCCCGCAGTTTTTACCTACGACATGTTCTCTTGTCTCTCTCTCTCTCTCTCTCTCTCTCTCTCTCTCTCTCTCTCTCTTTATCTCCGTTCAATCTCTCTCTCTATCAACCCATTTCTCACCCTTTCTCTATTCTTTTCTCCCTTTCATTTGATCTCTGTCCCTTTGAAGAACTTGTGTCAGAAACGAAGACGTCTAGCAAGTGAAGCATTTACAAATGATTGAAACGCACTTTCTTATTGCCTAAAATTCATCTCTACATTTTGCGTAAGCTCTAGATGGAGACGGAGACAAGTTGAGTGTTTTGGAAAATGACATGATTTTGCATAATATCTACATAATGCTGGTAATAATATTTTCATTAGACGCAAGCAGACATTCCCCTCATACACCCTCTGGCTTTTTAGCAGGACCAGAATGCTAATGCTAATGATTTTTAATACAATTACTTACTGTTTGATTACCACAAATTTGTATAATTCTTTTATTATTTTGTATTATTATTATTTAACTAATTTAAGTAGTTCAAAAATAGAAAATGTAAAAGTACACACCAATTTCTTTTTTGTGTTTTTAAACCTGCTTAAGACATGACTCCATTTCTTAAGCGGCATCATCAAAGGTCTATGTTTTTATAACATTTGTAAGAATCTAATATTCTTTTTTTCTGTAATTTTACAGGAAGACACAGAAAGTTATAACGATGGGTTGCATGGAAGCCAAAATTGAAACGCTTACCACATTAATCAAAACTTTTTTGGAAACCACTTAAAATATACAAGTAGATACTAAAAAGTCGTTCAACCAAATAGGTCCAATGAGATCCACATTATTTTATTGTTTGCTACTCAAAACTATATACTTGAATCTCACACCATGTTTAAAGGCGTCAGGCTCAGATGTCAGAACGGCCTTCTTCATTCTATTATCATGTACAAAAACTGATCTGATAATCTGATATTCTTAAACTCCTCTTCCACCTTATTACATGTATCTGATATTCTTACACACCTCTTCCACCTTATTACATGCATCTGATATTCTTACACACCTCTTCCACTTTATTACATGTATCTGATATTCTTACACACCTCTTCCACCTTATTACATGCATCTGATATTCTTACACACCTCTTCCACTTTATTACATGCATCTGATATTCTTACACACCTCTTCCACTTTATTACATGCATCTGATATTCTTACACACCTCTTCCACCTTATTACATGCATCTGATATTCTTACACACCTCTTCCACTTTATTACATGCATCTGATATTCTTGCACACCTCTTCCACCTTATTACATGCATCTGATATTCTTACACACCTCTTCCACTTTATTACATGCATCTGATATTCTTGCACACCTCTTCCACCTTATTACATGCATCTGATATTCTTACACACCTCTTCCACCTTAATACATGTATCTGATATTCTTACACACCTCTTCCACCTTATTACATGTATCTGATATTCTTACACACCTCTTCCACCTTATTACTGATATTCTTACATCTTCCACCTTATTACATGCATCTGATATTCTTACACACCTCTTCCACTTTATTACATGCATCTGATATTCTTACACACCTCTTCCACCTTATTACATGCATCTGATATTCTTACACACCTCTTCCACCTTATTACATGCATCTGATATTCTTACACACCTCTTCCACCTTATTACATGCATCTGATATTCTCACACACCTCTTCCACCTTATTACATGTATCTGATATTCTTACACACCTCTTCCACCTTCTGATTACATGCCATCTGATATATTCTTACACACCTCTTCCACCTTATTACATGCATCTGATATTCTTACACACCTTATTACATTCTGATATTCTTACACACCTTATTACATGCATCTGATATTCTTACACACCTCTTCCACCTTATTACATGCATCTGATATTCTTACACACCTCTTCCACCTTATTACATGCATCTGATATTCTTACACACCTCTTCCACCTTATTACATGCATCTGATATTCTTACACACCTCTTCCACCTTATTACATGTATCTGATATTCTTACACACCTCTTCCACCTTATTACATGCATCTGATATTCTTACACACCTCTTCCACCTTATTACATGCATCTGATATTCTTACACACCTCTTCCACCTTATTACATGCATCTGATATTCTTACACACCTCTTCCACCTTATTACATGCATCTGATATTCTTACACACCTCTTCCACCTTATTACATGCATCTGATATTCTTACACACCTCTTCCACCTTATTACATGCATCTGATATTCTTACACACCTCTTCCACCTTATTACATGCATATATTCTTGATTTTTTCCACCTTATTACATGTATCTGATATTATTACATCCTGTGAATAAAATGATATTCTTAATTTTCCATTTCATGCAAAAACATGATTTTTACTCACAGCCATCCTGTGAATAAAATGTTGTTAATTTTATTTCACAAAAACATCGGGACGAATCTATCAATCTATTAAAATGTTGATCAAAATGTAAGCCTTTATTATTATGATAGAGAAATAGAGAGAAAATAGAGTTTGAACTAGACAAACTAACAAAATCTGCACCAAATAGAGTTAAATACACAATTAAGATTAATAAGTAATGTTAAAACCCTAAACAAATTATCTACATTTTTGTTGTACTCCAGTTTAGTTTTCCTGTCCTTTAAGTTGGCGGAAGCTCTGTTGCCACTTGTGTTGGTGTTTCACAGCACTTTAATGGTATTTTTATGTAACTGTTTAAATGAGGTAACATCTTATCAAATAAAAAATGTAAAAATATATATATCTACAACTCCAAAGACTAATTGAGCCAAACGTATGCTAAAAGAGGGCATTATGGATGATTACAATTGTCTTTTAAGGATACTATCATGCAGTGACATTTCATGTGTCAGACAGTGAGAGGCCTGACACTACAACAAGCCAATCAGGCCTGGGATATTAGTCTAAGTGCCATATCTGTGAAGCAGCTTGAAGACAAAGAGATATGTCACATAGGCAGAAATAAGAGCACCACTGGAATACATAAAGACAATTACAAAATCATACTCGTTGATGCAACTATAACCCGTTTCATGATATTCCTTGAAACCATCGCTTTAAAGAAAACACATTTGCACTTGTGATAATTGAATCCCGAATCTGCGCTGGCATGTTTTCGCACACAACTTCACTTAAATAAATCCAACAAATAATTACATTTAGTAAATCTATTCATTGCATCATGGGAAAAAAAGATATTCTTAGCAATAACAAAAGCAGTCATCTCATAGTCATCTGAAGGATTATTTGACCCGTTTCCTCTGCCCTCTCTTGGAAAAATAATAAGGAAACAGCATTAGCATAGACCTAATATCCCTCTATATATCATTATATTATTATCCTGTGACGGGTCTAATTGAAAAACACTTATTAGAGCATTGGGGGGTATTTCATTCAATCACACACACACACCCTTGAGAAGGGAATATACTAAGATAAACATGTTTCACGGGGGCTAATAGCAGGAAATGTACAGACTGAAGAGCAGGAAATAAATCAACATATAGATTTTGGCCAGATAGTCAGATCTGGGTTCCTAGAGGACAGCTGGACAACACGTGGACACTGCTCACTAAATCTGCCCGGAGACAGCTCTTCTTTTGTGTAATATTGAAAGTGACCAATGACAAAATGTTAAGTTACATTGCTAAAGGTGATTACTTCATTGGTCATTGTGCATAAGAACATCCACGAGCAATACATTTTGTGTGACCTGTATGCGAAGTCCCTGAGTGTTTGTGACCCACCACGTGTTCCAGAAAGGTCGTCATGGTTACATCCGTTTCATCCAGCTTCTTTCTCTACACATCCTTCTATACACACACCACTTCACATTCCTGTGTTCAAATCCCACTGTACATCTCTTCACATCCTTCTGCACCATAAAACCCTCTCCACCTTAGCCTGCAACAATCTCTTCCCAATATGTCAGGATATTTTACCTTCTGGCATTTTCCCGTGTCCGGGTTTGGCTCAATGGCACATTTATTAGATGATCCTCTTACTTAAGAAACCATACATCTCTTCAGTCCCGCGCATACCCATCGCAACCAATGGCGTGGCGCGTTTTAAGCAACCGGAGCATAATAATTATTTTGAAGAATTGTGCTGCCTGGGATGTGAAGGTGTCATTGTGTTTCATCCCATTCCCACTTTCCATCACGGTAAAAGCACTGTCTCCGGAAGTGGCTGCCCATTTCATTAAAAAGGCCGTAGCTCAGCGTCAGCAGGGAGAAAGTTTCTCCACGTGCCGCGTATCCGTCACCTCGCCCATTAGCATCTCTGCCTCCCCGAGCCCAAGATCTCAAGCACCTCGTTTGAACAATGTTGACGTCTCAGGTGGAGAATGGGCCGCTGTGATCTCTGCTAACAAGCGTCTCCGTGTCAAATTAAAGGGAAGCACGTAAGAGCGAGGAATCATCTGTGAATGTGTGGCCTCAGATCACAGCAAACAAGGACATTATTTGATCCAGTTTCAAAGGCAACCGATACTTTCATACATGTATATATATATATATATAAATATATACAACTGGCAATCCTTTCACCCAATACTATTTGTACCCGCATGTATATGCTGAACAATGTGGGCGCATTATCCTGCTTGAAATAGGCCACTGATATCAGAGAATAGCTTTGCCATGTAGGCAGGTAGGTGGCACGTGTCAAATCGAATCGTCTTTATGACGGTCGACGGCCTGATGTTTTCCCACCGTGCATCCCGGTTGCCATCACTTCCTCAGGTAAAAGGGCGCGCATGTGCACGTCCTCCCGTGTGACATGAAAGAAAATAGGACTCGAAAGACCAGACGACCTTCTTCCACTGTTTCCGGGTCCAGTTCCGACTCTCACACGTGGGGGCTTTCAACAGGGGTCGTCATTGGCACTCTGACCAGTCTGAGGCTACGCAGCTCCATACACAGCAGGGTGCATCGCATTGTTTGGTGGGACATATTCCTCCCATAACCATCATTTTTTGTGACTTGTGCCACAGCATTCAGACCGATTCAGACCAGACTGGACAGCATAACAGCTCACCACTGCTGGCTGGTACTCACCACTGCTGGTTGGTACTCACCACTGCTGGTTGGTACTCACCACTGCTGGTTGGTACTCACCACAACTGGTTGGTACTCACCACTGCTGGTTGGTACTCACCACAACTGGTTGGTACTCACCACTGCTGGTTGGTACTCACCACTGCTGGTTGGTACTCACCACTGCTGGTTGGTACTCACCACAACTGGTTGGTACTCACCACTGCTGGTTGGTACTCACCACAACTGGTTGGTACTCACCACTGCTGGTTGGTACTCACCACTGCTGGTTGGTACTCACCACTGCTGGTTGGTACTCACCACTGCTGGTTGGTACTCACCACAACTGGTTGGTACTCACCACTGCTGGTTGGTACTCACCACAACTGGTTGGTACTCACCACTGCTGGTTGGTACTCACCACTGCTGGTTGGTACTCACAACTGCTGGTTGGTACTCACCACTGCTGGTTGGTACTCACCACTGCTGGTTGGTACTCACCACAACTGGTTGGTACTCACCACTGCTGGTTGGTACTCACCACAACTGGTTGGTACTCACCACTGCTGGTTGGTACTCACCACTGCTGGTTGGTACTCACAACTGCTGGTTGGTACTCACCACTGCTGGTTGGTACTCACCACTGCTGGTTGGTTCTCACCACTGCTGGTTGGTACTCACCACTGCTGGTTGGTTCTCACCACTGCTGGTTGGTACTCACCACAACAGGTTGGTACTCACCACTGCTGGTTGGTACTCACCACTGCTGGTTGGTACTCACAACTGCTGGTTGGTACTCACCACTGCTGGTTGGTACTCACCACTGCTGGTTGGTACTCACCACAACTGGTTGGTACTCACCACTGCTGGTTGGTACTCACCACAACTGGTTGGTACTCACCACTGCTGGTTGGTACTCACCACTGCTGGTTGGTACTCACAACTGCTGGTTGGTACTCACCACTGCTGGTTGGTACTCACCACTGCTGGTTGGTTCTCACCACTGCTGACTGGGAGCACCCGCTAGCCTTGCTGTTTTTGAGATACTCTAACCCGGTCGTCTAGACATAACAATTTGACCCTTGTCAATGTCGCTCAGGTCTTTTCGCCTGACCATTTCTCCTGCATCCAAGACGTTGACTGGGACAATTGATTGTTTGCCTATCATTTAATCCACCCAGACCTTGACATGTGTCCTTGTTAGGAGATTATCAACGGTATTGGCTTCACCATAATGTTTTGGCTCATCAATGTATCCTATATATATATATATATATATCTATATATATATATATATATATATAATTTAAAATTATATTTATATAGTTGTTCTTGCCACTGTTATTGTATCCAGTGTAAGAGTGTGTATTTCCACAACTAAAAGTACAGTGTGTACATGTTATATGACTTTACTTCATAGTACCCGTTCACCTATATCAGGGCACCAACCACTTCACATATGTTCATCCCATTATGACGGCTTTCATCCAGACAAGTCGATAATACAGTACAGTACCGCCCGGTGTTTAGCGGTGTGTGTGGCAGCGTGTGTGTGACGGTGTGTGTGGCGGTGTGTGTGTGGCAGTGTGTGTGTGTGTGTGCGCGGTGGCAGGACAGGAGTGACGGTGCATGGCTAGTCCTGATTATACCGCCCGCTCCCTCCTCCATGTCACAGACGTGGCCAACTCTCTTCCCCCGTTTACCAGTGTGTGATAGTGGGGCGACTGCTCCGGGCTCTCACTCTATGAATGTGACGGTAGGCTGTGCAGGCTTGTCAGAACATTAGAGGTGCTAATGGAAAAGCTCCCCCATTCAGATGTGCGCAGCATTACTGGGGCCTGTCATAGTCCGCTGGTCACTAAACTAATGGGGCAGCCTGGGAGTGAGCGGAGGCGACGGTACGGGGAATGGGGGGGTACAAGGGGGAGACGGGGCTACAGCGGGGTGCGCGGGGGGATGTAAGGGGTGGTGAGGGGTACAGGGAAGCGGTATAGACAGGAGGAAGGAAACTACAAAATAAATAGAGACAGGGACTAAGGACTATCGTCGTGTATCTACAACTTGTTTTCAAGGAAACAGGAAGTAGCCTCATGTATATAACGACGGACGAACAGCCTTGGAAGTTTGTTGAAATTCGTCGTTTCTCTTTTGGCTAAAATATGTTACTTATTTCCAAGGCCATTTTACAAACTGTCACAAAAAAAATTTGCTACACGAATGTCACTGCTACACTTGTCGGCTGTTTGTTGTAGACACAAGATCATGGTAGTCATGGCGACTGCCTGTCTCCCTCATCCCCTTGGTCCCCCCCTCTGCTGGACAGCAAGACCGCTGTGTCCATTTCACTCCTCCACTAATTCCTCAGTCAGTCCAGCCGTCGCTGCAACGCACTGCACGGCCCTGCTTAAACAAACACAGCGACAGAAATCAAACTAAACCGCCAGGTAGCACAGAACTTCAAATTCACGGCCACACAACCGACACAAGACACTTTGTGAAGGGTCATCATAAGAGCCCCCCTCCCCCCCGCTAATCACTTTAAACGAAACTGGCCCACGGGCATCGGATCGGTAAAACAAGCCTTAGTACGCCCGCGGGTCCCTGCATATCGCCAAGCCGACGGAATGGCAGAAGTGAAAAGCTTCACTCTGTGTCACTCTGACAATTGCTTTATTGTGCCTTATCGAGGAGTATGAAACTGTGTTGCATGACATCTCGCAGTAAGCTGAATAGATATGCCAATTCATTTTGCAGCCGGCGATTTGACAAGCTAGACTGCCTCCCTTGAAAGGCATCATTCAAGCATGCCGCTGTCGCTATGGCTTCTCTCCCTCTTTCCGTCTCCTTCCTTACCTCCCTCCTTTCGCCTCCTCTCCTCACTCTCCCACTCCATCTCTCTTTCCTGTGCAATCTGAAAGGCTTCGCCTCTCAAAATTGAAAGGCCCAGCTCGCAACAAAAAGCAAGAAAAGAATGGCGGGGAAAGAACCTGCCCCCCCCCCGAAAAAAAACGATTTAAGTATTGAAAATATAAAATGATAAGAGGAGGAATGTGGTTCTTCAGGAGATAACATTGTGGATATTAGAGAGGGAATGGGGAAGGGAAAAGGCAGGGAAAAGGCTGTAAAGAGATTGGTGCCATAAGCTGCAGGTTGAGGAGATGACACTGCTACTAATACGAGTGTTTAAATATTTGATGCTCTGGGATAAAGGAGGATCGCCTTTGAACGGAATTGAGTGTCTGGAGGAGAATCTATTACGGAAAATCTGGTGTGATTTGACAGTGGCAGGGAGGCAGAGAAAGAGAGATGGGAGAGAGAGAGAGTTACAAAGAGGGGAGGACGAGGGGGGGTCGAGTAAGAGAAAAAGGGAGAGAAAAATAGAGGTGGGGGGCTGAAAGAAAGAGGGGGAGATCAGTCTTGTGTGTTATTCCTCAGTTGTTCCTTCCTGCAATCTCTTTTCCCCCTCTTCACTTAAATGTTTTTCTGCTTTGCTTCAGTAAATGCTGATTATTGCGTATGTGCCGAGCGGAGGAAAGTAAAGACCGGCTGAAATGGGAAGATTTTTCCTTCCTCACAGAACTACTGGGAGGACTGTACCTCCTCAGACAGAACACTTGAAAAAGGATTGGACGTTTTCAGATCTTATAGGACTGCTATGTGTTTTACAGTTTAATTAGTATCCTAGGATGGGCCCGAGCTGCTGCCTCCGGTGCACATGAACTGCTGCGGCGGGGGTTCGAATCCGCCTCACAGCTCCGTCAACACAATCTCACGTCGACATGCTAAATAACCTTGTAAAACCTTGTGGAAACGCTATCTAGGATAATCAGAAAATGTAATAAAACATGTACTTACAAATTTGTTACAAATACTGGACAAAAGTTACTACCGATACACATTTTTTATTATTGTCTGTTTTATGCTTTGACATAATTTCTCTTAAATATGTATGACTAAGTGGAATAATTTTTTGTTATTGAAAAAATTGATCAACCAACAAAGAATACACGATCAGATAAACAACAGCATGAATTTGACTAACCTGACTGACTGGAGGCTTGGTCGGTCCTGCTGTTATAGTGTTAGATTGATTAAAGGTCCAGACGAGGTCTCTCTCTGAAATGAGACCAGAGTGTAAGAGATTACAGGTTTTTACCTGTTAGCCCAACAGCCATGCTTCTTACAGGGTCAGAGTTGACTGCTACCATTTACTTCAATTTCTGCCAGCTCTATGTCAACCTGAGATCTCTCAGACAAAGTCCTGAGCTATGGATGCCCTGTGACCCCTGGAAATAGTTTGTTCAAAGGAGCTACAGGCTCAGGTCTCAAACCTATCAGCCAAAATGCTGTGTGTTGAGAAAACCACCTTCTTTTGCGGGTCGGATGTGGTCGATTACACAGTCTGACAGAAAGAGAGTTAAAAGAGGATTTCATGCCCTAGAAATTGATTTCTAATGAACGCAGTTGGACTATTCACATTCATTAAACACAGAGTAGTAAGTGTCTCAATTCCAACAGGTTTTGTGCAACAGGGATGAGGGTGTGTAGCTCCAGCTGAACTTGAGTTACTAGTATATTAACCAACGGTCTGCAACAATGGAGCTTGCAAACGCACCTCTTCTACTCACAAGGACCCACTCAACTAATCAACTGTCACACCTGCCTCTCATACTATTGATAATACTATATATCGTATTGTATACTTTACATACGCTAAATAAACAGTTTGTCTTGTTTTTAGTGGAATATTGTCTTTTTATGTTGTGTGGTTGTCTGTGCAACGTATTCTCTACCACATTGTTACAATCTGTTGTGTCTGTTGTCCTCGTGTTCGTCTGTGTTTGGTTCAGCATCTGTTTCACACTACTGGATGTCACTAAGAAAACATACAGCATATCCAAATTATACCACATGGAAATACATATGACAAACTTTTTGTGAGGGAAAATGTCTTCCAAATTGAACGTGCTAAGCGTCTCGTGGCTAAGGGTCGGCAGGGTCAATGGAAGCCATGATCCGAACAGTAAACACTGGATAGGACATTGCTAAACATTCCAGGTTGACTGAGTGTACAATTATACACTGACACACACACGCACACACACTCCACAACGCATCCCGGCAGTGAGTTCTCGATGAGGTTAGGTTGCGGAGGGAGTACGGATCAGACCGCCTTCACACACACGCACACACACGCACACACACTCACACACGCACGCACGCACGCACACACTCCGCTGTCCCTCGTGTGGCAACGCCAGACACTGATGTTGTGTTTCATGTCGCCACACTGTCTTGTCACATTTCCTTCTCGTCTGCCACGGCTGGCTGATGGTGACGCGATGGGCCCCCCACGCCGCCTGACATGTAAGTGGCCTCGTCTCCAGCGAATCGATGGCGGCTGGCACTTCCTTCCACCGGCCCAGGGAGGAAAAAAAACAATTAAAACCCATCGATCCTGCAGTTGCCCCCGCAATGAATATGCAAGAGGCTCCCCTTGACCTTCAGAGCCGCGGAAAGCCAGGTGACTTCATTCTTCATGTTACTGCCACAGCCGGCGTCCAGGTCCCATCAAGACGTTGTCGGCCCTCTAACCCACCCCCTCCCGTGGCCCCTTCCTTCGATCTTGTTTTAATTCGTCCTTTTTTTACAGCCGCATGTGGATCTTTTAAAGCTCGGTAGTAAACCTGTCTCGTCGTTGCCGCGTTCGCTGTTGCTACGGTTCTTTTTTCCCTGTTTTTTTTTAAGGTTTTTATTGTGTTTCTTTGTCACGTTGACGGCGTGCGCTGTCGGGAGCGTTACTCTTGCACGCGGCACACACGATATTGGCGTCTGACTCGATGCAGATGACATGTTAATTGTTGTTTGGGCCAAGCGCCCTGCGACATAAGGAGACTGAGCTGTCAAATGACACCGCCATTTAGCTCGATGGAATGGGACTGTTCTCGCGCACGCGTAAGGATTAACACAGTGCTCCTCATTTGGATAAAAACATATGATAAATTATCAATGAACAGTTATGTATCACCATTATAAATTAGTCACACTGGACGACGGCGGCGGCGTTACGCATTATGCTCACATTTGAATAAAACATTTGAATCGCGCCGTCATTTCATGTCTTAGCCTATATTTACATCCTGGGTCAGATTGATTGATTTTTTCAATATATGCCACTGGTGTCCGACGCTTCGTTATCTTCCTGCGCTGTATATTTAACTAAGGAGAGGATGAGACCGACACACACACACACACACACACACACACAGACTGAGAGTGGGAGAGAAACAACAGACTGGGACCTGGAAAGAGCAAGAGAAAATAGGATGCGAGACCAGTGCTCTAATATCCTCTACTGACTCCTCTATATGGACTCCTGCTCTAATATCCTCTACTGACTCCTCTATATGGACTCCTGCTCTAATATCCTCTACTGACTCCTCTATATGGACTCCTGCTCTAATACCCTCTACTGACTCCTCTATATGGACTCCTGCTCTAATATCCTCTACTGACTCCTCTATATGGACTCCTGCTCTAATATCCTCTACTGACTCCTCTATATGGACTCCTGCTCTAATATCCTCTACTGACTCCTCTATATGGACTCCTGCTCTAATATCCTCTACTGACTCCTCTATATGGACTCCTGCTCTAATATCCTCTACTGACTCCTCTATATGGACTCCTGCTCTAATACCCTCTACTGACTCCTCTATATGGACTCCTGCTCTAATATCCTTTACTGACTCCTCTATATGGACTCCTGCTCTAATATCCTCGACTGACTCCTCTATATGGACTCCTGCTCTAATATCCTCTACTGACTCCTCTATATGGACTCCTGCTCTAATATCCTCGACTGACTCCTCTATATGGACTCCTGCTCTAATATCCTCGACTGACTCCTCTATATGGACTCCTGCTCGACGGAGATCGTGAAGACTTGTTTATCAGCGGAGGAGGAATGAATCATCCGTGCCGACCGAGTCAGTGAGTCACGGCGTCAGTGGTGTGGTCCTGGGATTGGGGGACAGGCTGCCCCCCCGCGTCTCTAAACTGAAGTGACAAGGCGTCTTCTCGGCCAGGGCATCCGTCCGTCTGCCGGGAGAGGGAGAGAGAGAGAGGCTCAAGCTGCCATTCATCGGGTTTTCTTAGCATCTCTTCGGCATGGATGCTCTCGGCCCATCCATTGTGTCAGGCAGCTCTGTCAGCGGGCGGGAGGTGAAGAGAGGGAGGGAGGGAGGGAGGGAGGGGAGGGAGAGAGGGGAGGGAGAGAGGGGAGGGAGGGGCAACCGGGCACTGGGATCGTAATAGAGAACGACTGCAGTCACACTCTGGCTGATGTTCAATGAGGGCGCTGCCTACACGCCAACACTAATCTGTGTTTATTGGGCCCTGACCACAGACCCGGGCCCGCTCTCTCTCTACGCTCTTGATTGACACCGGCCTAAAATGAAATTCTTTTGTGTTTCCGGATAGTTTTTCCCCCCTCAGACCCAGATGTGTTTTTTCGGCGGGTTTCACTTTAGGTCTTGGTCGGTTTCTTGATGGATTCCGCCAGCGGTGAACACGATTGGTCCAGGTGGGCTCCGAGAGCTGCTGCTCTCTGATAAATGATTGGAGGATGATTGATAGAGAGATCAGGATTGGTTGTAGGGCAGACCTGTATTATAGGATGTGAGTACATTGGTGATATTTTAGGCCCCTATTTCTAAACAGCATGGCATATAGTGTCCGTGGCTCTCTGAGTATGAACAATGTTTCTATTATACTTTTAGGCACATGAATCCTACAGAGCTTTTCAATATGGCTCAGATGGCTGGGTATGGTGCTTGCCAAGTGTGGTCACTGTATGAACGATGTATGCAGTGTGTATGCAATGTATGCAGTGTGTATGTAATATATGCAGTGTGTATGTTATGTATGCACTGTGTATGCAATGTATGCAGTGTGTATGTAATGTATGCATTGTGTATATAATGTATGCACTGTGTATGTAATGTATGCACTGTGTATGCAATGTATGCACTGTGTATGTGATGTATGCACTGTGTATGCAATGTATGCACTGTGTATGTGATGTATGCGCTGTGTATGTGATGTATGCACTGTGTATGTGATGTATGCACTGTGTATGTAATTTATGCGCTGTGTATGTAATTTATGCGATGTGTATGCAATGTATGCACTGTGTATGTAATTTATGCGCTGTGTATGTAATTTATGCACTGTGTATGTAATGTATGCACTGTGTATGTAATTTATGCGCTGTGTATGTAATGTATGCACTGTGTATGTAATGTATGCGCTGTGTATGTAATGTATGCACTCACTACTGTATGTCGATTCGGAGGAGGGCCTCTCCTAAATGACTTAAATGTCAAATGTAAATGTGACAAAAGAGAGAGAGAGCAAGATCATTATTCCCGAACGCACATCCTCCTTTTGATCCGGAGCGGAGGGAAATGACTCATGTTTTATTCTTGTCTGGCCGGCGCGATCAAACTGACGCTTCACCTCACAGTCTCCAGAAACCTGCACGCGTGTGACATTAGAGTATCCTAGGAACCGTCGTACCATTCGGTTTAGTTCAGTTCATTTCGGAACGAGGTTATTACGCCGTCGAGTCGCAGGACCAGTGACCCGGCCCCCCATGGCGCTGCGGAAAAGAGGGAGTTTACATTGGCGGTGCACAGCGGTTAAACCTGTTAAGGAATCCACTGGGGTGCGCTCCCGACCACCGCGGGGCGAGAAGGGGGAGGCGAGCCCAACCCCGCCCCTCCCCACACCCCCCGCGGCTCGCAGACACGTCTAATTCGTGTCAAACTCCGCCCGGGTCGGTCTAATGAGACGGCTGTCACGGCGTAGCCTTGGCGACAGTCATGCAGAGCGCGCCACTTGTTTAAACGGGACTTGGGAGTGACACTATAAACACTAGCAGGTCTAATCGATGCAGGCCCAACGCTCATTGGGAGGCAGTATCGTCTCGAGTGCTACAGGTCAGCCCATTGTTATTCTGCACCACGGCTGTCCGAGCCTGAAGTGCCCCGCTGTTCAATATCGCCGGGAATGTACACACGCTGAGCACATCACACGAGCCGTGTCCAAACGTATCCATATTGATGTGGACTTTGTCTCCGCCTTCACTCGATCAGGCAGCCGCATCCAACATTTTCCTCAAGGAATCACCGGCGAAACATCTTAAGGATCTCGAACCATCAACACATGCTCCTGTGTACAACCATGTCTTCACCAAAAGCTGCTGAGGACCACCATTCGGGGATTTACACAAATATTTGATCGTGCAGCTCAGATTGAGAAGCAATTTTATTGGTGAAGGTTTCAGGTGAAGACATATTTCAATAAGAGACAGAGAAACAGACACAGACCCATTATCCACCAATATGCAGACAGCCAGATCAGGAAAGATACTGTACCTTATTATCAACTAAAGATATGGTGGTTCTATTCAAACTTGTTGATTAGGTGACAGACAGACAGAAAAGTTTATATTTGGTAAAAAGATATAGATACATACTGTACATAGATAAATCGATAAAGCTGGCTGTTGAATCCGGAAGCACTGTGTGAGATTCACAGATAATTGTTTTAAAATTTGATCATGCCAACCAATGTCAGCTGCCTAATAATCAATAGATATTAGTGAAGACGCAGTTTACACATACAATTGGACATCCATTGGATAAATACAGACGGATGTTGTCGTCACAGTCGCTACAGTAGTGTTTATCGCAATCGACTGAGCTGATTGGATCATCGTTCCCCCTTGCCGCTAGCCTAGAATGGGTCAACTTCCTGTCAGTCAAATTGACTAATGTTGCTTGACTGGCTCATTGATTCCTAGCCAAATGAAAATAATCCCTCAGCAATTAAGCAATTTCTTTTTAACCAAATATCAAATGAATCAGCCGACGTACTGCCTGAAGTAAACTAAATTATTAGCACAATGTGTGTCCTAATGTGTGCCCTGGAGGGTGGTACACTATGGAGGTTAGTACACTACGGAGGGTAGTACACTATGGAGGTTAGTACACTACGGAGGATAGTACACTACGGAGGTTAGTACACTACGGGGGGTAGTACACTATGGAGGTTAGTACACTACGGAGGTTAGTACATTACGGAGGTTAGTACACTACGGAGGGTAGTACACTATGGAGGTTAGTACATTACAGAGGTTAGTACACTACGGAGGTTAGTACACTACGGAGGGTAGTACACTATGGAGGTTAGTACACTACGGAGAGTAGTACACTATGGAGGTTAGTACACTACGGAGGGTAGTACACTATGGAGGTTAGTACACTACGGAGGGTAGTACACTATGGAGGTTAGTACACTACGGAGAGTAGTACACTATGGAGGTTAGTACACTACGGAGGGTAGTACACTATGGAGGTTAGTACACTACGGAGGGTAGTACACTATGGAGGTTAGTACACTACGGAGAGTAGTACACTATGGAGGTTAGTACACTACGGAGAGTAGTACACTATGGAGGTTAGTACACTACGGAGGGTAGTACACTATGGAGGTTAGTACATTACAGAGGTTAGTACACTACGGAGGGTAGTACACTACGGAGGGTAGTACACTATGGAGGTTAGTACACTATGGAGGTTAGTACACTACGGAGGGTAGTACACTATGGAGGTTAGTACACTACGGAGAGTAGTACACTATGGAGGTTAGTACACTACGGAGAGTAGTACACTATGGAGGTTAGTACACTACGGAGAGTAGTACACTATGGAGGTTAGTACACTACGGAGGGTAGTACACTATGGAGGTTAGTACACTACGGAGAGTAGTACACTATGGAGGTTAGTACACTACGGAGAGTAGTACACTATGGAGGTTAGTACACTACGGAGAGTAGTACACTATGGAGGTTAGTACACTACGGAGGGTAGTACACTATGGAGGTTAGTACACTACGGAGGGTAGTACACTATGGAGGTTAGTACACTACGGAGAGTAGTACACTATGGAGGTTAGTACACTACGGAGAGTAGTACACTATGGAGGTTAGTACACTACGGAGGGTAGTACACTATGGAGGTTAGTACACTACGGAGAGTAGTACACTATGGAGGTTAGTACACTACGGAGGGTAGTACACTATGGAGGTTAGTACACTACGGAGAGTAGTACACTATGGAGGTTAGTACACTACGGAGAGTAGTACACTATGGAGGTTAGTACACTACGGAGAGTAGTACACTATGGAGGTTAGTACACTACGGAGAGTAGTACACTATGGAGGTTAGTACATTACAGAGGTTAGTACACTACGGGGGTAGTACACTATGGAGGTTAGTACACTATGGAGGTTAGTACATTACAGAGGTTAGTACACTACGGAGGGTAGTACACTACGGAGGGTAGTACACTATGGAGGTTAGTACATTACAGAGGTTAGTACACTACGGAGGGTAGTACACTACGGAGGGTAGTACACTATGGAGGTTAGTACACTACGGAGAGTAGTACACTATGGAGGTTAGTACACTACGGAGGGTAGTACACTATGGAGGTTAGTACACTACGGAGGGTAGTACACTACGGAGGGTAGTACACTACGGAGAGTAGTACACTATGGAGGTTAGTACACTACGGAGAGTAGTACACTATGGAGGTTAGTACACTACGGAGAGTAGTACACTATGGAGGGTAGTACACTACGGAGAGTAGTACACTATGGAGGTTAGTACACAACGGAGAGCAGTACACTATGGAGGTTAGTACACTACGGAGAGTAGTACACTATGGAGGTTAGTACACTACGGAGGGTAGTACACTATGGAGGTTAGTACACTACGGAGAGTAGTACACTATGGAGGTTAGTACACTACGGAGGTTAGTACACTATGGAGAGTAGTACACTATGGAGGGTAGTACACTATGGAGGTTAGTACACTACGGAGGGTAGTACACTATGGAGGTTAGTACACTATGGAGGTTAGTACACTATGGAGGTTAGTACACTACGGAGGGTAGTACACTACGGAGGTTAGTACACTACGGAGGGTAGTACACTACGGAGGTTAGTACACTATGGAGGTTAGTACACTACGGAGGGTAGTACACTACGGAGGTTAGTACACTACGGAGAGTAGTACACTACGGAGGTTAGTACACTACGGAGGGTAGTACACTACGGAGGTTAGTACACTACGGAGAGTAGTACACTACGGAGGTTAGTACACTACGGAGGTTAGTACACTATGGGGGTAGTACACTATGGAGGTTAGTACACTACGGAGAGTAGTACACTACGGAGGTTAGTACACTATGGAGGGTAGTACACTACGGAGGTTAGTACACTACGGAGGGTAGTACACTATGGAGGTTAGTACACTACGGAGGGTAGAACACTACGGAGGGTAGTACACTATGGAGGTTAGTACACTACGGAGAGTAGTACACTATGGAGGTTAGTACACTACGGAGAGTAGTACACTATGGAGGTTAGTACACTACGGAGGGTAGTACACTATGGAGGTTAGTACACTATGGAGGTTAGTACACTACGGAGAGTAGTACACTATGGAGGTTAGTACACTACGGAGAGTAGTACACTATGGAGGTTAGTACACTACGGAGAGTAGTACACTATGGAGGTTAGTACACTATGGAGGTTAGTACACTATGGAGGGTAGTACACTATGGAGGTTAGTACACTACGGAGAGTAGTACACTACGGAGGTTAGTACACTATGGAGGGTAGTACACTACGGAGGTTAGTACACTACGGAGGGTAGTACACTATGGAGGTTAGTACACTACGGAGGGTAGTACACTATGGAGGTTAGTACACTACGGAGGTTAGTACACTACGGAGGGTAGTACACTACGGAGGGTAGTACACTACGGAGGGTAGTACACTACGGAGGTTAGTACATTACAGAGGTTAGTACACTATGGAGGGTAGTACACTACGGAGGTTAGTACACTACGGAGGGTAGTACACTATGGAGGTTAGTACACTACGGAGGGTAGTACACTATGGAGGTTAGTACACTACGGAGGGTAGTACACTATGGAGGTTAGTACACTACGGAGAGTAGTACACTATGGAGGTTAGTACACTACGGAGAGTAGTACACTATGGAGGTTAGTACACTACGGAGGGTAGTACACTATGGAGGTTAGTACACTACGGAGGGTAGTACACTACGGAGGTTAGTACACTACGGAGGGTAGTACACTATGGAGGTTAGTACACTACGGAGGGTAGTACACTATGGAGGTTAGTACACTACGGAGGGTAGTACACTATGGAGGTTAGTACACTACGGAGGGTAGTACACTACGGAGGTTAGTACACTACGGAGGGTAGTACACTATGGAGGTTAGTACACTACGGAGGGTAGTACACTATGGAGGTTAGTACACTACGGAGGGTAGTACACTATGGAGGTTAGTACACTATGGAGGTTAGTACACTACGGAGGGTAGTACACTACGGAGGGTAGTACACTACGGAGGGTAGTACACTACGGAGGTTAGTACATTACAGAGGTTAGTACACTATGGAGGGTAGTACACTACGGAGGTTAGTACACTACGGAGGGTAGTACACTATGGAGGTTAGTACACTACGGAGGGTAGTACACTATGGAGGTTAGTACACTACGGAGGGTAGTACACTATGGAGGTTAGTACACTACGGAGAGTAGTACACTATGGAGGTTAGTACACTACGGAGAGTAGTACACTATGGAGGTTAGTACACTACGGAGGGTAGTACACTATGGAGGTTAGTACACTACGGAGGGTAGTACACTACGGAGGTTAGTACACTACGGAGGGTAGTACACTATGGAGGTTAGTACACTACGGAGGGTAGTACACTATGGAGGTTAGTACACTACGGAGGGTAGTACACTATGGAGGTTAGTACACTACGGAGGGTAGTACACTACGGAGGTTAGTACACTACGGAGGGTAGTACACTATGGAGGTTAGTACACTACGGAGGGTAGTACACTAACCTCCATAGTACACTACGGAGGGTAGTACACTATGGAGGTTAGTACACTACGGAGGGTAGTACACTATGGAGGTTAGTACACTACGGAGGGTAGTACACTATGGAGGTTAGTACACTATGGAGGTTAGTACACTACGGAGGGTAGTACACTACGGAGGGTAGTACACTATGGAGGTTAGTACATTACAGAGGTTAGTACACTACGGAGGTTAGTACACTACGGAGGTTAGTACACTATGGAGGTTAGTACACTACGGAGGGTAGTACACTACGGAGGGTAGTACACTATGGAGGTTAGTACACTACGGAGGGTAGTACACTATGGAGGGTAGTACACTATGGAGGTTAGTACACTACGGAGGGTAGTACACTAAGTGAGAACATACAATGGGATCTGTCAATAGAAGTGGCCGTCATTAATGACTTGGTTTTTAGAAGGGATGAGATATGAGGTAAAGGTGTTTAATGGGTACCAGCAGGTTAGTGTCCATAATGAGGAAGATGTTTAATTGAGACGTTGTTAATTAGGCAAGGCTGTTAATACTTGATCTGGTGGTTTACAGGCACACCCCACCCCACCCCCCCGAGTTTCTGTGCTGACATGAGGCTGCCTCTTCATTAACAATTGTCGGAGCTGTTTTGTGTTTCTGTGTGTGTGTGTGTGTGTGTGTGTGTGTGTGTGTGTGTGTGTGTGTGTGTGTGTGTGTGTGTGTGTGTGTGTGTGTGTGTGTACGTGTGTACGTGCCGGCATGTGTGTGCCCATACGTGTTTATGTGTCTGCCTGTAAAGCCGCAGACGAGCATGTCTGTTGGAGGATAGTCAATTTTACAGCTCAACTCGCACCGCAGAACTGACAAATCAATAAAAGTTAAGGAGATAAATTATTTAAAGCCAACTCTAATTAGTTAGCTATTTCTGAACCATGGATTCTTCTACAATATTGATGACGGAGTCCAGTTTATAGTAGGTTTTGAACTCTCTTTGAGCAGCTGCAGTAAAGTCACTTTCTCACAGACAACAAATCAACATCTGATCCACTAACCAACGTTTACGCACGCATGACTGGTAGAGATGTTGTGACCCAATGAGATATCTCTAAACTATAAGCCTAGCCAGTGTCATGTTTGGTAAAAGCACGATATAATAGACCAAATTGTTGTCTATTATATTTTTCTAATATATTACATATGCATTTTCTTTTAAAGTTTAGGATTGCTGTGCTCATATTTCACATATTCGAAGACTCAAGTTGAAACCTAAATTAAAATCCCAGTCTTCACATGTATGAGTTGTTAAAAATGTGAAAATAATTGTTTTTACCAAGAACCGATAATCAAATTTTTACCTATAAACTTAACCCTTTATTCTGAAAGCACAAATCCAATCCATGGCCAAGCCCAATGAGGTCAGTATCTTCATCAAGATGGAATTGTTAACTGTATCATAAGCTTTTGACAAGCCAGCAAACACTGCAATGCATTTTTTTATTTCTCTCCAAAGTAATTTGTAAAACTCCAGCGTGTTTTAGTTATACCAAGACTAGGTCTAAGACCAGACTTTTGAAAATGCAATTTTAGTAATTAGATTTTTTTTCCCATAATGTTTATTTTCCAGTGAATCATTTAACTTGATTATATAACCCCACCCTCACAATGACCATATTTAGCTTGCTCTAATGCAAATGGATATTATTGAAATTTAAAATGTCATTAACATTGATTGGTCAACAAAACCAGTGGCCTATCCTGCTACTATTTTTTCTTTCTTACAAATGAAAAACATTTTTGTCGGAGTAAATGAGATTCAACCCAGTTGGTGACAGCTAACATAGGCCTGAAACTTGTTGTTTAATAATTACAATTAAAATGTTTTGGATAACAGACTTTATAAAATCATGATCTGTCACGAGTGGGTCTTTTGGTGGGGTGCACTTCCTTCCGGTGAGTTGTTTCGATATGCACAGCTGGGGTTAATTAGCTATTAGCCGGGTTATTTAAGTGACTTGGGTAGTGTCACTAGTTGCTGGATATTCGTTGACGTCGCATATATATTTGGTGTTGGTTGTTTATTCATAGCTGTTGGGCTGAGTTAGTAAGCCGCTTTGTACACGCGTCTTTATTTTCCTTCGTTATATGTTTTCTCCGTCTGACATCTGCACTGCAAGTGGCTTTTTATCCTCACAACACCCCCGTGCACTACACCCCCGGGGCGTGACACGATCCTATTACTGTTTCACTGGAAATCACAGAGACAAATCTGCCAAACACATATGCAGAATACACTGATGATTATTGCTAGATTGTATTGAAGCTTTGCGGGAGTTTGTTTTTCTTCACATTGACTGGCTTAATATAGGTGAAACTTGATAAAATACACCTGATTAATTATTTGATAGTTGAAAGATGCAAAGAGGTTTTATAAATGTTTTACAGAAACATTGTTTTGCACAGCATTTTTCAATTCTTTCCCACAACAATGCTGCCAAATTCTTTCTACTGAAAAAAGCTGACGATAAGTGACAATGTAGAAATGAAGAATGGCAGTTTTTTATGATTAACAACGATGCTGCAGATTTGCACTCCATTCAAAATAAAAGTCAGCTCCGAAAGAATACATGTGTACGAAAAATAATTGGCTTGTCGTCTAACAGGAAAAGACACCGCGTATTCTTAGAAACATCCGAAGTTGAACAATTGGATTTGCCACTTCAACGGCAAATAACATATGATATTTTGACTGATCGCACCCATTACAAAACGGGTGTTCCAGTTTAGATAATTGACACAGTCTCGGTCATCACTCTCCCTGAACCAGTTAGATAAAAAGGCTTTTTAACGAGATGTGAGTTTCATGGTTCAATGGGCGCCACTCGCTGACCCAACTCAGTAGGAGTTTGAAAGCTGGTATTAGTCAGCCCACCACTGGAGGGGGGTGAGGACTAATGTTAGATCAGAAGCATGTTGATAGATGTGTGGCAGCGGAGGTGGGACTTTGAGCCCATGGGCCGGAAATTAGATCCCCATCGTAGATAGTCGTTTGGGCCCAGTTCTTAGGACAGATTGGGATGTTAGAGTTTTTGTCTGCTTTGTTGTCCCTGTGTCATTGAGGTTACGCCGGGATTTGGGGCATATTGAAGCACATTTGATGGCCATTACAGCTGTGAATAGTATTCTGCCAGGACTTTTTGTAAAAAATGCTCTGGTTCACCAGATTTTACTCAAGAATCATTGATGGACAACAATATTCTAACCATGTGGCTGAATCTCAAACTAATTTTAGGCAGGGCAAGCATACCCAGAACATGATGCTGCCGCCACAATACACACAAGCAAAAATGTTGTGTGCTATAGTGGATTTTACCCAATCCTGTTGTTTTTTAGTTTGGCCAACATTAGGTAATGGCTATGTAACAGTCGTTGACCTTAGTTTTGTGGAAGTGGAACAGTTCAAATGGGAGTAAAACTGAAGCCTGTCGATGAGCCAAAACATTATGACTAATATGCTGTTGGTCCTCCACGTGCCTCCAACACATCACTGACCCATCGTGGCATGGACTCTACTCAAAAACCCTGAAGGTGTCCTGTGGTATCTGGCAATCAAAACATTAGCAGCAGTAGCAGCCATCTTGTAAGTCGCTGTGGAGTCGTCGTGGATTGGGAACTTGACCATTTGGAGGTCAGATCCAGTTTCAAAGGCAGCAATAATCTTTTACAAATATAAATATAATGTATCTATATAATATAGAGATATAAACATTGATGAATTGCACCTGGCAATCCTTTCACCCTTATGTATCTACTTACTTCTTAAACCATTACCGGACCATGTGTGAGGTGTGGCAGGGCACATTATCCTGCTGAAAGAGGCCACTCCCATAAGGGAATACCATCGCAATGAACCGGTGTCACCTGTTCTGCAACAATGTTTAGGTAGGTGACCCAGGTTATCCCAGCGGAACATTGTGCTGAGTTCTGTAATTTCGCTCAGGACTTTACTCGTGCCCATTTATCCAGCATCCAACACGTTGACTACGAGGAACTGATTGTTTGTTTACCAGCTCATCTACCCAGATCTTGACTTCCCCTGTTCAGGAGATGTACAACATTATTCTCTTTACCTGTGAGGGGTCATAATGTTCTGGTGGATCAGTGTGTATGGCACCTTGTGTATCCTTGTCAGCTTCTGTTAATTCCCACCTCCTCTCCTCTCCCCTCATCTCCTCTCCTATTCCCTTCCCTCCTGTCCCTTCGTCCCTCCCTCCCCTCCCCTTCTCCCTGCTCTTTGTCTCTCGGTGGGGGTTTAGAGGGTTTGGGTTGCGTCGGTGGGGGTAGTTGTTATCAGGCACTAGGGGAGAGACTATCGATCATCTCTTTTAATTACCCTCAGCATAGCAAAAGGGCTAAATTAACTTCCTCCCCTCCTCTGCCCTGGAAAAGCCATGAATATTTCAGATAGAAGAGCCCAATCGTATGTCACTCAGGTCCACTCTGGCAACACTTATCTGAGTTATTTATCTGCCTCTCCTCTCCCCTCTCCTCGCAGCTAACAAACATCTCAGGGTGAAAGACAAAGCTTGCGGCTCGATGACTAGCACCATGTGTCGTCGGAGTGTAGGTGCGCTACAAAAGAAGCAGGCGGGGGAAAAAAACGCGCATTGTATCAATTTGACAATTCCAGCGAGCTGTTGTTACAGTGCGGCTACGCTAGCGGCACTTGTTACCGTAGCTCCCCTCGAGACAGCCGGGTTTGGGTGTGGTGCCGACACCTCCGCTCGTCTCTTGCTCTGTCACTTTCCGTTCCACTCACCCCTGTCCCCCACCGCGCCTTTCTGAGCACTCGGGTGGCTTCGAGTGTCGAGCCGGGCCTTCCATCCTAATGACAGGCTTTAGTGAGCGAGGACATCTGCATTTCAGTGCACAGTGAGGGGAGGCGAACGGAAGGCTGCGGCGCCACAGGCTGCTGATACACCTTAATTCACCGCCACACGGGGCCACACGGGGCCACACGGGCCCCCGAGGCTCTGCATGCCGGCAGCCAAGGCCTGGGATTGATCACGATGTCCACGATCGAAGCAGATCAGAAACCAGCACAGACCCCGTGAAAGAGGTGCCAATACCCAGAGTGCAAACCGATCAGCTGGGTTTGGTCAGGAGTAGTCCAGTAGGACTAAACGCACCAAACAGAATCCTCTCCTTTGCAAAACAGTAATGAACAATATCCTCCCTCGAGAAACCAGCCAATCCTTTGGCCAGAAAATCAGCCACTGCAAAAATCCATTAGCTCAAGATATATAACCGCAACCGATCACGTTGCTCAAGGATCAAAGAGAAACAAACCAGACCTGGATTTCAGATTTGATTACTTTTTTTCAGTGTCTTAACAATTTTAAAACTATTTCTGATTTCAAAGCAACCGTTGTACCAAACGGTGGCACAGTTGGTTAGAATAAAAGTTTAACAGGACGATGGTAGGTATAGGTGGGCCTTCTCTCAGAAATGTAGAGGCGCTGTTGAGCCTTTTTGACCAGGGTTGTGGTGTTGACGGACAAAGATATGACGTTGGAGATGTGGACACCCAGTAATTTGTAGCTGGCCACCTGTTCCTCAATGAGAACTGGGGCATGTATACAGCTTTTAGACTTCCTGTAATCCACAATCAGCTCTTTGGTTTTCTTGGCATTGATTGCCAGGTTTTTATCTGCGCACCAAGCCACTCTCCTCTCCACCTCCTCTCTGTAGGCTGCCTCCTCGTTGTCGCTGATCAGACCAACTACTGTGGTGTCATCAGCAAATTTGAGGATGGTATTGGAGCAGTGTACAAGGACGCGGTCATGGGTGAAGAGAGAATACATGAGTCGGCTGAGCACACAGCCCTGAGGGACACCTGTGTTCACGGTCAGGGTGGAAATTAAATTGTCCAAACCTGACAGACTGAGATGCATGATCAGTAAATACATTAAAACGCCACAGAAAATGTAATAAATGTTTTAAAAAATCCAATGAGCTTAATGAATGTAGTGATCTATGTAGTGTGTTTTATAATAAAACAAATTTCGGGAAAAGTTAGTGGTGTCCTGTGATAGATTTGAGTCAAACTTTAATATTGTGTAATTTGCCTAAACTCATATTGTACAGGGCATTATTTTTGCTGTTACCAGAACTCACTCTAATAAAAGCTGCTTTTTGTGGCACTTTTTCATAATGTGATAATGTTATATAGGCGCAAATGTCTGATACTGGCAAAATGGTGTCATGGACACTATGAGAGAAATCCGTAGGCTCTGTAGTCAACAAGTGCTATATTTAATTCTGCTGTTTGATGTGTTCCAATTCCACATCCAGAAACCACAACAGAGCATGCAGGTTCCTGACGTACCACAAGGAGTCAGTAGAGTGCAACTTTACGGTCAGCCCTTGTTGTAAGTATTCTGCAACCAGGATTCAAACTCTTTGCCACAATAACACAGCTCAAACAGAAGGCAGTGTTTTCTCTTTAATGCGATCAGGCGCCCAGGATGCAAATATAATCCCCTTCTTTTTTATTCCTCGGCTGCAGTAATCAGCAGCAACAGCACTGCTTCCACACCTCAGAGTCATAAATGGAAGACTAGTAATTTAATGAATGTGCTTGCTAGCCCCTCAGTCAGACAGCCGGTCACACGGCCAGTCAGTAAGTTAGTCACTCTCATCGGTCAACCCAGTCAGTCACAGTCATTTAGTAACTGTGGTTTGAAGGAGGTGGATTTGTGGTGTTGTCAGTGTAAATCAACGTGAGACATTTACCTATCCCTACTTCCCCGTCCCTGTCCTTACCGCTTCGCATGTAAAAAATCCTCCAGTCCGCCTGCCAGACTGCGCGCTTCACTCCTCTTTTACTAATTTCCCCTCATTGATTTTTAGGGAAGGGGGCCCGCTTCGGTGTAAAGGATGACATTTAGTGGAAGCTATCTCTTTCTCGTGCACAAAAAAGACCCGGGGTTCTCCGAATGGTAGACACGCGTTTGAAAGAAAGCCGAGTCCTTCAGACGGAAGGTCTAATGATGTCTTCTCCCGTGAGCATTGTTTTTATCAGACAATAGAAGCAAGCAGCCCGGCTAACGGGACTGTGTGAGTCAGTGAGAGGACGCGAACCAGGAGTGTGACTGAGGAGAGCACTGAAGAATGCAGCTACTCTACATGACTATCTGTAGTACGCTGGTTGTTTTCTCTCACCCTACGCTAGCACATCAACTTGTTTGGGAAGCGTAGCGCTGTTGTTTTCTAAGGACATCTCCATGGCATCCAGCACGGCTGTTTGGCTAACTGTAATGATGAAGTGGAGAGCCGCGGTTAGTATGCTCGTTAGGTAGACAGACAAACAAGCCCGGGTACCACCTCGCTCCCCGCTCCTGACGAGGAGCCGCAGACTAGCTTAACAATGCCAGGCGACACGAGGGACGAGGACAGGCAGGGGAAGGGAAGCGCAGGGGGGGGGGCACCTTTCTGCCAACTTCTTGGCTTCTTGTCTCTTTCCTTCCCGTCCATCTGCTGTCCTTCACCTCCTCCTGGCTCCCTCCGTGCTCGTCTCCCTCTCCTCGTCCCCTCCTGCCTGCGGGGAGATGAGTGAAGGTTGAGGCCCGGGCGATTGCAAGCCCACGCTCCTCTCCTTGTTCTAATTGAAAAGGAAGAGAGTTGCGACTGGTTGTCAGGGCAAACAGGAGTCAGTCAGTCAGTCAGCCAGTGCATTATTCCCCAGTGCTTGGCTGGCCTCCCCTTACTCCTCGCTGTAATTTAAATGACTGTCAGGTCAGTGGCGAGAGCAGCACCTCTCCCGTTAAAAGGGTGCCTGCCACTGTCGTCACCACGGCTGCCTGCCACGGTCTTGATTGCCCCCTCCCCCCCACCCCGCCGCCGTCACCACCTCACCGCCGCCGCCGCCCCCAGAGCCAATGGCAGGCCAGGCACAGCTGTCACCTACCGGTCACAATGCATTTACTTACTGACAGAATTCTAATTAGTGGCTACGGTGGTGTCACCGGTTAGGAGAGAGAGAGAGAGAGAGAGACGAAGAGACGAGGGCGGGAGTTTGGCGAGTACGGTCGTTGTTTGGTGAGAGAGGGAGGAAGCGACAGGATGGCAGCGTCTCATGAGGAAAGCGACTCATTCGACCGGGGACGCCGTTCTCATTGTCCAATTTGTGTTGTGTGAGTGCGATTGCGTTTGAAATTTCTTTACTCGAGACGTACTCAACCACCGTCTATGGGTTGACTCGTAAACACGGCTGTATTTTCGGGACGGGAGCCATCTGTCAATCTTTTTGCGGCGGGTTAAAATCTGTCAAGTCATCTATGGGTGTAACATTTCTATGTATGTAATCTAAGATATTCTCACTTCATGCCATACATACAGAACAACAATGTACTGCTTGATGATAGAAAAGAATTGCTCCTATTCTCGCACGTCGATCCTTGACGTTCTGGGACTCAATCCTGACATTTGGCCATCCAGTGATGCTGCTTCTACGTCACTCAGTCCTCTCCAGCCTGCCGGGTGTTTAGTAATTTCCGAGCAAGTGTTGAGCTGGAAGCCAGACAGTGAGAACAAGAGGCGCACACTTGTCTTCTGTTGAAACGGTAACCTTGGGGCCCCCGGAGGAGGACCCTAATAACTGGAAGCCCCCAGGTGAAAGCACTGTCTCAGGAACCTTCACTCCTCTGTCTACCTCTCCATCCAAACTGACTGCAGCACTCCATCTCCAGCCCTTCGGCAGAGTGAAAGCCCGGACCTGGAGAGGCTTTTAAGCCACTTGAAGAGTTCATCCTGGCCCCATTACCATAGCTCAGGAGTGGGATGTCGGCATTACAGCAGCACCTTGCTGTTCCAAGCCCCTGGAGCGAGACTCGAGGGCCCTCCAGGAGTTGAGGAGAGCCCGGCCAGACGAGGAGAGATGAGGGCCCTCTCTCCTCTTTCCCGTCTTCCCCCTCGATTCCCTCTTTCCGCCCCCATCCTTGGCTCAGGCCAGCCAGGCAGGGTAGGGTCCGTCAAGGGTTCCTTCCTGGAGCGGTTGAAAGGGTCAAGCACAGCAGGGTCACAACACATTTACTCAGTGACACAATTGTAATTAAGCGGCGCTGCTGTGTCACTGCGTCCCACCGACAAGACCATTTGCGGGGGGCATCGGGCTATAGAGCTTTGGATGACTAATTCTGACTTTCTGGGTGGCTGGTCGGAGCCTTTTCTTCTCTCTCGGTCAAGGGTTTTGTTTCTCCCAGAACCAAAATGATCTCTTTGGCCGTTGTTGTTTTCAGAAGTAACGTTCGTCGTAGAATTATCTTCTCTATGAAAATGTTGAACGAAAAGAGATGCGAAAGATGATTTATTCCTGTGGCAGTTACAGAGCTTCCAGTATGAAATACCTGGACTAGTTTTTACTGATTATATTATATTATATTGTCTGAACTTGAGAGAATCAAAGTAAACCCAGAGTAAACATTGTGCATTGTCAAATGAAATACTGCTATTGTTTCACATCCCATGTTCAGTGTTGCACTCTGACATCTAAATAAACACACTGACATTGAAACAAAGACGCCATCCTTGTGCGTCGGCCACACTGTGGTTTTGCAATTAGACTAAAGGGAATTTTAAAAGGCAATTGACTTTGTCTTCAAAATAAGTTTTCACCTATGTATAGAATCCGTTTTTTCCAAGTAGGACCCTTTTGGTTTCATGTGGAAAGGTTCTTCCCAAAGGTGTTCTTCCTTTAACGAAGGGTTCCACTGGAACCAAAATGATTTCTCTTACGACGACAGCAAAAGGGCCCTTTTAAGTTGTAGCCGCTAAGTCCCCCCCCCCCGAGTACAGGAGAACATGTTCTAGACAGCCGTTTTGACGAGACCAGATCATTAAGACATTTACATGGACAGATAACCGGAGCCCAACCCCTGTAGCTCCCTCTCTCACTCTCTCTCTCCACTCCTCCTGTGTGCAATCAAACCCCGGGCCCATATAATGACAGGGAAATCAAGAGGTGAGATCAACACAGGTCGAATTAACACTCGCAGGAATGGCCCCTGTCGCCATGACCCTGTCTGATCTCCTGGGAGAACGCTGGCCACATTATGTAAATCGCCCTGCCGAGAGACACGACCAGCCAGACACATGCGGTAATGGTGTGGAATGTGTACGTCCGTGTGTGTGTGTGTGTGTGTGAAAGACATAGAAGGGGAATGCAGAAGCGACAGGGGGGATATCTGAAAGGCAAGCCCAGATAAGGTGACGTTACCGCTACTCATTTGTGCCTGGGCAAAAGGGATTAAGAGGACAGAGGGTAGAGAGATATAGGAGACAATTGAACCCCATCTAAAGGTTTTTGTCCCCTCACCCTGGCTCTCTTTTCATTTGTACACGTGTCATGTCCCCGGCGCCACCCCGCTCTTTCTACTCCATCGGCTCAAGTCATTAGCCAAGGGTTGGTTAGTTCAAGGTTAGCGGGGAACTTACGCAGCCAGAAGAAGATAAAAGCCCGGGCAATAAGACAATCACGGAAAGGCAAATTAAAATCCTAGTTAAGTTGGATCTGAGAGTGTCATGGGTGGTGGGGGGGGGGTTGATGATGGGCTCGTAATGACGGAGATACTGTGGATCATTTTGCTGATTTGTCTCTCTGGTGAACATGTATCACCGCAGAGGAAACCGCCGAGATGAAATCATTAGCAACGATTTGAACATTTAGAGACTAACGGAGAGGTCACGTCGCTAAATTAGAGCACATCTGACGTCCGGGTTCGCACTCCTATTCTGCAGACCCAGGTGAAGCAGATATGAAGGCTCTGACAACTTCTCCTCGTGATATTGACAAGTGTTTGATGTAAATGTTCATGAATTAACATAAATCGTTTAACATTGCCCTGCCGGTTATGGAAATGCTCGTTCATTAATGTACTTGCTGTCAATGCATTTCTATATCATCAGTCACTTACAGTACGTTGTATAACGCCTTATACACACACACACACACACACACACACAGGAAAGGAAAGCAAAAGTGTGTACCACAGATGCGACCAATCGACTGTTTTATAACGGAACCAAATTGGATTGGTTGATTGGATGGTCATGTGATTTTAAACATTGTATTTAAACCTTTTTTCGTTCTAAGCAGCTGCCCACAGGAAGTGATGCACACCAGGAGGCCAGTGATCCATGGCTGTTAAGTTTGGTGAGGTCACACGGTTACAGTATAGAAACAAATTTAATTGAATATTCCTGGATTTTAAATGACACACATTTTAAGCAGATGTTTGAAAAATGGATATTGATGAAATCTGCAGTGAGGAAATTCGGTTAACGTTTGTTGATGTGTAGAGATGTAGGGGGAACTTTGCCTTAACTTATTAAATGGTTGTACTGGTCTTTTGGGTGGAAGTCTCTAATTTACCTGACTCCTCAAACCAGATCTGTGAGAAACCGGACACATATAAAAACTGATCATAATGTACAAACAGGAAAGCATTGATGAAGTGATTCGTTGGCTGTTGTCACGATGGATGCATTCGGTTGGACTAAGAGAAAATTCCAAGCTAGAGGGACATGTAAGTCATGGACCAAACAGGGTAAAAAAATTATAAAAAAGATAAAATAAGATTTAAAATATGGAAACACACATGAAAAAACATTTTATGTATTAAAGTGAACTAACAAACAATGCCACTATGTTTGGCAAATAGATCTGAAAGACACAGACACACCCAGACACACACATAGAAAACACATGCTATAGATTTGGAATTAATTACCAATTTGCCTATATAGACTATTCATTTTCATCTTAAATGTGGAGTCTTTCAATAAAACAGTAACGTAACATATCCATTGTGGTTGTTAGGTTTGAAACATTTGCCGGCATATTTATGAGCCAGTTGTGTATCGGATGATTTAAGGTCCTGCTCCTGGCACAATCCTTGCCGTTTAGTCACTGATAATTATAAGCAAGTTTTTAAACCAGGCTCTTCCACAGAACAGACTAGAACCATATATTTAGCGATGCATCGTGTCACTGCGTCTGTTGTCGGTACGATAGAGGGTCGTTCTGTATATGTAGAGCACTTGTATGCCACGCTGTGTTCAGGGCGTGACTCGGTGTGTGTGCGTCGTGGTTCTGGGCTCATGGTTTGTTTTGGTGTTCAGACAAATGGCAAATGCAATACCGTTCAAGTTGTTCGACGTTGACAGGATCCTGGCGTTTTCTGTCGTGACAGGATTGTAATTCCGGGCCTCGGTCTCCACTTTGTTGTGCGGAGCCCCCGGCGCATGTTGGACGCGTTCATGTGCTGTGAACACTCCTTGCAGCAAATTGCCTGCAAGCTGCATCAACTATAAACTAAAATCACCGCTGTCGGGTATGTAAACAACAGATTATAGAAGAACAAAAACACAGTAGTGTGCGTACATCGTTTTTTTTATATAAATAATGGAGTCACGGACTGCTGTGTTTGTTGTATTTTCCTGGCAATATTCTGGTGGAGGTAATTTCCTCCAGGCAGGTTACTTCAGAGGTCAGCGTGTGGGAGAAAAGGATGCTTGGGATTGGAGACTTGTTTCCCGTAGTAATTACCAGTCCGTGGGCTGTTTGAGTGGATTGTGTATCGCTCGTACGCTGTGAAGTCACACCGCCACTTGATATGGAACGCATCGTCACGACGACTGGTTCAGTGCAACTGCACTTGTGACAGGAAAGGAAGTGTTTTCTGAAGTAGATAGGCAGATAGGCATCACCTTCCATGAGGTTGTTTGATGACCTGTCACAAAACTTTGGCTTCCTTGTGTCGAGCTGTTTGCTGTAATGGATGCAATCATTTTCCTCGTTGCTTTTTCAACTCGCGAATCTTAGCTCCGTATCTGTGGCCGATGCTTTGATTTTAGGAGGTGGACATTCAGAATTATGTTTTTTAATAAAAAATTATATTAAAAACATCACTGAAATCATTTGATTTTGAATTACTGAATTGTGAATGTGTAATTGTGCTTTTTATTAGTTTATACTAGTGTACAATATTTCAACGGACTGCTTTGTTTCAGGAGCCCAACCCCAAGTGTTCCGCTACACTCCAGCAACCAAAACTGTTTTCACGTGTTTGTGAGTAATAATGTTAAACCGTCGATACATTACCGCTGGTCACTCACTCATCTCCACAATGTAACACGTCTTCACTGACCTCAACCCGACCAGATGACAGAACAAGCGTCCTGTTAGATCTGCCGGCAGATTACGACCGCGGTCCTTCCGGCGGTGCCACGACGTAGCTGAACAGCGGCTCAGACCCGGGGGAGATGTCTGCCTGGCTACGGTGACACCACCAGTACGGTACATGCTCGACCCAAACGTGTGCCCTGGCCCGCTCCACGTCTGACACCAAGTCCTCCAACCCCCTGACAGACTGGGCACACTTAGTGTAATTCAGCCTGAGGGCTCTACTATGGGCTGGAGGCCGGTGTGGGCCGTGAGTGAGAGGGTAAGAAGTGCCGTTGGTTAAAGTAGGCCCGCTTCATTAGCATGCCTCGTGCGATCAAGCGCCTGTCACCGGGGCTTGATGAAGCACGTCTCCAAGACTTTCTCCTCTCGTCCTTCCCCCTCGGCGTCTGAGCTTCTTCCTCTTCTCGTGTCTAAGCGGTGGTCACGGCTCCGTCGGCCGAACAGTTGTTCAGCCTCAAACGGCACACTGTTCCCTGTTTAGTACACTATTTTTCCTCGGGCCCCATTGGGCTCTCGGTTTATGTGTTCCGCACTAGGTAGGGAGCGCGGCGGTGTTGCGCCGTTCGGAACGCTTCCCGTTGGATAAATTCACTGGCCTTGGAATCGTTTATCTTTTCTAATTCCCCTGCTGTGGACGGAAGGCCATAAAGAAAGCTCACAGCGCTTACCGTTCCATGGCGTTCCACCCAGCCCGGGTCTCGCCATCCGCCTTGGCCGATAATGATGCGGGGAAAACACCCAGGTAGCCTGAGTGAATGCCAGCGTAAATAGCGGCGATCTAGGTGCAGCTCTGTGGGAGCTGCGTCGAAGGGGGTGGCGGGGTGGCGCCTGACTGCAACTTGATCTTCATGGTCGCCGGTGTCCTAATGAATGCCTCCCCCTGGCCCAGAATTCATTGCACTTTTTGTTCCGTTGCCATAATGCTACATCATCAATGGTGACGCCTATCATAATGTACTCTCACACACAGAGGAAATGTATGAAATATTATAGATTATAGTGTCTCCTTTTCTTTCTCTCTCTCTCTCTCGCTCTCTATCCTTTATTAATTGAAAGATGGTCTAATATTCTTCACATGCTTTATGTGAATTACAGAAACGACTGAATAATGAAACCGCCCATATTTTGTTTCTGTGGGAAGGCGGTGAGATTAGCATATTGTAGCATAAGGCTCCCATGTGATTAACCAACAGCCTTTTTATGATATTCATCCTCATAAACCCCCAGTCTTTCTAATGCGCCGCGATATTAAATTAATTCTGGTGTCCTTCAACTACCCACTCCACATATTTATGCAGTGCACAATAATCATTCAGCGCAATTTTTTTACACCTCAAGTAAATAAAGTTGTCTCGTTAACGGCGAATAAGTTACAGTAACGGCCGCCTCGCTGTCGTTTCTGGACTTTTTATTGTCTGCCCCGCCGGCAGCTCACCTGAAAACATGTCTGCGTCTCGCGGTGACGAAACACAACGGAGCCGTATTTAAATGTGCCTCAGAAAGTTTTTCACTCACGCGGGATCACGCAATAGATCACGTCTTAATCGCCCGTTGTCTTCGTTATCAGACTCCGCCTTAACTCACATTAATTAGGGCAGCCGCAGAGCCTTCATTTAAGTAAACAAACGACGTGAATGAAATATCACTACCGGCGTAATTATTTCCGACTGCGAGTCCTATTAGAGTCCTCCTGCGGACACGGATGAAGGTCGAGTCGACGGCGTAGTTATTTGTGCTCCTCGGCGACGGGGCCTACTTGTCCGTCTCCCCTGTTTGTTTCTAATGAGAGCGCGGCGCTACCGCTAGTTAGCAAGGGGGAGTGTTTGGGCAGTTCCAAATGGGCTGATTTAAGGTGCGGGGTCAGAGGTCGGCCCAATTACATCCGAGGCGAGTGCGCCTCCTGCCTCTTTGATTCCTCGGTTCTAAAGGGCTGGTTGGGCGTAGGGGGTCTCTGCCTGCAGCATTAAGGGGTGTTAATTGGAGCATGTTGTTTTCACCAAGGTGCCATCAGGCCGGAGCCCAACAACTGTACTTGTCTAATTGCTGAGGCAAAGTCCTTCATGTTTCTCTCTCCGGCTAAGACCCGGCCGAGGCATCGGCAACGGGAGCGATGCAGAATAGTCAAAGTTCAACGTTTGCCATGTCGCACACGGTGCCAACTAGCTGAAGTCGTGGGCTCTGGGAATATGCATCTGCGTAGGGCCATTATTTTTCTCTTCAAACAGGGGGGTTTTGTCCGGCTATGTTTATGCAAAGACAATAACAAATGGTGAACGAGGTAATGTCGCTGACGGATATCTGAAGCCATTAAGAAGTGAAATTTAAATTAAAAGTCTTACAGCTTTCGCTGGTGTCGTCTCATTCCTAATGATACGTCCGCGTCTTTAACTCACCGCGGTCTAAAGTGTTCCTTCATCACGGTCAAAGAGCATAACTCTTTGAACCTCAATAACCACTCGACAAAACTACCGGCTCTATGTCTCATGTTGTGGGTTCTATGGTGGAACGTATAGGCTTTCTCTGGGGGACAGTCAGCCGTGGCAGAGCAGGCAGCTAGTCTGCTTGCTAACACCATGACATCCTGCCAACAATTAGCGCCGCAGTCTCTCAGGCCGCCAGTCATTGTACCGTTTAATTACACACTAAACAAAAGATGAGAGGAATCACAATGGAGATGCTGACTGCGCTGGGGTCAGCCGTTATAGGCAACTTAATTGAGACATCAGAGCAGGAGCACAGAAGCCAAGAGACGGCGAGACTGGACCAATTGGAGGAGAGCGAGACGGAGAGACTGGACCAATTGGAGGAGAGAGAGACAGCGAGCCAGGACCAATTGGAGGAGAGAGAGACAGCGAGCCTGGACCAATTGTAGGAGAGAGAGACGGAGAGACTGGGCCAATTGTAGGAGAGAGAGACGGAGAGACTGGACCAATTGCAAGAGAGAGAGAGACAAAGAGACTGGACCAATTGGAGGAGAGAGAGACGAAGAGCCTGATACATTTGGAGAAGAGATAAACAGATAGCCTGGACCAATTGTAGGAGAGACAAAGAGCTTGTTCCAATTGGAGGAGAGAGAGAGATGAAGATCGTGGACCAATTGGAGGAGAGAGAGGGAGAGCTGGGACAAATTGGAGGAGAGAGAGATTGCCTGGACCAATTGGAGGAAAAAAAGACGGAGAGCCTAGACCATTTGGAAGAGAGAGAGACGGATAGCCTGCGTAGGGGCCAGTCGTCATAGACAACTTAATTGAGACATCAGAGCAGGAGCACAGAAGCCAAGATATGAAGAGCCTGGACCAATTGGAGGAGAGAGAGACGGAGAGACTGGACCAATTGGAGGAGAGAGAGACAGAGAACCTGGACCAATTGGAGGAGAGAGAGACAGAGAACCTGGACCAATTGGAGGAGAGAGAGACAGAGAGCCTGGACCAATTGGAGGAGAGAGAGACAGAGAACCTGGACCAATTGGTGGAGAGAGAGACAGAGAGCCTGGACCAATTGGAGGAGAGAGAGATGGAGAACCTGGACCAATTGGAGGAGAGAGAGATGGAGAGACTAGATCAATTGGAGGAGAGAAAGACTGAGAGCCTGGACCAATTGGAGGAGTGAAAGACTGAGACCCTGGACCAATTGGAGGAAAGAGAGACAGAGAGCCTGGACCAACTGGAGGAAAGAAAGATTGAGAGCCTGGACCAACTGGAAGAGATATCTTCCACTGTGTTAGGCTGTGCCCCAAATACCACCCTTGTCCAACATAGTCCATTAACTTAGACCAGTGTCTGTGTGCCTCTGCTGAAATCTAGTGCGCTACCTGTGCTGTTAAAGGGGCATAACAGGGGGGTTAACCAGGCTGGATCTAGGACAGTGAGATGTGTTTCTCTCATAATTGGCCAGGAAGGGCACGGTTTTATTTCCTGCGCACATTATTATGTCGCTGTGTGAATCGAAGGGCGGACAAGTTTCGGAAAAAGAATGTGGTCAAGTTTTGTTTAATTTTGCTGAGATCGTGGTTTACCGATTCTGCTACAATTCAATATCATATGCAGTCGCAGTAGATCTTGATAGACTCATCGGATGTCTTTAAGTGATGTTCCTGTCAGCAGATAAATGTACAAGGTAGCAACATTTTCCCTCTTTCTAATAGACCCCAATTCTAAAGCTGTTCATTTCATCGATTTCTGCGTTGGTTCTTGCTAAACAATCAGTGTAAATTGACAGCTTATTTTGGCGTGTTTAATAAGATAACTGTTGGGTTCTGTGGCTAGTACTTTACTGTAGAATGTAATGCCTACACGTTACAAACATTATGGTTAGTTATGGTCATTATTAAGGCAATTGATTTGAGTTTTTAAAAACATTCCTGTGGAATTAACTATTATATACTATACTGTGTAATGTATAATAACAACATGCTGTTATTCTAGTCACCGTCTGGACATTCAGTTAGCATACGGTCGCGTCTTTCATAGAGCACCCAGATTTGGTATAAACTTGAGAAATCATCAAATCCTGGCTTTTTTATTGGTAAATGTGGTAATTCTGCTGTACAATGCTTACTGTTATTTTACATGGCTTCTGAGTTGTCACTGCAACAAACGCTGGCGTCCCTGATATAATGACCAGATTTAGTGGAGAGTTGCGAATCACTTTTCTTCTGGTGAACGTGTGTTTACGTACTGTATTTTCGCATTGTTGCCAAGTAACCACGAAGACACAGAACTACCTTGTCAAAAGAAAATTATCAATGAAAACAGTAATTTCTACTGGCGTGTTATTGTTTGCTGGTATGTTTTGTGCGTGAGGTAAACGCGAACGTGTTGTTTACCAGTGAGATCTGTTGTGCTTACTTATCGCTGTATTACTGGCAGTGGCAGTAATTTGCTCGTTCTAGATTATGTTGAGGAGATCTTGCGTTTTTATGACACCAATGTATCATTGCTAACATTTGTAATTTGTACATTAAGTAGTTTTGATATGGTGAAATGCCCCTTTAAGTGCCATTTGGAACTCAAGAGTTTGCCTCTCCCAAGCATTAGAGCCAATTTCACATTCGCTTTATCAATGCTGTGTGTGGATGTGTGTGTGTGTGTGTGTGTGGTTGTGTGTGTATGCATGAGTGGGATATTGTTCTCTTTGTCGTCGACACAGCACATTTTCTGTGAGATGAGGTATTGAGCTGTGTGAATGAGACAAGCTGTTATAAGACATTTTGCATGCCATAAAACATTCTTCTTTATTGGGCCCAGCAGCACGCTCTATCTATCTCTCTCTCTCTCTGTCTCTCTCTCTATCTCTCTCTTTTTCCCTCTCTCTCTCTCTCTCTCTCTCTCTCTCTCTCTCTCTCTCTCTCTCTCTCTCTCTCTCTCTCTCTCTCTCGCTCTCTCTCGCTCTCTCTCTCTCTCTCTCTCTCTCTCTCTCTCTCTCTCTCTCTCTCTTTTTCCCTCTCTCTCACTCTCCACCTTTCTCTCTTTTCAATCAAGTTCAATTTTTTATCCCAATTTCAACCGTCCTCCCCGTTTTTCTCCTTCTCCGCTTTCTTCTCGATGTTCGGTCTTCTTTAATCCGGTGCTAAGAGCAGTCCTCGGGGCTTTGACATGCAGCATAGCTGTTACCCACAGTGCAACAGGATCAATGCTTGTCTGGGATGTGTGCATTTAACTACAGGGAGCAGCTGGGGAACCGGCGGAATTTACTGGGTCTGCCCCAGTGAACGTTGAGCACAATTCCTATTCCCACATCTTCTCCAACACTCAGCCACGGCACTTGAGCATACTTATATGTGTCTCCCGTCTCATTTCGGGGTGGGTTAGGTTATGGATCCGTGTGGATTGACTGCTAAAAGGTTGTTTAGTCAGCATGTTTTATTACGTCGAGTATTACGGCAGGACGGGGAAATGATAGGATCCCGAACCACTGTGCACACCGGAGTGGAGGTGAGACTCAGAACAACAGAGTGGAAACCGTATTGAAAACAGAAATTGATCCACCATCGATTTACCGATCATGTCGTTAGCATATTGTCAATCCATAGATTGGCCTATGTTTTTATTCATTGCTATAACTCATTGTGAGTAACTCCCAGTTCATTCGAAGACAGTTTTTGCCGGTGGGAAAGCATCACTCAATACATGGATGTTTTTTCTAGTGATGGAGAGGCAATATAAAGTACATGTGCAGAATGGAATGATGATGGTTCCTGGGCTTAGAACAACAGTATGTGTAACTCTTAGGAATGGAGTAGTCACACAGGTTGTAACAGCCCAATCTATACCCAACCTATACCCAACTTATACCCAACCTATATCCAACCTATACCCAACATATACCCAACCTATACCAAATCTATACCCAACATATACCGAACTTATACCCAACCTATGCTCAACCTATACCCAACCTATATCCAACTTATACCAAACATCCAACCATTATATTTAAATTTCGTTTTATTGCTCCACCATTGAATGTTCTGCCTGTCAGAAGTTAGAAATGACAAAATCCACGTGTCAATGTACGGTATAATGCACTTTTAAAGTTCTATAGGTTGACATTTTTTTGAAGTAAATTCAATTGTTTTCAGCTGGAAATCACCTTTAAAGACGACTGGACTGCAAATCATGCAAACCATGAGTCAGCAAATAGAATAGAGCCTTGGTGTTCCTGTCTGTCTATGTTCCATCCCACCTTCTCCATTACCATGGGTCCTCAGCTGGTCCTACTGGAGGGAGGCTTTGATCTGTTTTCTCAGCCTCGTCTTAACTGCTGATCATCTCTTAAGACTTTATGTCCTCTTTGGTGGCCTTGATTAAATCAAAAACTGCAATCAAAGTATGTATTACAGTAAAATCGATACATTCAGAATCCAGAATATCCGGCAGTCTCTACATTCAAGGCTTTGCTATGCATTTATTTTGAAAGATACGTCGCTTGTCTATTTAAGGTTTAGGTTGATCCTACAACAATTTCCAAAAATCTACTGAAACCCTGGCCTACAAAACATTCTTCCATGTCCTAGCTTTTTGTTTGGGTTCTCATGCTGTTTTACTTTAACCAGGAGAACTTGGGATGGACTCCTCCAGGTTCCAACAAACTCCTGTCTTCTCTGCCATCTGTCATTCTCCGACAGCGTTTCCGATACTTCCTGGTCCAACAGAGGCACAGGGAGTTCAGCATCCCTGACGACTCGAACTTAATTCCTTCGCTGCTCTACCGCTAAAATCGAAACCAGCGTGTCTGGGTGTGTCTCGCCACTTTCCCATAAAGTTCGGTTCAGGTAGCCGACGGTTTTGCGGACTCTTCCGCGTGCGTGTCTTCTCTCCTGTCGCTCACTGACACAGCCTCTCTTCCTGTTTTGGATCTATGATGCGTCTGGCCTGATGGATCGCTCCCCTCCTGATGTGGACATCATGATGAACACTAACGCCTGTGGATCGCCCGGGGAGATACCGTTACAAGCCCTACGTTACATACCAAAGCAGCCCTGCCCAAACCTGAACCCCCCCATCCCCTCCCCTCGCTCAGCACGACTCCACCGCCGTCATCCATTCTTTATTTATTCATCCGCTGACGGCGTGTTTGTTTTTTAAGCATGACAAATAGAAAGAAATAAAAGCACACGGGCCGGAGTTTGCGGTTTGTATTGCTCTGTGTCACAAGGCAACGGCGGAGGTTGTGAATCATGCCATGTGAGGTATGTGAGGTATGCATAATATGTTTCCCAGCAGCCAGGATGATTAAAGGGCTGACATCCTCTAAAGTGAGCCTGGCTGGTTAACAGGTCTCCATCGCTTGCTGGGCCTGCCGAGGTTAGAGACCTGGCTACAGGAATCCGTCACACGGGAGGAAGGTTACAAAGGGATACAATAAGGCTTTTTGAACAGCAGGTCAATGACGGTAATATTTACACCAACATTCGATATTTAGCCCAAGTGTGTGTTTTAACACGTTTTGGGATATGGTCATGGAAATATGGTTGGTGTCTTCAATTGTTCTGCTCGAAATGATCACTATAAACGTACATGGTTCTTTGAAATGGTCATGTTCCCATTTATTAGTTACAAAAATAAAGGCTTAATGAAATGTAAGTGGTATTTTGAAACTTGAATTTCTCTTTTCTGTGTAGTGTTTATAGAACCCATTTAAGGTTTTCGAACATTGGTCACATTTTTTCTACGTTAACACGTACTTAAACCGTATATTTTCAAATCAAGGTAACATTTAAATAAAATGTTTAATTGTATCCGTTGATGGGAAAAAAAAACATGAATCCATTTTGTACATAAATCTCCTGTCCTGCAGTTTGGGGGATCTGACAGGAACATGCACTGACCGACTGAACTTAAGAAGCCTGTTTGAAAAGAAAACTAGAAAACAAAGACAACCTGCCTGACTGTAAAAGCTCCTGAGCGCGTCGTTGTCATATCGGGACAGGTTGCGTGTCCGACGGACTGGAAACAGAATCATAGTCCCCAGATGAAGGACAAGCGGAGCGGAAGCACTTGTGCACAGGAGAAGGGCACATCAATCATTTGGAAACGCTCCGACTGTTTCACTCACTGAGCCCCTGACGAGACCCCTCTGTCACTGGCTGGCCCCGGACCACACACTTCGAAGTCCACGGGCACTAGCAGTGGGCGTTGTAGGGAGTCGGGTGCATTTGGGACACACATTAACACCTCTGGTTGTGTACATTCCCCTGTGGTCTACGGCGGAGAAAATGAATCAGGCTTTTTTGTAAAGGTAGGTTTTTCTTTTGTTTTCAGCACCCTGGACAGCTACCTGGATCGACTGAAAAAGCTCTGCTACTTTGCTGTTCACAAACATTACCTCCACTTACTGTCATGACTCCTACGGGAGAAGCGGCAGCTCCACCTGCGGGCGGTATTCGGCGGTCGTCCTCCCGGCCTATTAGTCGTCACCGAAGCTCCTCCTCCCTGCACACCTTGTTCAGTCTCGTCATCACTCACCTGGTGTCCATTACCTCATTGGAGGTCTATATAAACTCCTTTGTATTGGTTGTCTTTGTGTGGAATTGTTACATGTTACGTGTGATTATTGTGCAGCCCGAGTCTTGTTGTGAGCTCGGGCTCTTCGTTTATTATACCTCCGTGTGAGGAGTGGTTGTTTTATGCGCTGTGTCGCATCCTCTACTTTGCCTGTGTGGCGTGGAATAATAGGACGGGTTTCTTCCGTCCGGCATTAAACGACTCTAGAGTATATCCGTGGGTTGTCTGGCTCCATCCTTCCGCCACCTACATCTACGTGACAGAATTCCACACCTGGACACGGAGCCATGGAACCAGACGTCCAGGGGACCCTGGGACAGCACTCGGCCACGCTGACTGCCATGGGGAGGCCATCACCGCGCTCACGGCGACCATGAACCGGTTGGCCCAACGACTTCCCGAGCCGGTGGACCCCGCGGAGATCCCGTTGCCGAGTTCCCCGCCCTCGGGAGTGGGGGTGCTGAAATTACAGCGACCCGCGGCATATGACGGAGCGGCAGACCGCTGCCAGGGGTTCCTCCTCCAGCTTGAGCTGTATTTGGAGGACCTGAACCCAGCGCCCTCCGATCGACAGAAAGTTGCCGCCCTCATCACCTGCCTCTCGGGGAAGGCCCTCGCTTGGGCCAACGCCATCTGGTCGGAGAGGGGGCCTATCCTGCGGGACTACGGGCGTTCGCTACGTACTTCCGGTCAGTGTTCGACCAGCGGCCCGAGGGAAAGGCGGCTGGCGAACGTCTTGCTCTCCTGAGGCAGGGGAAGAGGAGCGTGCAGGAGTTCGCGCTGGAGTTCAGGACTCTGGCCGCGGGAGCTGGGTGGAACGAACGGGCCTATATTGACATCTTTCGGGTACGGTTGAACCCGGACGTCCGTAGGGAGATGGCCTGTAGGGACGCTGGCCTCTCCTTCGAGGAGGTCGTCGAACTAGCCATCCAGATGGATAATCTCCTCACTACGCGCGGACGGTCCGGGCCCGTCCCCTTCGTTCCGTTCAGCTCAGCTGTCGCTCCCGAGCCTATGGAGGTGGGAGGCGCCGCGTCCAGGGGGACCGCGCGGCCTCGGGAGTGCACCTTTGTGGCAGGAAAGGGCACTCTGCCTCCCATTGCTACCAGCGGGTCTCAACACCCGGAGAAAGGGGGTCTGACACTCCTGTGGCAAGGAAGGTAAGAACACCCCACACTCCGTCCGGGTCCTCTGACAACCACACAACCATCACCGTATGTTTCCCCACTTTCCCTCTGTCTCCCCAGTGTAAGGCGCTCGTAGATTCAGGCGCAGCTGGGGATTTCATTGACAAGACCTATGCCAGTCAGTTACAGATTCCGGTGGTGCCGTTGGCCTGTGCCCGAACCATCACAGGTCTGGACAGTCGACCGCTGGGTTCGGGGATGGTGACGCAGGTGACGGTACCAGTAAGAATGATCACACAACACACACACTCTGAAATGATCTCGTTGCAAGTTATTGATTCACCTTCCTTCCCCGTAGTGTTGGGCATGCCTTGGCTGTCTCGACACAACCCACAGTTTTCATGGCCTCAGAGGACCTTGACGGGATGGGCACGGGAGTGTCAGGGAAGGTGTATGGGTGTTTCCGTCGGTGCGACGACGGTGGAGAGTCCAGACAGTGTCTCCTCTGTGCGTATTCCCCAGAGTATTCTGATCTGGCACACACATTTTCAAAGAAATTGGCCACTAAATTACCTCCTCATCGTCCGGGGATTGCGCGATCGACCTGCAGGTAGGCTCTGTACCGCCACATAGTCACGTGTATCCTCTGTCTCAGGCAGAGACACAGGCGATGGAGACGTATGTGTCCGAGGCATTGAGTCAGGGGATAATCCGCCATTCCACTTCCTCAGCCTCCTCGAGTTTTTCTTTGTGAAAAAGAAGGATGGTGGTTTGCGACCGTGCATTGATTATCGGGCGCTGAACAGCATCACAGTTCGTTATCGGTACCCTCTCCCACTGATTTCATCTGTGATCGAGTCAATGCACGGGGCCCGCTTTTTCACTAAGTTAGATCTCAGGAGCGCATACAATTTGGTGCGTATCCGAGAGGGAGATGAGTGGAAAACAGCATTCAGCACCACTTCAGGTCATTACGAATACCTGGTGATGCCATACGGGCTGATGAATGCGCCGTCGGTTTTCCAGTCCTTTGTGAACAACATCTTTCGTGACATGATCGGTCGCGGGGTGTTCGTGTACATCGATGACATCCTGGTGTACTCGGACGACCGGGCTGACCATGTTTCCCTGGTTCGCAGAGTACTGGAGCGACTGAGGGCGCATGACCTGTATGCCAAATTGGAAAAATGTCTGTTTTTTCAGCGAGCAGTCTCCTTTCTTGGGTTCCACATAACCACGGGGGTGGAGATGGAGGTTGATCGCGTGGCGGCCGTGCGTAATTGGCCCGTTCCAACCACGGTTAAGGCGGTACAGAGGTTCATGGGATTCGCCAACTTCTATCGCCGGTTCATCAAGAATTTTGGCAGGGTAGCAGCTCCCATTACATCATTGTTGAAGGGGGGGCCGTCTCGTATTCGTTGGACGAACGAGACGGACTGCGCATTCAGTACGTTGAAAAGGCTGTTCACATCTGCGCAGGTTTTGGCTCACCCTGATCCATCACATCCGTTTATAGTGGAGGTGGATGCATCGGAAGTTGGGATAGGTGCGGTACTGTCTCAGCGTTCGGGCACACCATCCAAAGTACGTCCCTGTGCGTTCTACTCGCGGAAGCTCAGTGCGGCGGAACAAAACTATGACGTAGGTGATAGGGAGCTGTTAGCGGTAGTCAGAGCTCTGACAGAGTGGAGACACTGGCTCGAGGGAGCGAAACACCCGTTTGTAGTCTGGACTGACCACCGTAACCTGGAGTACATACGGGCTGCGAGGAGGCTTAACCCTCGTCAGGCCAGGTGGGCGCTTTTTTTTACCCGGTTCGATTTCACCCTATCGTACATCCCGGGTACAAAAACGTCAAGGCAGATGCGCTGTCCAGACTGTATGACACACATGAGAGGCAGGTGGATAACTCACCTATTCTTCCTGCTTCTTGTATAGTGGCGCCGGTGATGTGGGAGGTAGATGCGGACATCCAGCGTGCGTTGCGTGTGGAACCATCGCCTCCTCAGTGTCCGGAGGGGCGCGTTTACGTACCGCTGGATGTTCGCGACCGTCTCATCTGCTGGGCCCACACATCGGTGTCATCGGGCCACCCAGGTATTGGTCGGACGGTGCGTTGCCTTACCAATAAGTATTGGTGGCCTGGTTTGGCTAAGGATGTGAGGTTGTACGTGTCTTCGTGTTCCGTGTGTGCCCAGTGTAAGGCACCTAGACACCTTCCGGCAGGTAAGCTTCATCCTTTGCCCATTCCGCGGCGACCATGGTCTCATTTGAGTATTGATTTTGTGACTGACCTCCCTCTCTCTCAAGGTTATACTACGGTCCTGGTCGTCGTGGACCGGTTTTCAAAGGCCTGCCGCTTCCTGCCTCTGGGAGGTCTCCCTACGGCCCTGCAGACCGCCGAGGCCCTATTTACACACGTCTTCCGGCACTACGGGGTTCCGGAGGACATTGTGTCAGATCGAGGCCCCCAGTTCACTTCCAGTGTATGGAGGGCGTTCATGAAGCGCTTGGGGGTCTCGGTCAGTTTGACCTCCGGGTACCACCCCGAAGCTAATGGGCAGGTGGAAAGGGTTAACCAGGATCTGGGGAGGTTCCTAAGGTCTTATTGTCAGGACCGGCCGGGGGAGTGGGCGGAGTTTCTGCCGTGGGCAGAGTATGCCCAGAACTCACTCCGTCACTCCTCCACTCAGCTAACACCGTTTCAGTGTGTTCTAGGTTACCAGCCGGTCCTGGCACCGTGGCAGCAGAGCCAGCCTGACACCGGGGTACCGGCAGTGGATGAATGGTTCAGGCGGGCTGAGGTGACGTGGGACGCCACACACGTTCACCTTCAGCACGCTGGACAGCGCCAAAAGGCAGCCGCTGACCGGAGGCGCAGTGACGCGCCCGTTTACACCCCGGGGGATCGGGTCTGGCTCTCGACCCGGAACCTTCCCGTCCGCCTGCCCTGCCGGAAGTTGGGTCCGCGGTTTGTGGGGCCATTTAAAGTCCTGGGGAGAATCAACGAGGTGACTTATCGATTGCAGCTGCCACCTGACTATCGCATTAATCCCTCGTTTCATGTTTCTCTCCTCAGGCCGGTGGTGGCTGGTCCCCTCCAGCGATCTAGGGTGCTGGAGACCCCCCGGCCCCCCCTGGACATCGAGGGGGCCCGGCGTACAGGGTGAACAACGTCATCGACTCCAGACGTCGGGCGGGGGTCGTCCAGTACCTGGTGGAGTGGGAGGGGTATGGCCCGGAGGAGCGATGTTGGGTGCCGGCGAGGGATATTCTGGACCCAGAACTACGACGGGAGTTCCATCGTCGGCGCCCTGATCGTCCAGCTCCTCGTCCTCCGGGTCGGCCCCGAGGTCGGGGTCGACGCGCTGCCGGAGCCGCGCGTCAGGTGGGGGATACTGTCATGACTCCTACGGGAGAAGCGGCAGCTCCACCTGCGGGCGGTATTCGGCGGTCGTCCTCCCGGCCTATTAGTCGTCACCGAAGCTCCTCCTCCCTGCACACCTTGTTCAGTCTCGTCATCACTCACCTGGTGTCCATTACCTCATTGGAGGTCTATATAAACTCCCTTTGTATTGGTTGTCTTTGTGTGGAATTGTTACATGTTACGTGTGATTATTGTGCAGCCCGAGTCTTGTTGTGAGCTCGGGCTCTTCGTTTATTATACCTCCGTGTGAGGAGTGGTTGTTTTATGCGCTGTGTCGCATCCTCTACTTTGCCTGTGTGGCGTGGAATAATAGGACGGGTTTCTTCCGTCCGGCATTAAACGACTCTAGAGTATATCCGTGGGTTGTCTGGCTCCATCCTTCCGCCACCTACATCTACGTGACACTTACACCCATCCAGGTGACTGGATCTCCAACAAGTGTCCGGCTGGTAAACCGGAGCTTGTGTCTGTGAATCATTTCATGGCACCGAGGGGATTTTAAAGCCTCTCGATAGGTCCTGGCTTCTAACAGGACTTTCACGCAGAGTTCCAACACACTGCTTTCACAGGACAACACACTACCACTTCAGTCTGGGTCAGACAGAAGAGAAAGGGAAGAGGGAGGTAGAAATACTGAATGAGAGAGATAGAGAGAGAGAGAGAGGAAGAGAGGGCGAGCCAGAATCCCCAGAGTGTAACTCAATAAAGGAGAACGTGTCATGTTGACAAATGTACAGGGTGAGATATTATTTATAACGGGGTCCATGTTAAACAGCTGGGGTTTCTTCTGTGTACTTTCTCGATCGTCTTTTGAAAAAACAACGGAGGTAAATCTTCCTGCGGGGCAGGGCAGTGATAAATAAGGCCGCGGGGAAGTGAGGCGTCGACCGCAGCGCTCGGTGCGCAGTGGCCGTGGCAGCTTCCTGCTTGCTGTTGTTGATGTTCCTACATGTTTACCCCCCACACACCCCCCGCCACGCGGGTCCCACACCCCCCTCCACCCTGCACATCTCTATCACTGCCTCCCTTTAAGGCTGAAACAGTGGGACTCGGGCTGGGGAACAGGCAGCCAGCCAGGCCCTGACAGAGTGCTAGCTTTAATTTTTTCCAGAGGGGCTTCTACGACTCCTCACTCCCTCTCTTCTGTGGAACAAACAAATATTTGTCCTCATTACTAATTAAACAGGGAGAGGAGGAGCACCGTGGGAAATTGACGACCGCACGAACGCACGCACGCACACACACACACACAACCACGCACACACACACCCTCTGAGACGCACAGAATCGCACAGTCCCCTGGCTCGGAGAAACGACTTGCTCGGTTTGGTGATTTACGATTAGCTGCGTATTTGGGCCCGGGCGTCCACCTGTAAGCTATTCATAAAGAAAACAGCTAAATAATGAATGTGTTTTGGCTGTGGCGCTTGCCTGTGTGGCATTTAAATGAATAGGAATTAGTGGGGCCGAATGGTGAGGGGAAGGGCTTTTTTCATGTGATGTGCTTTATGCATACGGGTAGATCCATTTATCAGAGGGCCGCTGGCTGCCAGGTGAAACAGGGAGGCTGTGATGAGAGCACCAGAGGTGATCCTGGAGCCCGCTGCTCTGTTTGATTAAAAACCCGGCCAACTCTATTCACAACAACAACCGGAACATCTCTGCCCACACCGCCAAAAGGATTTCGTTTACCCCGTCTTCCTCGTAGTTACTCAATAAAGTCGCCTGCGGGGGCCGGGCTGTTCTAAATGAACCCAATCAAGTTTGCCGAAACGCTCCGTATTTTATGCGGCTCGCCGCGTTTGTTCCGTAACTTTATGGTGCCGCGCGGCAAATTATTTCGGAGTCACCGTTTTGTCAAGGCCTGTCTGATTCCCCTCCCTCCGTCTGAAGCGTTTAGCCAGTCGACGGGTAAAAGGCTGACCTTTCTGCTGTCCGAAGGCCCAACCCGGCAGTCAGCTGGCTGCTAATGGCGTCCGCCACTCATCCGGCCTCCTGCCCCCCGTGGCTCCGGCCGGAGGGGGAAACTGTCACAAGTGTTAAGAATTAGTGGTCCGTGTGATCTAATGGCGGGGCGGGAGGAGGGATGGCTCGGCTCTTGGAGAGGGAGAGAACCTCCAGACATGGTTTCTGAATACCGGAACGATGGGCGTCGCCTGGGGATGATTGACAGCTGCGTGTCTGGGTTAGGACAGGCTGAGTCTTGTCAAAAGCACGTACTTAACTACGCAGACACACACACACACACGTAACAGTTCAATTATATGTTGTTCTCAATAAAAAGCTATGAACGGCAGTGTAGGAATTCAGAAGTTTTTAATTCTAAACAGTCATTATTGTTTTGTTGTTTTATTTCTCTCCGGAAAGACGTTTCTTTCCACCCGCCGCTCTTAAGTAACATTCAAAAGTAAAATTGTACATTTAATTGAGTGTTACTGAAGAACAGCGGAGCACTGCTGTAGCATCTGATAGCGTGTAACAAGAGTCCCAAGCCCCATCCTAATTAAGTGTAATTGTAACGACCCTCCGTTTGACTGGACGGTAGCGTTTGTGACAGCAGCCAGTCAGAAGAGAGCACTGGCCGTGGGCCATCCCTTCACCCCGGCTGACATTTAGCTATAAACTAATCTCCATGTCTCTATAGAGTTCCCAACCTGAGGGCTGTACTGCTGTGTGTTCCACAGATCCAGCGTCTGCCTGTGTTGTTTCTGTACCAGTGCATCTGTGTTGACGCATGTCTGGGTTGTCTCGCGTCTATCTCAGCTATATAAATGTGTTGTGCCGTGTGTATCTCAGCTATATAAATGTGTTGTCTCGCGTCTATCTCAGCTATATAAATGTGTTGTGCCGTGTGTATCTCAGCTTTATAAATGTGTTGTCTCGCATCTATCTCTGCTATATAAATGCGTTGTCTCGCGTCTATCTCAGCTATATAAATGTGTTGTGCCGTGTGTATCTCAGCTTTATAAATGTGTTGTCTCGCATCTATCTCTGCTATATAAATGCGTTGTCTCGCGTCTATCTCAGCTATATAAATGTGTTGTGCCGTGTGTATCTCAGCTTTATAAATGTGTTGTCTCGCATCTATCTCTGCTATATAAATGCGTTGTCTCGCGTCTATCTCAGCTATATAAATGTGTTGTGCCGTGTGTATCTCAGCTATATAAATGTGTTGTCTCGTGTGTATCTCTGCTATATAAATGTGTTGTCTCGTGTGTACCTCAGCTTTATAAATGTGTTGTCTCGCATCTATCTCAGCTATATAAATGTGTTGTGCCGTGTGTACCTCAGCTTTATAAATGTGTTGTCTCGCATCTATCTCAGCTATATAAATGTGTTGTCTCGTGTGTATCTCTGCTATATAAATGTGTTGTCTCGTGTGTACCTCTGCTATATAAATGTGTTGTCTCGTGTGTATCTATGCTATATAAATGTGTTGTCTCGTGTGTACCTCAGCTATATAAATGTGTTGTCTCGTGTGTATCTATGCTATATAAATGTGTTGTCTCGTGTGTACCTCAGCTATATAAATGTGTTGTCTCGTGTGTATCTCTGCTATATAAATGTGTTGTCTCGTGTGTACCTCTGCTATATAAATGTGTTGTCTCGTGTGTACCACAGCAATATAAATGTGTTGTCTCGTGTGTACCACAGCAATATAAATGTGTTGTCTCGTGTGTATCTCTGCTATATAAATGTGTTGTCTCGTGTGTACCTCAGCTATATAAATGTGTTGTCTCGCATCTATCTCAGCTATATAAATGTGTTGTGCCGTGTGTACCTCAGCTATATAAATGTGTTGTCTCGTGTGTACCTCAGCTATATAAATGTGTTGTCTCGTGTGTACCTCAGCTATATAAATGTGTTGTCTCGTGTGTACCTCAGCTATATAAATGTGTTGTCTCGTGTGTATCTCAGCTATATAAATGTGTTGTCTCGTGTGTATCTCTGCTATATAAATGTGTTGTCTCGTGTGTACCTCAGCTATATAAATGTGTTGTCTCGCATCTATCTCAGCAATATAAATGTGTTGTCTCGTGTGTGTCTCAGCCATATAAATGCGTGAACTTGCTTGCACTTTGTTTTCCGCCTACATCCTGAGTGTCCCGGGTCCACAGTCCCCCACGTGCACCAAAGGAGCCGAGCGGATCTCTGTTAGCAGAAGCGAGGTCAAGGTCCGGCACCCTGGAACATCATCATCTCCATCTTATCAGCGTTGCAATAATTTGACGATAAAATAAAATAAATAATAAAAAAGGCGCCATAATCCCGGCTCTCCTGGAATTGGAAACTTATACAAGGGTTAGCGGTTGGAGGTGGATGATACCCTTGGGCCTGAACTGTGCGTTGGCAGAGGAGGGAGAAAAGAGGGGAAATGTCCTTCTGTTTGACATATTGCACATCATGTCAGCCCTCTCTTACGGCTCCACAATCTTTAGCATTTCACAGGAGGGTCTCCGAGTGCAGGTTAACTAGTAGCCAGAGGGTGAAAGAATTCCCCGTGACAAATGGGACAGTCAATTGGAATGGGGCAGTGGGGGGGAGGGGTGGGTGGGTGGGTGTTAGGGGGGAGAGAGGGGGAATTGAGTGGGCTGATCAGTGGTTCACCCTAGAGTGTAGAGGCAGTGAGGGGGTTAAAAAAGTCTGATAAATCCCTCCACTTTAACCGGGTGGGTAAGGAACACAAATGCTCGGTCGGGGTCGGGGGTCGACGGCTGGAGTTCTAAGGGCCATCGAGGTAGGAGCAAGCAATGCAGCCCTCACTGACACTAACCCTAACCCTGCAGACTGGTGGGTAAACACATTGGTTATCATATGTCTGGTCGTAACCATCTACACACATGTGGCCTAATGAATGTGTTCTGCTGCTCTCACTGTGAATAGCAGATTTTAATTGGAAACATTCTGCGATGTTCCAGAAACACATAATACTGTGCTGCACAATCTGGCCAGTGCGGGTGAGGTAAACACAACCAGACAACAGTTACTTACGCTCGAGGTTTTCATCAAATATTCGCCAGGTACTAAGAGCATTAGTAACCCGCCAATATGGGTTGATAGTCTTATTGGGGGTGACGTGGGTCATTTTGGCTTGTTTTGGTTCCTGTTGCGAGGCCTCTACCATTAGGTCACGCAAACTTACCGGTGACAGGATCTTTTCAAACTTACGCCCTGGCGCCGTGGCAACACTGTAACCCTGGACACGTCGTCATTCTCCTCGCACTTTTCTCTGGCCTCAGAAGGCCAAGTTCTTCCAAACATCCCCACTCTCTCGTTTTTCATCAGTCTCCGTCTCTCCATCCGTCCTTCCATCCTCCCCCCCACCCCACCCCACTCTTCCCCTCCGTCGGTGGCACAAATGCATTTGTTCAATACCTCCAGCAAACAGATTAGAGGCCTCTTATCCGAGACAGGGAGTGCGTGATAATGGTTTTCACAAGATCCCTGCACTGTCACAGATTAAAATGGCCTCGGCCGGTGCGTATTAGCAATCTGTTCTTTTTGCTTCATTTTTTTTTGTCTCTGCCGGCCATTGGATTTCCTGTCCAATCTTTTGTGGCAGGACCGTAAAGATACAAGGAGAAGTCCGGTTCAATCTGATAGGTGATTGGTTTTTTCCTCTCTCCCCGTTGCTGGTTCCTTGGTCGGCCATCGATCGGGGTTTCGCCCGGGCGCTTGTCACCTTGGTGTCTGTGTGCGCCGCGTGTGTGTGTGTGTGTGCGCATATCTGAGTGTGGAGTGTGTGTGTGTCTCAGAGCTCACCTACCACACTTCCCTCGAACTTGATCCGAGGTGATTGATCTCCTCCGAACAAAGGCGGACCGGTGAGCCTGAACCCAGACAAAATGTCCCGTGCCGCTCATCTACTGACGCTCAATTACCAGAGCTACCACTCCGACACTACATCTCCCAGCAGACACCTGGGCTCACAACCCAAAGTGGCTAGTTGCACTTCAAAACGGAGGACTGGTTCAGACCAATGTCCAGAACCGAATGACAAGTATATTATCACACAGACTGTTTCTCTAGGTTTCAAACAGGGCCATTCCTAAAGAGCTTCTTTCCTGTAGGTTTTTTACGCTAATCAAGCACAGCTGATTCATATTATTAGCGGGATGAATCGCTGAATTCGATTTGTTACAACGGCTATCTGGTGAGAAAATCTAGCAGACGGTAACTCACTAAGAACAGGATTTTGACAGACCAGATTTATGCCCTTATCATGAGTCGTTCTTTCCGCGCCATTCTACCCTGCCAGACACCCACAACTCAACAGGTTCCCTTTCCACAGATCGTACAGCATATGGATTTGGGCCCAGCACTTTAATTCCTATCCGACCAAGATGAAGGGCACAATACCCTTCTTATTTAAACCTGTCAGCTGGCTTCGCGTGGAATTCCATTTTCCTCCGTCTCTGTGGTTTCTGTAGATCTGTTCTGTAACCGGAATATGATGGCCGTTGCAGCCCGGTTCTGCCCGAGCAGGAGTGATTAATGAGCGAGACTCCGTAGTGCGTTTTCCCTGCGAAACCCCCAGGGCCGCGCGAATCCAGTCAATAATTATCGTTTGGATGGCACATCTTTTACAACAAACGCTTGTCGTTTTATCAGCGGGCCAGATCATTCTCATTAGGTGCGAGACGTACTGTACGTGCGCTGGAATAAGACGCGTCGCTAAAGGAGAGCGGATAAAACGGGCGTGTTCTGACAGGACTTGACCACGCGAGACCCCCGGTTCCTCAGCGCGACGACGGCGGTGTCAAAACCGTCACGGTCCACCTTGGTAGACAAACCGACTGCCATTATTTTCGGAGCCCTCTGCCATTGTCTCTCTTTCTCTCCCTCTCCTCCTCCTGGTGTCTCTCTTTCTCTCCCTCTCCTCCTCCTGGTGTCTCTCTCCCCGGCCCACCCAGGTCCTGTGTGGCAGCCCATTAGCAGGCCGGTCGTATCCCTGTGAACACCTCAGCCTCGGCTGTCCCCCCTGTTCTGTCTCTGTCAGGGGTGGGAATTTACTGCATGCAAATAGGACCGTGTGTCTGCCTGCCTGCCTGCCTGCCTGACTGCCTGCCAGGCTTCCCAGGGTACGTGATGAGATATCCATATTTAATGAGACGAAATGAGACGTGGGCGAAAGGGAGGCGTGAAGCGGCTGCCTCGGACCTCCGCCGAACCTCCTCGCGCACGCACGTGGGCTGGCGAGCGCGCACCCTGCTCATTTTGGCAGTTTTTATGGACTCGTCCCTTACAAGGCACCGAATGTCAGTGCTGTTGTTAATCCCTCCTATGGCTGGACTAATGAGGCCATACCCGTCTGTGTGTGTGTATGTGTGTGTGTGGCTCCTGTTTTTGATGGCAGAAATTCCACTGAGCGCCCCGAGGGCCTTTTAGTATTCTTGTTTTCCGTACGTAGTGAAAGTGATTATGTGGCGGCGGCGTTTAGCCACGCCGGTTCAGTCTAATGAAACCCTCCCACAGGAACGCCACCGTTCTGCTCCACTCAGCCGGTGAGGTTCACCCTCACGCTGCCGGACAACCTCACCCTCACGCTGCTTTCATTAACAGACTGAACTCTGAGGACTGGCGTCGCAGATGTGCACGCGAGCACGCGGACACACATCTGGCTGACGCACGAGGGACCTCAGAACCTCACCTGATCTCAGTCCCCGCCTCTGAGGACAACCCTGTCCATGTTTCCGCCCTGAGGGGAAACTCAAACGGTTTTACATACAGATTTAATTATGCATGCTCGTTAAGAGCACGTCCTGTGGCAGACCGGGGGAATGGCCATGTGAGGGGTGAGGTGAAATCGGTGGCAGGTTGTTTTGTGTCTTAGCCCAGCGACTGTCACCGCCGGAGGGTTCGCAGGGTAGTATCCCCAGCACTCACTGTGTCCTTATGGTGGGGTCAGAGGTCAGAGGGGAGGGGGACTGGGTTCAAATCAGCTAGCTCTGAGATCAAACGAAACCTTTTCAATTTTAATAATTATCACTTTTTCCACCTACAGATCTTAATATAGTATTTGTTAGGGGGCGGTGAGGTGTTGGGTTGGTTTCGAAGTGTTCGTTGTCTGTAATAACTTTGTTAAAACGCTGGCAAGGATTTGCCTCTAGGGTTAAAGATAGTGTTCTTATGCATGTTTCAATCGCCGGAAATTAGATCTCCCTGGGCTGTTTGTGCTGGTGAATGAAAGTGAGTAAATCGTGTGTGTGTCTGTGTGAAAGTTTTATCATCTTGGAGCTGAAATCCTTTCAAGAATAAAATTAAGTGCTGTATTTATGGTTCGGTTTAGGCTTAGATTTTTGGACAAGAGTAGGTATCTCAGGAAAACCAATGTCGAAAAAACCACCCACCCAAAAATTACCTGAGACCCGACGCGAAGAATGGCAAATGAGCCGAAAGGAAGCAGGAACTCCTCGGAAGCACACACCGAACGCCCCCGCCCCCCCCCGAAAAAAAATGGAACATCGCCATGATGCATTAAGCACGAGTACGTACACACGCGGGTGCATCCCGGTGTTGGGGAGCCGCGGCGTGGGATTGGCAGTGTCCCCGTCTTACCTCAGTGTTGTGGCGGTTGCCGGCGAGCCTCTGTCACCGTGCCATTATTATGAATAGTGAGCATAATGCATTGCCATGAATAGGATTGTCGGCCTGATTGTGATGTATAGTTTTTCATTACCGTTCCCCGGCCCCTGCCATTAGGCATGTGGAAAATTCTATTTATCCCCTAATTTGTAAAAATCCCCTCCCTGTCTGATAGCAATCGGAGGGCTGTAATTGTCTGTGCGGCTCTGACGGCTGGGGGCTGATGAAGAGCTATGTGCCGAAGCCCGGCCGCGGAGACCAGCCGCCCTGTCGCCCTTCTGCCGCCACCGCCGCTCCGCTCCTCATCCCGTTCCTCATCCCGCCGTGCAATTAATAACCATTTGCAAATGCCAGACAAGTAACAGCTCTCCCTGTCCCGCGTCCTTCGCCGGCGTGCCACCGCTGACACCTCCAGCCAGCCTCCTACGGATACCCATTTACCTGGAGATGGAGATGTACTGTAGACGGAGGTAGGGCGCGGTTAGGTCTACCTAAGGTGTTCAGGCACAACCCAGACAGGTCGGGTAAATAAAGATTTAAAGTGTGAAATTAACGAGTGTCTGTGTGTGTGTGTTTGTGTGTGTGTTTGTTTGCGTGCACGAGCGTGCGTGCGTGCGTGTTTGCCCCGGGTCTTGGGAAAGAGATTGTTAGTTGATCACTGCGGGTGCATTACTTTTTGCCGGGGTGATGAAAGAACAAAGTAGGGCAACCTGTTTTCCTAGAATTAACGTAGCGTAGTCTACGTAAATCCGGGATATAGTATCTCTACAGAGTATTGCCTTTAGGGGCAGTGGTGAAGCGTTTACATTTACTGTAGGACTGAATAAATAGTTGTGAACAACGCCAAACACAAAAAAAAAACTGTGAAATGATTGTTGTTCTAGACAACATCTGTGTTCTTACAACCTATGTCTGGATGAGGGTAATGCTAGTTTAACCATTAGGAATTAAATTCCAATTGTATTTGCTAATTCACAACGTCATCCGTTTTGGCAAACTCATAACGTATAAAATGTGTTTGCATTTCAGTAACGTGTTTGCATTTCCTGTCTGGTCACCCGATGAAACCTACTATACCAAAGTAACTGTACTGTCCCAGATTACCTAAATTCTGGTACACATTTCCCTGAGACCGGGTTGACTGCAGTGGAGATGCCCAAAGAAAATGGCAGTATTTATTTGAGGTCTATTGTTTGTTTTTCCTGTTGGGCCAATTAACCGAATAGACACTTCCCTCCTCTCAGCTTATAAAGGTGAACACATCTAAGTAGTATAGCCAATGATAATTTACAGTAAGTAGGGTGACATCTCTTGCTCATTATTCCGTCCTGGTCTGGATCTATGTGTGCACTTTATATTAGACAATCGCAAGGGCTTTGCCCGTTAATTCGGTTATTTTAATTTATGATACCACATTATGCGGAAAATACCGAATTATTTCTTGATTGAGGGTCGCTAATAACGACGTCCCCCCCACGGCCCAAATCTCAGTCACAGAGAGGCTTCTTTTCCTGATCAGCGTTAGCTGTGATGTGCCTCGCTCTTTTACCGAATCCTCTTCTAAGTGGAAGTTGTCCGTCTTGATAAAGACTTTATGTATATAAGCCTCCACTTGTAGCCCGGGCGATGAGAATAATGGCTGTGTAATTGTCTAATTTGGATGCTTTTTGCCTACAGGAAGGAGGACATCCTAATTTCCGAACACATCATTAGGTCCATCTCGCTCTTCTCTCTTAATAAGGACTTTATGAGCCTCGCTGCTTTAAAACTCTTTGTCTGTTATCGCCAGGTCCGCGGCCGGCGTAATTAAGTCAAATATTTCAAAATATGCTAATGCCACCCTTGTTTGAATAAGTGTCTTCCATTTCCATAATTTCATTATCACCTAAAACACACTAATTGTGTGAGAGTGTGGGGCATTGCCTTGGCGGAAATGTTCTAGTAATTACATTGAAAGTAGCTGGTGTAGCGCACTCCAAGCCATGGTGTATATCAACAGCCAGGGACCGTGTGTTAACCAGGCACTAGGCCACAATAAACCATCGGTCCACCCACCGGTCCTCTGCTGTGTGGACGGACAATGGGTTTACGTCTGTTTATTACAGTATATGATTTCAAAACAAACCGATAGTGTCCATTTTGAGGGAACGATGCAAAAGCAAGGGTAGTGGATTAGCAGACCACTAAAATGTCCACCTCTACACATTACTTACCGTGACAACACACGAGTCTACGGTTTAGATCGAGTTCTGCTTGTCTTTGCCGTGCGTTTTCGGTTATTTTCCCTAGAACCGACAGTGAGGGAATGCTGTTTACTTCCTGCCTGTCTTCCTTGAGCCGAAGGATTGTTATTGCACAGTCCACAGCTGTGATTATTAGTTCAAGCGTCACTACACTTCCCATATACCCAAATGGCTCTGGCTGCTTGTTGTTCAGCTTTCCTTATTTACTAAACGCCGTGCGATACAGAGTCTGGAAGTCGGACGGAAACATCTTAATCTGACAAATTGGAACCGGCTCCGGATGTGATTCACGAATAGCATCTTAAAGGCACATGAAAGTAGTTGATCTGATTTAGATTTCATCTCTTTAGGCATTTGTAAATACTTTTTATGAGTCATGAGTATTAAGAGAAGCACGTGCAATGTGTAAAGACATTGTACGATTTGAATGCTTCTACACTGATTAAGAGAGGTAATACATAAGTGTGCGTGTGTGCGCGTGTGCGTGTGTGCGCGTGTGCGCATGTGCTGTGTGTGTGTGTGTGTGTGTGTGTGTGTGTGTGCGCGTCTGTGTGTGTGTGTGTGCTGATGCGATGCATTTCCATTCACGGAAATAAGTCACCTTTTCGAAGATCTTAAAGCTTTCACGATTATCAATTTTAGTCACCGAGGTTTAAAAACACGGGATGAAAATGTAATTGTTGAGTGCGGTTTCAAATAAATTAGCTTTTAGCAATTCAGGGTTAGGCTAACAGATTAGAATTTCCCATCTGCTCCACCTAAATCATCTCTGACTCCGCTTAGCGCAAAGGGCAGGCTTCTCATCTCTCATTGTTGGACAGATTGCATTACAGAGCAATATGCCTCCCATTTAATCCGTACCATGTAATGGAGGACTGCAAACTGTAGTAATAAGACACAACAATCAAATGTAATTTTTAATCAGTCATCGTACGCACAACTCAGACGCTGTTTACCCGGTGCATTGTGTTACGGGGGAGACCGCGGAGCGTCCTCACGGGGGAGACCGCGGAGCGTCCTCACGGGGGAGACCGCGGAGCGTCCTTACGGGGGAGACCGTGGAGCGTCCTTACGGGGGAGGCCGTGTCAAAACATGCACCGTGACGTGGGGGTGGGGGTTGGGTGCGTTGGGACAAACGGTTGGAGCGTCCTCACGGCTTATGCATCTGTAATCAACCTTAATGCTCAGTGCTGTTGTTGCCATTGATTTTTCTGTTTCACATGTGGCTGAAAATTGCACTTTAAGTTACCCTGAGTGTTAAATTAATAATGAAACCGCAAGAGTGCCCTCCTCTGACTTTCAATTAAAACGATCAAGTTTATAGGGACAAGGAGACGAGGAGAAAAGAGAAAGAGGAGATCCTACCAGGTTCGGTTTGGTGGGAACAGAAGGCCCAGTCGACGATTAGCCAGGTAGGTTGACCACAGGCACTTCAGATTATATGTAGAGAGAGAGAGACGTTAAGTGAATGACTAAACTTTATTTTTAAGTGAAATGTTCAAATCATAATCATTTTTGTAATGATCTTGTCAGGGGTATTTTGTGGAGCACAACTCCCCAGGTCAAAAGCGAAAGGTTTCTTATCAAAAGTGTACGAATACTGTCAGCAGGGAAAGTGTAGTGCAGAAATGAGAAAAAAGACTGGCAGTGTGCATAATTTCTCATTTCTAAAAACTAATTGAGTCGGCGCTAAAAGTGTATATCATAAAAAGATTATGAGAAATTGGATGAATATGAAGTAATACTAATGCTTTACACTGAAACAATGTGCTTATTTGTTGTTTAAAATTATTCACTATTTTGTGGGGAGAACAAAATACATACATTACAAATGGCACGTTGAAGATAAAAAAAATTGTGGAAGATTCCAAATTCAACATTTGATTCTAAATACTTAAATGTGATTTTGTTGTGGGAAGACTGTTAAAATACTTTAAAGTGTGAATAATACAGGATAAAACACACATATTGTTCTTGGGTACAACTTAAAGAGATATCTATCTATGCTAGTATCTATGCTAGTGGATCAGAAGTAATTACAAGTATTTCTGGTGAAGCTCCACATAGACAAAGTAAACCTGACACTGCTCTCTTCACAAAATCCCAACCTATGCTTTCACGCACTGAGAAGATGTGTATAATGTCACATCTAGGTTTACCACCTGCTTCATGAATTATATGCATGTATAAAATAATATACAGAAGAATTAACATTCTGTTTTTTAGATGATACCTTTCCTATTTGACTTTCGTATTGATATGGATCAGTTTAATGTACATGAATTAGACTTGGGATATCAGAATTATCTTCAGAGTTAATTGTAAGGGGGGCACTTTGTAGAATTGTCCTAGTTGGGGAGGCGGACAGAAACGCAGGCCGAACGAAGGACATTAATTAAATAGAATGCAACTATAAACACGAAACAAGAAATAAGCAAACGCAACGTTGGCATACACCAATCAATAACCGACTGGAAAAGGAGGAACTTAAATAGGATGGTGATTTTGGAAAAGAGGTGTGGGCAAAAAACACTAAAACAAGTGTCCGTGCGCCAAATGTGGGAGAAAGATCCTGACTGGGCCGCGACCGTCCTGCAGTGGCAATAACGTGACACGAATCCTGTTTACAAGTCTGTATTTAAACAACACAACTTGACTCCTCATCTTCTGTTATGGAACAAGATTACAATAGAATTAGCTTTAATAACTAACTAAATGATTGGGGTTGACTTGATGCTGTATAGCTAATCATGCCTGTGGTATAACAGAGTGAACAAATGCTTTTTGAATGACTACATTTCCTAGGATACAAGCGCTGCAGGACAGACAGCATATTTAGCTTATAGGAGCTAACCAGACAGCAGCTAGCAAGCTAGACGTTTTCGTTAACATGATACATGGCTGAATTGAGATACTGTATAAGGGTGGCTTCCTACAAGATGTTCATACATGGATCAACAGATCACTTTTCAGTTTCATATCAGCCTGTGTAATCACAAAGTCTTAAGACACAATCACCAGACCACAGGGCTCTCAAGTGTCACGCAATGAGCGTGACAGTCACTCATTTCAGTGTTTTGTCACGCACTCCCGCCACACATTGTATTTCTCACGCGGAAAAAAATATCTATAATATATTTAATTTGTCGCAGCGCCCAACATTTCTCTGGCCGCGCAGCTCTCATTATGGAACCGGAACTAATCAAGCGCGTCTCCCCTGGAGTTCTTCAGTCTAGCCCTACAGTCAATGGTCTAGCCTGACACTTCTCAGCCAATCAAAATAAAAGAAACAGGCTACACAATAGCCAATCAGAAAATAGCACAATTGTATCTGGGTAAGTTTTAACGCAACAACGAATGAAAAAGAAGCATCTCCGGGAATTGTTCACGTCATTCTGGTGCAATCTTTCGAAAGTTTTGTTCACCAACCCAGAGGAAAAACCACTGGAGCTCCGAGCATCACTTTGAGCACGTGAGTACGGTAAGTCATGATCTCCCTTTTTAATGTTACTACAAATACACCTTTTCTATGGATTGAGTTGTCTTGCTGATGAAGTATAATAGATACAATACATTGTAAAAACTATATCAGTCACAATATATTCACCCCTATGTCATCCGGTAGAACATAAGAGCATCAGAAACAGCACTAGTAGATTCAGAGACAGCTTCTATCCTGGATGCTGAACTCTACTCAACCATCTCACTCTCCTAAATGCCACACTTGTCACTTTTTAGAATTAATCCTTCACCTAAAATTCATCTTTTTTTATTTTACCTCGACTATTTATGTACTTTATATTTAAAAAAATCTATAAAGTTGAGATTACTTTGAGCACAACAAATTACCATGACTGATAAATATTATTTAATATGATTGTATGACAATAAACTTGAAACATGAAACTGGTATAACCCAGAGAAATACTATAAGATGCCTTTATTTGACTAACTTTCTATATGTCTTCTGTCACACTGTCAGGAGAAAAATTCAATGTGGGTTTCACCACCAGAGCTACACTCAACAGGCTCCTTGAGGCTAGAGAGGTCACACCACAGAAGGCTCAACAATTCCAGCAGGCAGCACTGGCCTTCTTGGTCAAAGCTGTGGAGTATGCCATGGAGAAACTCCCATTGAAAGATTCTCTCCTGAAGCATGCACGATTTGTTGATGTGCAGCTGAGAGCTGAGTGTGGGGTTGAAGATGCCCTATACTTTGTATACAGGCAAGGGTTTTCACATTCGGATTATATATTTTTAAGTTTAATGATCATGATCACAAAACAAATCTGTCTGTCACTGTATTCGAATCAGTCTTGTACACATGTGGTCTTTTTAAGATTTCAGGAACTCCTTCCTTTTCATGACCCTAAGGAACAAGACCAAGTAAGTGAGGAGTTTATGGAGTACCAACTCATGGACATTGCCATGCCTCAGGTCCCAACACTCTTTGACGTTAAGGAGTTTTGGGGAAGAATGTCCTCAACAAAGAACAAGGTAAGAAATATTTTGCACACAACATGACTTGCTCAATATTAATTATGCCCCTGGTTCCTTTTTTTAAAGGTGACTGGGTTGAACTGATGCCGAGAGGGTATTCTCCATGGTCGGTTTGAACAAAACCTCAACTCGAAACAGCTTATCTATGGATGGGACATCATGAAAATGGCTGGGCTTGAGCCGAACTGCTTCAAATGGGAGCCAACACCACACATGATAAAGGAGTCCAAAAAGGCAACAAACATCTACAATAAACAACACCAGTCATAATCTTGCACGCGCACGCACACACACACAGAAATTGAATAAATACTTTGTATTTGGGTGAACTGTCAGTGCCATGTGTCAAATATTTTCTTCTGCAAGTCTGAGCAATTATTAACAACAAAAACACAAATAATAATATCATTTATGAAACACACCCATTCCCTCGAGGGCGGCGGGCGGGGAGCGATATGTCACTCTTGCCTGTCTTCAAAACTTGAGAGCCCTGAGACCAGAAATATTACAGTATAGTGTCATTTCCTGGAGTCTTACCAGTGCTTTTTTACCATAAATAATAATAATAATTTAAAAACTTAACAATTAATAACTAACTAATAACTAAAGAAAAATGTATCTGGGAAAGGTATCTTCGGAAAATGCTTCCGACTTTATTGCCCGGGAAACGCTGTTTCCAGTATTTAGGAACTAAGCTAAGTTTTTTCGACTCAATTGAATGGGCCAAACACTTCCCCCACTTGAACTGACCTTTAGCCAGCCTCACGTGTTCCCCTCAGATTTTTGTGGTTCAAGTTCGGAGTGTAGGAGTTCATCGTGGCGGTGGAACAGCCTCCGCGAGACCGGGTCACGTGGTCACAGGAAGCCAAGCTGAGCCAACAGGGAGACAAACAACAGTGTTCCAGAGGAAACAGGTGTCTGCTGATGCCTTGTGTCCACGGGCTCCGGAGCAGCAGTCCCCCTCCCTCCTCTCCAATCAAACCGCCCACATCAGCCAGGTGTTTCCACCGCAGAGGGTTCTCCTACCACGGACGGTTCTGCTACGGCGGAGGGTCAGCCTGATGATGCACATACTGTGGCAAGAGAAGGAGAGGGGCCAACGGTCATCGGTCAGTGTCGGGACAACCGGGCAATCGGTGGAAGTTCATTGCCGGCATTGTCGCGTGCGGTCGCTCTCTGACGGACGAAACCAAACGCGAGGTCAGCGAAACATGACGTACGGAAGGTCTTAGTGAGTGACTACAGACACAAAACCAGAGGGAATAACAGGTTAATAAATGAAGTTGTGAGCACAGCCTCTCCCTGTGTGTGTGTGGGGGGGGGGAGGACGTGAATGGAGGGTTGCCGGGGACGCGATGAGGTAAAAGTGCTTCATGCGTACAATAGAATGACAGCTTCCACTTCCTGTTGCTCTGGTGCATCCTGGTCCCTCTGGTAGACGTGCAGTCGTGCCCATGGAAACACAGAAAGACCTCGCTGCAACACCAATCACGCCCACCTCTTTCTGTCCACAGGAGACGCGGACCCGATTCCAGGGCTTTTTGATGAGGTGACATTACATGGAAGGATGTTTGTGTCTAATGGAACCTCCTTTGGTCTCCTTAAGCCGCCTCGCGGTCACAGGAAATTCCATCACTGTGAGGTAACGCGGCTTCCTGAGCGATTAATGCGATGTTGACGAGAGAGACACTGGTCAAGGTGAATTAGATCTACAGTTCTGCACGTAAACAGAGAGTTTACGTCCTATTCCCCATGGTGAACATACAGTATATGATGTCGCTTAATGAGATACCACAATGTCATCGTCTGTTTGTTTGTGCATAATTTGTGACGTCTCCTTCATAAATGCTTGTGACAGACAATATGTTTGTGACGTCTCCTGCAGTACCTTCCTGGTCATTTGGAGGGAGATCGTGGCGTTTGTTTCTGCGCTGGCGGCTGAATGCGACCCCCCTGGCTCTTTAGATCGTCTGGCATATTTGCTTATGGATGAGTGACATCTGCTGGGGACTTTGGTCAGGAAGCCTGATCACAGGGTCCAAAAGGGTTACACGATTTCAATGTTGTTTTTTTCAGGTTCTTAAAGGGGCCCAACGCTGAATTTAGATTTTCATTTCTTACCCTAAACTGTTTCTTACCCCCTGCCAGATCACCGTCCATAATACACTGAGGGGGTGATTGTGTAAACACACATAAAGTCCAGTCCGAGACAGAAAAATCAAGCTCAAATCAGATAAGGACTGGGTTAAATTTGTGTCCGCGAACATGGCCCTGACAGTTTCAAGAACCACATCTGGTTTGGAACAAATAAAAACAATCTTTCCCTGTAAGACGTGTTATTGGGATATGAAAAGGTTGTGTATTCAGCGTAACAAGTGCATGATATATTCCTGCATATTTGTGATCAAACGCATGTTTGCTTCTGTAAATGTTCCTTTTCCTATCTCGCTCTCCGCCTCCACTTACCGTCTGGCTCTTGCAGACTGGGACCCCCCATTTAAATATACCCTCATGAGAATTTGTGGGGATTATAGGGGCCCGTGGTATATAGACTGCCATGGTGTGCCGCTACTGCTGAGAGCAGTTAAATATCACTCACTAAATGAAAGCCACTCACACAGTGCTGTCATATAAAAGCGTGGCAGGCGTTTGTGGGGGCGGGGTTACATGATGCGTTTGCATATAGAGGCGGGGCAAGCCGCTGAGGAGGGGTCTGGTTCGGGTGGTTGGCTCCGCCTCACTTTGACACACACACGGCGAACACAAATATCTTTCATTAACAGCAATCTGTTATTGTAATAGTGACGCATGGCCCCCTGGTAGCTAAGCCACTGGTTCACATCCCCGGCTATAAAACACAGGGACAATTTAAATATGGACCCGCTGGGCCGGGGGAGCGCCCGGCAATCCGTCACCGTGCCCTCCGCGCCGCCCTCGCTCCTTCTCCCGGAGTCTAAGGTGCCACGCCAGCGCGCCACAAATGAACACGTCTTCGGCAGCCGGCGCGGTGGATGGCTCTATGATTCCCGGCTGGTCAGTAGCAGGCAGGCGGCAGGCGACGAGCGGCAGGGGGAGAGAGAGCTGAAGCAGCGTGGCGACGACACAGACACTCACGGCATGGGGATGGGAGAGAAGGCAGCCAATTGAAACCGTCAGTCCGGCCCCCGGGGATTAAAGGGAGAACATTTCATGTCTGGGTTCAGTTGTGCTAAAGTGGTTAGCTACACTCGGCTAAAACTCTATGCTAGGATGTATTGTTGCATTTGCCTAAGCATCATAGCCCAATGGAAGTAGAGTGGCATCAAACAATACGTGTACAGTCCTATTTGTATCAGTAACTACACTGTAACTGAACTCAACCAATTGAAACAATATAATCAGTAATCGCTGTGATTATGTTCTGGATTACAATTTACCTGCCATTTGAAACGAACGAACAGTTTGTGTCCACCTTCCCGGCTTCAGTCCGTCTTGAACCTTCTCTCACGCTCATTTCAATTTGCAACGTTTCAGTCGGGCGGAGAGACGACTAACGGGTCCTGCCTGCCTGTCCACAGGTGAACGCTGATTGACTGGCGTGAAAGACTTAAATGAACACAGTGGAAATGTTTTCCCACAAACACTGTCAATTCCCACGGACCAGTGGACAGATCGCTAGTGAATAACCAAGCTGTCTCTTCCTTAAATGCCTTGTCTTTGCTTTCGTTGTTCGGCCACAGCTCTTTTCCCTGTCAGGCCTGGTAAAAACCATCCCGCTCAACACACGCTGGCCTGTCAGCGGAAATGAATTAGTGGACATCTTAATTATCTTAGCGGTCAGTTGTTCCAGGTCCCAAATAAATATTTCTCTGACGCGATCCCGGCGCCTGGGTGTGTTTTTCCATCAGGCCGGCCGGCTATTAAACTGATTATATTAGAGGAGTGATAGTTTGAGAGATGGCCGCTGCCATGTTTATGTGCCGACGAGCCACCGGCCACCATCCACCGTGCCATTATAACGCCTAAAGTCATTTGGGGAGACGCGTGTGGTAATATGAGAATTGATGCAGTGAGGTAACCTCTTTGTCCCCCTCGTATCCACGCTGCGGTTTTGTCTTACGGCCGGTGAGGATTCGCGGCGTTGTCGCGGCGCTGCTTTGTCCTCATTAGAACCCTCTCTGAATAGGAGAACAGAACACCGTTCTGCGTGTTGTCGGACACAATCTGATAACACGAAGCAGCGCCCGGTGAAAAAAATCAATCTGCCCGGGCTTTGACAGGGGAAATGTGTGGAGAAATTGCTTTCGTGTTGCGGGATGAGTCGGGAATGTATGTCTTCTGGAGGGAGAGAGAGAGAGAGAGAGAGATAGAGAGTGAGAGAGAGACATCCAGTCAGAGAGAGAAGAAAAAGACACACAGCGAGAGAGAGAAAGACAGAGAGAGACGGAGGGCGGAAGGAGAGAGTGATTAAACGAGATAGGGGTTTTGAGGAGAGATAGAGAGAGAGAGAGAGAGAGAGAGAGAGAGAGAGCTGTGAATCATATCGTTCCAGAGTGAACATAGTGGATATGGTGACGCCAGATCAGTGATATGTAGCCACAGTGAGCATTATCATATATATCTGTATCCCGGTGTTCACGAGTTCATGTTGTCCTCATGTCAATATTGTTATTGATTGGGCACATTTTGTAAATGCAGAGCGCATAACTCGGGATATAACGTATATATCACCGCAGATGAATTATTCCAATAAAAAGGGCCCGTGAAACTGTTAATCATGCACTAGATTGCCTCTTCATTCTCTCTAATACGTATTGCCTAGAGATCCGTAATAAAATAGGGCTTTGCCAAGCGTTGCGAATAATTCACCGGTGTGTTTTCCCGAATACAGATGGGAAGCGTATAGTGCATTTTGTTCGCAAGGTATTTCTCTCTGTCGTCGTCTTGGGGTTTTTCTTTTCTCTCCGTGGACTCGAGCCTGTTTGATGAATAAACAGGAGGACACCATCAGAGGAGCTTCTGAAGATCTAGTCATGTTCAGTGTGGTCCGTTGGCCTTTCAATACACCTGTCAAGGGTTATTTGAGAGCAGTGGACATGTGCACTTATTCACACACGCACGCACACACGCACGCACACACACACACACACACACACACAGTGACAAGTTAAGTGGTGACATATTGATTTAGCGAGAATGCAGAATATAATAACCCCACACACACACACAAATAGCCCTGGCGCTTTGTTAACTTCCCCCCTGAAGGGAGCGCAGCCATCTTCACGTGTACTGAAATTTATGAAAATTGTGTTTCTAATATTCACCGGGACCTGCCCATATAACGGCCTTATCAAATCAATTGGTGATGATTACATTGAGGGGGGGGGGGGAATCAATACCACCCTGTAATTGCATATTACCGAGTTATTTTCCCCATTGATATTGATAATACGTATGTTTACATTTCGTATGATTAAAATCAATGTTGTAAAGTCACTTATGACAGGTGCCCCTGATGAGAGCCATTTATGCAGCAGGTTTAATGGGGTTGTTGATGCCTGCCAAGGATTGCCTTCATCCATCTCCATACAGAAAGCTTCCGGGGGGTTCTAAGCACTGGTCTACGGCTAATGCCTGGATGTCGTGTATTCCGCACCTCGTGACCGGGGTCTGGTTCTGAACGTCTGAGGCCTGAAAGGTCCACACGTACCACTGCAACGTGGGATTGAGTCAACAACTGCTCTTTCTGCACGAGGTCTCACCTCTGGCTTTTTTCCACTTTTATGTTTAATAAAACATGAAAAAAAATGCCTAAAACAAATTTATCTTTAGAACTGAATATATTTAACGAATCACAGTTTTATAATTGTGCGACCGCGGTGGAAGAAAAAGTGCTGAAAAAGAACGAGTCGGTACTTAATAATGCATTTATTATTATGCATTTATTATTAAACGAATAATGCATTTATTTATTATTTAGCTTCCCAATTACATAATGCATTTGAATTAACAGGATTTTTACATTGTAAAATACTGTATGTCAGAATAATGTGAACATTGCCTGAACTTGATCGGATACATTCCTGGAGATTTGAATACCATGAGAGAGTCGTGCATGTACTGCTTAACTTATGCTCTTGACCAATCACCATGCACAAGTCTTAGCATCCTTCACAGTTGTTAGCATCCTTCACAGTTGTTAGCATCCTTCACAGGTGTTAGAATCCTTCACAGTTGTTAGCATCCTTCACAGTTGTTAGCATCCTTCACAGTTGTTAGCATCCTTCACAGTTGTTAGCATCCTTCACAGGTGTTAGAATCCTTCACAGTTGTTACCATCCTTCACAGTTGTTACCATCCTTCACAGGTGTTAGCATCCTTCACAGGTGTTAGCATCCTTCACAGGTGTTAGAATCCTTCCCAGTTGTTAGCATCCTTCACAGGTGTTAGCATCCTTCAAAGCTGTTAGCATCCTTTATAGTTGTTAGCATCCTTCACAGGTGTTAGCATCCTTCACAGGTGGTAGTATCCTTCACTTGTGTTAACATCCTTCACAGGTGTAAGCATCTTTCAATAAATTATACAAATAATTTTAGTAATTTTAGTCCCATCTGACCAAATACAATAGTTTTAGGGTTACGTCTAGAAAACTCGGAGTCATCCTCATAATAAATGCACAACAAACTATAAAACCACCCTTCAACATAGCAAATGAAAAAAATCACGTTTTTCATTTGAGGCAATATTGAACTAAAATATTATAAGACTTTTATATACTTTTATTATAAGACTGCTTTTCTTCCTCCAATATTGATAAACTAGTTTAAAACTACATATATAAATGGAGGACAGTAACATTATCAACCATCTTTAATCTTTAACAAGTCATCATTTTAGGAGACAAAATAACAGTAGCATAGTAGCACATCTGTAGCTGGCTAGGAAAGTAAACACTACCTATGTATACCTAAACATCGGTATATATTTTTTTTCTGTTTGTCAAATTACCCGCGATACGACAATTTCCCCAAATGTTATTATGTAGAATGTTTCTGCCCATCCAGTTTTTCGACGCTCGTTTGATTCTGCGACGTGTCCATCACTGAAATGAGATTGGCTTCCGTTTCAAGATGGATGCTACTCTCTGGATGATTTTCCCCTTTAAACAGCTGTGTCATTTTACACCGGGACGACTCGTCCAGTCAGTCTGGTGCTCAGCAGCCTTGCTAACAGCTACTCTGTCTAATAGTGTTATGTGGCTCTTTGGGTGATGCATTTTACTTTGAGAGCCAATGTTTGCTGCATGTTCCTCGTATCAGGTACCTTCTCCTGTAGCGTGAGGCGCGTGAAACCGGATCCACCTCAGGGAGGCCGCGGCAGTCGAACATCATAAGAGGGCACACACACACATCCTCAGCCGCGGTATCTTTGAAAACCGCCGGGCCCTCCCGGCTCTCGTGCACATCGGAGGGAATCATCGACATCAAGAAAGCCACAGGGCTATCGGTTACCGGGCCACGCTCAAAGGACAATATGGATCCTGTGTGTGTGTGTGTGTGTAAAATGCTTTTAGGCAACAGTGCCATTTGCCGCTGAGAAACTGTTCCCCCCCAGAGTATCCCAGTGTACACAACTGCTGCCTAATGACTCATAACTACAGAGAACACAGTGGACCTCAATAGAATTATGCATTACCTTCCCACAAACACGGTTAGGCCTCCACAAACAAGCAAAGATACTACGTATTATTATCGGCCGCAAACATATACAGAGTGAAAGGGAGGCGCGGAGAGAGAGAGCTATTTACCAAGTGGGTATAGGCGAAGGTTTGGGATAAGCACTCTCCCTTTCGCCAGCGTCTACTGTTTCTTATTGAGGACATAACCTTTGTTAGGTGAAATGTTTAGAAATGTCCTCTCCGCGTACGGGATTTTTGACCCTGATGGATGGGGACGAGGGTACAGCTCACGGTCTCATGCTGAGGGTGAAGAGGGTGAATTAGAAGCCTAATTAAACGTTTGTTTCTTTCTACGGGACCTTTGCCCTCTGCCAAGGCGAGTGGCGGACGAGGTGGCACCACGGATTAGAGGCGCGAAACCTACCGAGAGGAAATGTTTGACAGAAGCGTCAGGTAAATGAGATGTGTGGTACAGGGTTCCTCTTTTGCATTATAAACATTTTTTATTTTTATTTTTTTATACACATGGATATGGATCAGGTGTAGAATTACCCAGATTATTTGTGTTATAGATTTACACCTCACCAATCAAGTGAACATTTTGATGACCATTAACAACCCTGGTAAATTGCTGACGCTCCATGTCTCAGACACGGCCATTTTGGCCATCACAAACCAACGTATAGATGTGGCCGTACCACCCTGCAAAGGGACCGGTCGAACTCCACCGAGATGCATTCTGCTTTGGTGCGATGGCAAGGCTTAGAGAGGGCTGGTGCCGATTGGAGAGGGGGAACGGACAGGGGGACCCTCTGTTTCACTTAGTGTCTGTCTCTTCCTTCGCTCCCAGCTGAGCCCTCCCCATGACTCGACTTTATCTGCGTTCAATCACGCCGCCGCTCCAGCAGGCCAAATCGTTGGCTACCCGGGCTCTAGGACAGTGAAATATGGCCACAATTAGCCCCGGACACAGTTCAATGAAGATAAAGAGTATTCGCACCTTTTACACCATGATTAAAATGCCTGCCTACTCTGCCGTTGATAGAGAGAACTAATTTCACATTATTATTATTATCATCGCCACCCATCTCTTGATTATAATGCACTCTCCCGTTTCGGACTTCTTCAAGTCGTTCTCTCTTTCCTGCCTTGGCCGCAGGACGACGCCGTGGCCGTATTTTTTACAATTTACACACCGGTGGCCCCAGTGACTGCCTGCTTTGAGTGCTTTCTAGTGTATACTGCACCCGCGCCCCGCTGTCTCCGTTTGGCATCATTCGGCGTGTGAGGAAGACAGCCCAGTCCCACTGCCTCCAGCCCAAACCACACTGGCAACACAAACGGGACGTCGGCAGCGAGAACTTCATCAGCCAAATCACTTCTGATGTCAACTTCTTATGGACACCCCCCCAATCGCCCCTCACCGCCCCGACACGCACACACACACACACAACAGGCAGATAGACGAACAATAACAGGCCGCCAGAAATTGTGCATGAGGAAAGTCACTCCTTAAAAAAAAAATGGGTTGATAAATGGAGGGGCAGTAATGAAATGGAGACATCAAGAAGCATGAAAAGGAGAGGGGAGAACCGGGGAGAGAGAGAGGAGGGGTGGCAATCCGGCAGGAACGGAGCTGTCCACAGAACGAGAGAGAGAGAGAGAGGGGAGAGAGGGTGAGGGAGAGAGAAGGAAAGAGAAAGAGGCAAAAGGAATAAGAAGAATAGCCTTTCGCCTGTGTTCCATCAAGGGAGAAATTACACATTTACTGAGGTTTTTTCTTAAGACGACGGCACCCATAGATCAAACCTCTGGATGTACGAGCCAATTTTCAACATGAAATATAGACACCAGGAATCAATTTCACCTGTGTTATCCACGCCGTCCAGCGCAACACGCTACTTCTGGCTCTTTTGGGGAACGTGTCTGCCACAATGTCTTCATTGTCGGACAATTAAATGATTTGATGTATTGATGTAGGCTTTGATTCAGTTCAGTAACGAATGGAGAATTTAAATAGCTATCAAAAATCAGCATGGCAGTCATTTTAACCGTAAAATTGATTTAAAAAAGAAAATATTTTTTTATTGTAAGAATCTCCAGGGATATGTATATATATATACATTTGTTTAAAGATTTTTTTTAAACATTATAACCACTTCAAAATGTTAATCAACAAATACATGCAGTACCAGTCAAATAATTGGACACATTTGAATCGTTAGCATCCTAAACGTTTGACTGGTACTGTGTTTTATTATAGCTACACTGTTTAACAATTTAAATAAAATTGATAATTCATATAAAAGGATAACTATACTTGTAAAAAATGTCTAATTCATTTGTTAATCATTTAATTAAATAGTTCATACATTATTTATGTCCTGCAGCGTTTAGTCGTTTGACCTCACCTTCTCCAAATATTTAGCCAAAGAACATCAAGTAAACGAAGTTGAAAGCACATTTTTGTTACCTTGCCCTGTTTTGACAGGATGTAACGCACAGAGGGTGTGCGTGAAGCTTGATAATCATTAAGGAGCTCATGATGGAGGAGAAATACAGCACCCTCTGTCTGACTCTGTATCGGAAATAGCCCTGCTTCTGGAATTTGGAGTTCAACTTTAATAACGCTTTCACGACCAACCAGCTGTAGTGTGTGTACATGTACTGTGTTAGATAATGTTTACCGCACATTTGCCCCTCCTGGGGGTGAAAGAAAATGTCAAAGACTCACTGCCCCTTTTTTTTGTTGTTATAGTCGTATTGTGGTTTGACTGACAGAGGAGAGTTACACAGAATGTCAAGACACAGCTGGTGACTGCTGCATCTGGTGGGCAGGAAATGAATCATTTCACATCCTGTCTGGTTGGAGACAGAGGGGAAAGAGTACTGTGAAAACAACCCTGTCCCGCACCGAACGGGATCAGGAGGGCTAGTTCCAGATGACCAGCAAAGGACTAGGACTTGAGAGACTAAACAAGGGAGACTAAAATACATATAAAAAAGTTTTATCAAATATATCCAGTCACATTCACCAATGATATGTTGGCCTTTTACAATCATCTTAAATTATGCTGTCTCCACATTTTCTCCAAATGACTTTGTCGTTTCATTATATGCCGTATTTTTTTCATTTTGGAAAATGTATTGTCTCTACGGTGGCCTACGTGTTTTTTTCTCTGCCTCTAAACGTCTTACCTTGGCCTTCTTTCCAAATGAATTTAACATTAATTCAGTTCAGCCCAGCCCCAGTTCTTTTCTGTCACATCGCGAACCCGGCCCGACCAGTCAGGGTCTTGAGGATAAATAGTGGGTGGATCTTCATGTAAAATTCACTTAGGTGTCATATTTTTTCCTCCCATACAAGATTAATTGCATTATAACTCGTTCTGGGAAGAATAATGGCAGGGCCGTTGTGCTGTTCAAACACCCCGTCTAACGGCGATTTCTTAATACATCACCAAATGGAGGTTAAGAGGGGATATCCTGGAGGTTATCCGGATCTCATGCGCGAGACGGAGGAGATTGATGGGCTAAAAAGACTAGTATGTGACGACCGTATTCATATGGTAATGCTCTATTGTCACCAGGAATTTTGGATTTTCTTAATCTGGGCTGTAGTGAAATAGACCTGAGCACCGGCTTGCGCTGTATGAGTTTTCACACAAAACATAACGCTTGGCAAATGACAGATTTGTAACGAATAAATAATTGAACAGGGAACAGTATTATCAATATCCGTGTGATGATAGTATTATATTTTAAACGTTTCGCATCTGATACTAAAATTGTAGTGCATATTTTAAATCCAAATAAATATCCTGTAAATGTACATTTTATCTTCTTTTGCTATATTTTATTTACGACTGCATCGCTAACAACTACTATATTTTATGCCTGATAACATCCAAGCTCAAATCATGCACGTCTACCGATTTTTTTTTTAAGAAAGTTGAATCAATATATTGTCAAATTCCAATAAAGAAAAATTATTGTTCAATTATTGGATCTTTAACTGACAGCACTTAGGCTTCAGCAAAACGTCACAAGGATTACATATCAGTGCTTTTTAATAATGTACATTGAAGTCAACTATGGCAGCCATATTTGAGGCTCTACGGGCGCTATTGATGAAAGCTCTGTAGAACATAGAGCATCGATTAACTTGGATGCCAGTTGTTTTGACTGCAGGTCACTCTTTAAGAGCTCATTGGATTTTTGTATCCTAGTGCTTGCGCAGGCATCTTTCTCCATCTTGTGTGCACGCTCGCCAGGCCCTAATCAATAGGCATATTAATCACTGTGAAGGGAAGAAATGGTGACAAACCAATTATTAATCTGCCCTGTCAAATTCAATACGGTAATGAATTTAGTAAAAATGGTCTCAACTTCATCCATTCATTAACTTCCGATGGGTGGCAGACTTCACAATGTCACCGGATTTTCCCGGGTATTGACGCCGGCTCTGGCAGCTAATTTACAACCCTGTCTCTGGTGCGGTGCTCCACCGAGCGCTAACAAAACGCACAGAGGGTGCGTGAAGCTTGAAAATCATTAAGGAGCTCATGATGGAGGAGAAATACAGCACCCTCTGTCTGACTCTGTGTCGGAAATAGCCCTGCTTCTGGAATTTGGAGTTCAACTTTGATGCAACGCTTTCACATGCTACCATCTGTAGTGTGTGTACATGTACTGTGTTAGATAATGTTTACCGCACAATTGCCCCTCCTGGGGGTGAAGGAAATGTCAAAGACGTACTGCCCCGTTAGTGAAAACAGTTTGCAATTAATCTCAAAAAGTATGTGCTTTTAACGAATAGAAACCCTTGAAAATCAATCAATCAAATTCTACTGTCTGTAAATTGTGCCTAGTTCACTTTATCACCACTAGAGGGCGTGTCGTTATCTGTTCAAATGTTTTTACTTCACTGCGGTGATGACCGCTTTACACTCCAGTAAGCCTGTAATCTACAAAAAAATATCAAAGCAAGATGATGCATCGGGTAATCATGTACTGGGTCCGCCCCACTCCAGTAACCACAATTTATGATCATTCATGAATTGATGAGCTCATATGTTTCAGGCAACAAGGAGACGTTCTCTGAGCAGATTTACTAAATGTGTGCCAACAGCAGCAGAAGAGTACCTCATCTTCTCTCAAATGTTGACACATGATTCCTTCCTCCTGTTTGCTAGTGATGAAATCCGGGTCTCTCCGTCGAATGAACCCGTCCCGAACAACATTGTACCCGTGCAACCATGTCTAAGATCATGTACTATTTATACACTTTAATGTTGTCGAGTGATGAACCCCTCTCGTTCCCCATAACCCCGAATTTGCATACAAATGAAGTTCTAAATGGGCTCAATGACATAATTGACTTGCAATTACAAATTTTCTCGAGCTGGTCACTTTGCAGTGGACAGAGCAAGTACGAAATGAGAGGAAAAGGCCTGCTTAGCATTTTAATGAAGCTCATTAGCTGTCACTTCTCCGGGCTGACAAGAGGACTTATTTATGCAATGCCCTTACAGCTTCATTTGGGAACCTGAGTTCTCAGCAGTAATTGTTTTTGGGGATGTTGTCTTTTGACAATCGTCAAACAGAGGTCCCGTTTTGCGGACGACGAAACGTGGACAAAACGCATAACGCGCGCACTGCCTTGTATGTTGGCTAACATTCATCATTCCCTATTGATCTAAATCAAAGCATGACTATTGTCTAGTAATAAAGAGAGAAAAACAGAGTGCGGAGAGACGAATCAGACGTGCTTCAAATGCGCCAAACCTACAGTATGTTTACCTTCAACGTTGCTTTGTGAGGCTTCAGAAACGCATTTGAACTACGGCGCTTCGCCCGCTTTGACGTTCATACGGCCTGATCTGATTTGAACAGAGAGGGCCACCAAACATTGAGCGCTTTGTAGCGACGCTACCTCTGTTTTATCCGAGGCACCCTCTCTCTTTTACAGGGGAAAGAACGACAGTCAGATGTTGTCTGTACGATCCCTAATTATCCTGCACTGCTTATCTGTTCCTGTATGCGTCTGGGAGACAGCGCTGTACAGGTAGGTGGTGTGTGTGTGTGTGTGTGTGTGTGTGTGTGTGTGTGTGTGTGTGTGTGTGTGTGGAGAGGGGGGTGTTGTGGGGTGGTTGGTTATCTCCTATTGCCTATCTCCCAGACAGCTTTAGCACCCCCACATTGTAAACAAGGGCCCCAGTCGCATCCTCCAGCTTGTTAACATCATCTCCGTCATTCAGCACAGCGTTACTGTCAGGTCCTCGCTGCGCCCTACGCAATCAGCATTAACCATGTCAGGCCCTTAATGGGAGCGCCATAAAACCCCCTGACAGGCCTCGCACTGTGGATTCACATGGAAGACAAACTGCCTCCTCCACCTCCACACGCGTATACTGTCCTCGTACGCCGCACTCAAATGTGTGGCGTGCACACACACACACGCGCGCGGCGCGCGGACACCTTCCCTCTCTGTCCCACTCGAACACACACACATGCCGGAAACCGCAGAATATAAATGCTGTGGGAATGAGTGCGGCATTCGTATCTGTTTTTCTCCCAAGGTGGGCAACATCTACCTCATAATAGTGTCTGTAAATACGTGTGGTATTTCCTTGTTAGTACCCGAAAACAGCCAGTAAACAGACAGACGAGCCGTCCGTGTACAATTTGGAGCCACAGGACGTTTATTCACGCCAGTCATGTGTGGCGTGTTCACAACGTTTGTCTGTAATTGTTAAAAATAATCAAAACATATGTCAATATTTCCAAGTCTCCGACGGCCAGATGTCGGTGAGTTGTTGTCAAAACGGAGACATTCAGGGTCACGGCTAAAGGTGTGTTTCAAAGCGCGTTTGGAAGTTAAGCGATCAAAGTGAGAAGAGCCACCGACGCCACACCCCGTTCACGCGGCCAAAATGGCGCCCTAACCCCTACATAGTACACATGTCTGGAAACAGCGCTCTATTGGGACTCGGCTCCATCCGCCCTTCATTTCGATTCGACCGCGCTCTTTCTCCATCTCTCTCAGCCCACGATTAGTGCCCCACAGCCATTTACACGTTATATGGATCCTCATTCTGCGGTGTAAAAGAGAGACAAAGTGGTAAAAGAGAGACGAGCACGCTGGGTGGGTACGATCACGGCGAGACGGTTTCAGCCGTTCGGGGCATTGGAAACACTGTGATAAGATTTAAGGGGCAGCCCGGCGTCCGCGCTGCATGTCGATAAAACGTAACTGCGCCATCTTCTTAAAACCCTGGGTGGAAATCGCCGAGATTGAAGCCAGATATCCAAATGGGGACATAAAGAGTGAAGCCATGTTGTGATGTTGCCCTTTATGCAAACGGCTTTTTGGGCCACAAAGGCTAACTGCCCTCTCGGTCTGTGCCGGCAGGTGCTCTCTCCGAGACGCCGCTTCGAAACAATCTCTACCTGGTCGAGCCGAAGCAGCCACGACGGTGAGTGCGCTTGACCTTTCCTTCCCCGGACTAATCTGATTGTGCCTTCTTTATGAAATCAGCCGCTAAAGGTCACTGAGCTATTTAACATGGGAACCCTTTAGCTATGGAATTTGCCTTGCAGTAAATTACCTTTATTATGTTACATTCTCATGTCGCCCGTGCAGACGGCTACTTAACTCCTTGGGTGTGAGGAGAGACGGGAGGGTCTAAAGCAACGGTGTGTTAATGGTTAACAGTTAATGGACGTCTGTTTTATTCGACGCTAAATCATATGGCTTATCGGGAAATGTCTAAATATGCAGGCTGTGTGGTTTACGTTTTGAGGAGCAGAACCTTGAAAAATAGTCTCGGCTAAGATATTTACTGCTTCTTTTTGAAAAAACATCTCGTCTCTCAAAACACCACAGAAACGCGTCTGTGCCATCAATAAGCCTCACGCCGTTGTCACGATTGGTGTGGGGGCGTGGCTACACAGACCTTTCGGTGATTCACTTCCTTGTTTATGTTTTGTCACTCAGCTGTTTCTGATTGTATTCTACTGGGCTATAAAAGGGGAGCTAACAAGTCACTCCTTGTTCAGCATTATTTGTATGTCACGGTTGCTTTAGAGGTGAGTGGGGATATTTACTGTTGTTAGTGAACCTTTTGTATAAGACGCTATATGCGCACTTTGATTTCATTTTCACAGTATAGTCTTTTCGCCGTTTACGGTTTGTTTTGTGTTTTATCATTAATAAACCTGACCCAAACGGATACCTGGCTCTGCATATGGCTTGCTACACCACACTACGCCGGTCAATCTATGACAGAATGCTGAACCCACAAAGAAGCCAGCGGAGCCAGCAGACGGTGAGTGGATTCCTCGGGGGCAAGCTATAGCGCCCGAAGGATGAAGCTCACCGTCGCACCACGGAGCAGTGGGACTGGGGTAAGCCGGAGACGCCCGAAGAGGAGTATAGGCGCCTCCGTGCTTACTTCGGGTATGAGCCACCGATGCAGCTATCAGGGCCGATTACATCGGGTCCGCGGTCCCTCCCGGAGGAAGGCAAGAGGGCACCCGAAGGCGTCCCAAGAAGGTTTTTGGGGGAGCTAAGGAGGTGTTCCGGGAGGACCGCGGAGAGAGCACCCACGGTCCTGGTGCTGCAGGAACGGCCCCCACTGCTCCGGGGCTGCAGACAGGGGGAGGGAAACCCCTGGAGCTACAGCCACTACCCCCGCCGTGGGAAGACCCTTTTCTGCCGCCGACGACAGGGACAGAAAAACCCCGGAGGGGTTGGATGAACAGCCCTCAGCTGTTATTAGGACGTGGTGGAGGACATGGCTGGAGCTACAGCCACAAACCCCGCAGTGGGAAGACCCTTTTCGGCCACCGACGTCAGGGACAGAAAAACCCCCGGAGGGGTTGGATGATCAGCCCTCGGCTGTTATTAGGACGTGGTGGAGGACATGGCTGGATTTACAGGAGCCAGCGCCTGAGATGGTCGCCACCACGCTTGCGCCTGAGATGGTCGCCGTCACGCCAGCGTTCACGATGGTTCCTGCCGTCCCGCCAGCGCCCAAGATGGCTACCGTCGTCCCGCCAGCGCTCAAGATGGCTGTTGCCGTCCCGCCAGCGCCCAAGATGGCTGCTGCCGTCACGCCAGCGCTCAAGATGGCTGCCGTCGTCCCGCCGGCGCTCAAGATGGCTGTTGCCGTCACGCCAGCGCCCACGATGGCTCCCGCCGTCACGCCAGCGTCCACGATGGCTCCCGCCGTCCCGCCAGCGCCCAAGATGGCTACCGTCGTCCCGCCAGCGCCCAAGATGGCTGCCGCCGTCACGCCAGCGTCCACGATGGCTCCCGCCGTCCCGCCAGCGCTCAAGATGGCTGTTGCCGGCACGCCAGCGCTCAAGATGGCTGCCGTCGTCCCGCCGGCGCTCAAGATGGCTGTTGCCGTCACGCCAGCGCCCACGATGGCTCCCGCCGTCACGCCAGCGTCCAAGATGGCTACCGTCGTCCCGCCAGCGCCCAAGATGGCTGCCGCCGTCACGCCAGCGTCCCACGATGGCTCCCGCCGTCACGCCAGCGCTCAAGATGGCTGTTGCTGTCACGCCAGCGCTCAAGATGGCTGCCGTCGTCCCCGCCGGCGCTCAAGATGGCTGCCGTCGTCCCGCCGGCGCTCAAGATGGCTGTTGCCGTCACGCCAGCGCCCACGATGGCTCCCGCCGTCACGCCAGCGTCCAAGATGGTTACCGTCGTTCCGCCAGCGCCCAAGATGGCTGTTGCCGTCACGCCAGCGCCCACGATGGCTCCCGCCGTCACGCCAGCGCTCAAGATGGCTGTGGCTGTCACGCCAGCGCCCAAGATGGCTGCCACCGTCACGCCAGTGCCCACAATGGCTGCCGCATCGCCGCCCACAATGGCTGCCGCATCGCCGCCCACAATGGCTGCCGCATCGCCGCCCACAATGGCTGCCGCATCGCCGCCCAAGATGGCTGCCGCATCGCCGCCCACAATGGCTGCCGCATCGCCGCCCACAATGGCTGCCGCATCGCCGCCCACAATGGCTGCCGCATCGCCGCCCACAATGGCTGCCGCATCGCCGCCCACAATGGCTGCCGCATCGCCGCCCAAGATGGCTGCCGCATCGCCGCCCACAATGGCTGCCGCATCGCCGCCCACGAAGGCCGCGCCACGACGACGCCCACGATGGCCGCCGCCACGACGACGCTCACGATGGCCGCCGCCACGACGACGCTCACGATGGCCGCCGCCACGACTACGCTCACGATGGCCGCCGCCACGACTACGCTCACGATGGCCGCCGCCACGACTACGCCACGATGGCCGCCGCCACGACTACGTTCACGATGGCCGCCGCCACGACTACGCTCACGATGGCCGCCGCCACGACTACGCCACGATGGCCGCCGCCACGACTACGCTCACGATGGCCGCCGCCACGACTACGCTCACGATGGCCGCCGCCACGACTACGCTCACGATGGCCGCCGCCACGACTACGCTCACGATGGCCGCCGCCACGACTACGCTCACGATGGCCGCCGCCACGACTACGCTCACGATGGCCGCCGCCACGACTACGCTCACGATGGCCGCCGCCACGACTACGCTCACGATGGCCGCCGCCACGACTACGCCACGATGGCCGGCCGCCACGACTACGCTCACGATGGCCGCCGCCACGACTACGCTCACGATGGCCGCCGCCACGACTACGCTCACGATGGCCGCCGCCACGACACCGCCCACGATGGCCGCCGCCACGACTGCGCCCCGATGGCCGCCGCCACGACGGCGCCCACGATAGCCTCCGCCACCACGTCGCCCACGACGGCGGACTCTGAGCCGCACAAGATGGCGGACTCTGGGCCACAAGATGGCGGACTCTGAGCCGCACAAGATGGCGGTCTCTCTGCCGCACTAGATGGCGGTCTCTCTGCCGCACTAGATGGCGGCCTCTCAGCCGCACTAGATGGCGGCCTCTCAGCCACCGAGGCCTTTTCAGGGCTGGACCTGCGGTCCTGGACTGACCCTTTTGGGTTTGACTGCGGGTTCTCTCCCTGTTGCTCCCTTGTTTTGGTTTTGTGTTTCCGTTCGGCTATCTGGGGAGCTAGCCTTTTAGTGGGGGATACTGTCACGATTGGTGTGGGGGCGTGGCTACACAGACCTTTCGGTGATTCACTTCCTTGTTTATGTTTTGTCACTCAGCTGTTTCTGATTGTATTCTACTGGGCTATAAAAGGGGAGCTAACAAGTCACTCCTTGTTCAGCATTATTTGTATGTCACGGTTGCTTTAGAGGTGAGTGGGGATATTTACTGTTGTTAGTGAACCTTTTGTATAAGACGCTATATGCGCACTTTGATTTCATTTTCACAGTATAGTCTTTTCGCCGTTTACGGTTTGTTTTGTGTTTTATCATTAATAAACCTGACCCAAACGGATACCTGGCTCTGCATATGGCTTGCTACACCACACTACGCCGGTCAATCTATGACAGCCGTTGACAGCTTTCTGAATGTGACCAAATAACATCCGGGTGTCCGGCACAAATATCCCCGACCGTTCGTCGTGAGTTGTTAGCGAAAATCAGAAAGGATAGACCTTCAACGACGATCAAATCCGCACTGGAGAGAGACTGTCTGTGAGTTAGGGAGCGAAATGTCAAGCTGGATCCGGCCTTCATTGCAGGGCAGATGTCATGACAGGAACTAATAATGGGCTTGTCATTTGAACTGTCGAGCCATCAGCAAGCAGCTCGTGAGCCTTTTCATGGATACTCAATGTCAGATACCCTGGGCCCAGTTGGACTGTTTGTCTCTAATGGTCAACTGGATTACGGTCTCATTGGTGACATAGCAGCACATGGCAGAAGGAAAGAGAGGACGCGTCTGTGAGCTTAAGACCTGTGTAGGCTGCATTACATATGGCAGTGTACAGGGAATATTATGTTTACAAAGCCTTGTTTTTATTAATAAATGTGTATACGCATTTGCATTAGTAATGTCCTGGTCACTTAGAAATGTTCTTGTTTTGGAAGGAACAAGCTGGAAATGGCTTATTTTAAAGGAATATAACTGAGCTGTACAAAGGCTCATTATAATCACCCATCATTCCTATGTTCCAATGGCATGTTGTGTTTGCTCATCCAAGTTTATCATTTTAAAAGACTAAATAATCATTAGAAAACCCTTTCAATTTTGTTGGCAAAGCTGAAAACTGCTGTGTTGATTACAGAAGCAACAAAACTGGCCTCTTTAGGAGAGATCAGTACCTGGAGCATCGGCATTTGTGAGTTCGAATGCTATCTCAAAATGGACGGAAACAAGAGACTTTCTTCTGAAACTCATCAGTCTATTCTGCTAAATTAAGGTAATTCCACGCATTAAATTGCCAACAAACTGACGGTCTTGACCAATGCTGTGTACTACTCCCTTTACAAAACAGTGCAAACTGGCTCTAACCAGAATATAAAGAGGAGTGGGAGGCCCCGGTGCACAACTGAGAAAGAGGACAATTACATGAGAGTGTCTAGTCGACCCTGGTCATTAGCAGAACCATAAAGGTATGCATATGCATAAAGGTATGCGTAAAGCATATTCTCGGACATAATGTCAGGCCATCAGTTAGGGAAACCAGCAGAAACTAGGTAATTTTGCAAGACAGTGACCCGAAGCATTTAAGCAAATCTACCAATGTCTCAGGAGAAATATGATTTGTGTTTTAGTATGTCCTGACCTTAATCAATCAACACGCTGTGTGAGGACCTGGAGTGAGCAGTACATGCCAGACGTTCCTCAAACCTACGTAAGGAAGAGTGGGCAAAAATCCTTCGGGAAAAAATGTCCGGGAGTGTTTCAACTCCAATCCCACACCGCTGCTCCGTGTCACTGGTTTGCTAACTGCCATCATCCTCGTGCTCTTCCTTATTCACACCGGGACTTATCCCGTCTTTACCATATCCCATCATGCACTCCTGCAGGTTCACATTCCCATAATCAGTGACCGCATAAATATCCCTCGGTCACCCTTGATCGTTGTCACGTTGCAACATGTCAAAAGGTTTTTTTCACGCTACGTGTCACTTGCTTTAGTTATTCGCTGTCATATTACGTGTGTTCGTATATCTCAGTCTTGACGACCGGCTTCTACAGCTTGTTTTTCTGATCTTGTTCTCAAGTACTTAACATTAAAATGCTTTGTTACTTCACGTCTGCTAACGATTGCTTTTACCACCGTGACATTCGTGTCTTTTTTATGGAATGACTTTATTACGAATTTGGGTTTAGATATTTCAATCGGGAGTATACTGGCAGTGTATTTCAATATTTTATAATAAAAAGAATAACTGTAGGCTTCAGACACTTTCAAGCAGAACTGTATATATAAACTGTCAAAACATTATGACCACTTGCCTAAACCTGCCTGTTGGTCCTCTGGGTGCCTCCTAAACAGTGCCAACGCGCCGAGGCATGACGTCTACAAGGTGTCCTGTGGTATCTGACACAAAGACATTAGCAGCATATCCTTCAAGTCCTAAAAGTTGTGAGGTGGAGTTCCCGAACCACGTGTGTAGTGTGGCAGAGTGCATTATCTTGTTGAAAGAGACCACTGGCATCAGGGAATATCATTGACATGAAGGGGTGTACCTGGTCTGGACATTTTTTTAAGAAGGCCGCATGTGACAAATTGACGTCTACATGAATCATCAGGGTTGCCCCGGCAGATCATTGCCCAGGGCAACACATCTCTTCATTGGTTGATCTTCCCACAATACATCCTGGTACCCCAGGTAAACGGTGCATACATGCATACACAGCTGTCCTTGTGGCGTAGAAGAAAAGAGGACTTAGACCACCTTTTTACACCCATCCAAGGTCCTGTTCTGATGCTTGCGTGCCCATTGTAGGTGCTTCGAACGGTGGACAGGGGTCATCATGGGCCCTCTGACCGGTCTGCAGCTACGCACATTTTCTGGCACTTGTTTGGACCAGACTGGGTAGCCTACATTGCCCTTGCACATCGTTGAGCTTTGGGCGCCCAACACCCTGTCACCGGTTTGGGGTTTTTCCCTCCTCGGACCACTGTTTGTATTTTCTCACCACTGAGCGGGAGCACCCCACGAGCTTTGCCTCTTCAGAGACGCTCTGACCCTATCGTCTTGCCGTATCATTTTGTCTCTTGAGAAAGTCGCTCAGGTCTTTACTCCTGTCCTTTTCTCCTGCATTCAACACGTTGTCTATGAGAACTGACTGTTCGCTTAGCATCTAATCTAACTAGACCTCGACATGTGGCCTTGTAAATAGGTGATCAATGACATTCGCTTCAACTGTGAGTGTCATGATGTTTTAGCTCGGTGTATATGAATTGGTTGTTTCACTTCATTTCTGTACTGCAACCTAGAAATCACGTAAAGATCATCAATAAAGCAAACAATTATTCATTGCATTGCTTGGAATTGATAATTCTACATAGCACCAATGAAGGGTTAGGTGTTAACAGGTCATTCTGAATATGAATAAAACAGTGAGAGTACTGCCATATTCCTGAGAGGTTTTTTTGAGATACAGTCACAAGCACAAATTGAATAACAGCCACGATTTTTATACAAATGCATTTCTACAAATCGTTCTTTGAAAAGATTACAAAGCTTTTATTCTTTTATTCAAGCATATAGATTAGCAATAGAAATTGTTATAAAAGGTCACTGTCAAAGCTTAATCCACTTTGTCCTTCACTTTGCCATGGTACTGAATGTAACTCCACATCTCTGCCATCTCTGTTCCTGTGTTGTTTTCAAATGTTACCATGAAATTGAGAAGCTCTTTAATCCCCACCCCAACACATTCAGACAGGTTTTCACACACGTACACACACAAACACACACGCGCACACACACATATCCACACTTATACATAATCTAGCTTGGTTCTGAAAACAATCCAAATGGAATTATTCAACTAGGTTTTGTCTAAAGGGAAAGCAAAGCCATTCTAATAGATTCATCAGTCATCCTTGCTAAAAGCCTCTCCTCGAGAACAATTAAAGATAACAAATGAACACTGCCTATTATTTCAAACACATCTCTAGCATATGTAGCATCCATAATTCTAAACCAATTACAAAATGACTTCTTGCGGATGTGCTGCAACGTGTAGATCCAATGTATTTTCGGACTAAAACCTTTCCTTGCATTAATCACCCATTAATGACATCGAAGATTTAGAGTTGATATGCCAGGACAGCTCCATGTGCACTCAGACTGAACGCTTAACTTCTTTCCGTAGGGAACAAATGATATTATATCTTTAAAGACGCTGGAAAAGTTTAGTGAGGGATTAAAATCTTGTTTTACACACTCACTAGCTTTCCTAGCGAGCCTTAATTTATCCATTATTGTTAACTCTGTGTGTTGTTTGGTTCAATGACTATCGCATAATTGTCTACTTTAGCATACATCATAAATAAGACACTGTTGTGTTACCTCGTTAAACATTTAGCGCATATAGACGTTCTCTCACAGAAATTAACTGCAATATCACGTTATTGGATTATTTACAATATATGACGAAAGTTACGCTCGTTGATAGAGTCAAGAACTTCATTATTTAACCACCCGTTTGTTATTTTGCGGTTGTGGGGAAAATGCCTGATTAGCAGTTAATTAAAATATATTTTATTTTTTTCTTCATCTAACTAAAATTTATGTATTTCTGTCTCCCATAATTCACTTGTCGGTTCAATGAAGTTCTGACTCGAGTACAGGAGCAAATTCAAGTCAGTAATTACAATCCAGAAAGGAAGATCTTATCTGACATCAACTACGACAACACCACGATAATACAAAAGCCAATCCTTATGGGGTCCAGAGATCTGGATCTGGAAGCCACACTGACTGGTCTCCAGGGTCCTGAAGTCAATCAATCAATCAATCAAATTTATTTATAAAGCCCTTTTTACAACAAAAGTTGTCACAAAGTGCTTTTACAATCACCAGCCTGAATCCGACAGAGCAAACATCAACAAGTTGAACAAGTTGACACACGGCGGCTAGGAAAAACTCCCTGAAAGTCAGATTTAGGAAGAAACCTAGAGAGGAGCCAGGCTCTGAGGGATCACCAGTCCTCTTCTGGCTGGGCTGGGTCAGTTTATGACAGTACAACAAGCGAGGTGTGAAAACTGAAGTGAAGTGGTCCATGGAGTCAAGGAAATGCAGTCCAGATCTGTTAATGGGAAGCCCATATCTTCTATTTCAATAATATTGTAGCGGGAAAGATCTCCATCCGTCCGGTTGTCCAGGCTTGCAGCGAACGGACAGTGAATAGGGACAACCGGGATTATTTAATGCGATAGGGGAAATAAAGCATCATTAGTACAAATTAACTTTTGTCAGCTGAGGTGATCTTGTTGGGTGCTAATGCCATCGGCAACCATGGAGATAGCGATTTATGCACGGGGAGGTAAGGGTGAAGTGGAGTGCAATCATGATACATTTAGCTCTGCTTTAGCTCTGAATGGGAGCGGCGGTCACTGGCGCTCCACACTGTGTCTGCGGTGCCAAGATGAAGGACGCCCATGTTTAATTCATACCGTCTGTGTTTCACTCAGGTCCAGGAGTGGGCCCTGGTCCATTAATTAGTAGCAAACGGCCATTCAAAACAAGTTCTGCCTTATGCAGGTCGGCCATTTTGCAGGTTTGAAGAACTCTAATATCGCCCGGCTCGTTTGAAGTGGACATATGAGGCTCAGAACTGGAGTTAGTGGAGTATATGTATCAGTGGACACTGCTCACTGTAGCTGATATGTATCACTGTACACTGCCCACTGTAGCTGATATGTATCACTGTACACTGCTTACTGTAGCTGATATGTATCACTGTACACTGCTCACTGTAGCTGATATGTATCACTGTACACTGCCCACTGTAGCTGATATGTATCACTGGACACTGCTCACTGTAGCTGATATGTATCACTGGACACTGCCCACTGTAGCTGATATGTATCAGTGGACACTGCCCACTGTAGCTGATATGTATCACTGTACACTGCTCACTGTAGCTGATATGTATCACTGTACACTGCTCACTGTAGCTGATATGTATCACTGTACACTGCTCACTGTAGCTGATATGTATCACTGTACACTGCTCACTGTAGCTGATATGTATCACTGTACACTGCCCACTGTAGCTGATATGTATCTCTGTACACTGCCCACTGTAGCTGCTATGTATCACTGTACACTGCCCACTGTAGCTGATGTGTATCACTGTACACTGCTTACTGTAGCTGATATGTATCACTGTACACTGCTCACTGTAGCTGATATGTATCACTGTACACTGCTCACTGTAGCTGATATGTATCACTGTACACTGCCCACTGTAGCTGATATGTATCACTGGACACTGCCCACTGTAGCTGATATGTATCACTGGACACTGCTCACTGTAGCTGATATGTATCACTGTACACTGCTCACTGTAGCTGATATGTATCTCTGTACACTGCTCACTGTAGCTGATATGTATCACTGGACACTGCCCACTGTAGCTGATATGTATCACTGGACACTGCTCACTGTAGCTGATATGTATCAGTGGACACTGCCCACTGTAGCTGATATGTATCACTGTACACTGCTCACTGTAGCTGATATGTATCACTGTACACTGCTCACTGTAGCTGATATGTATCACTGTACACTGCTCACTGTAGCTGATATGTATCACTGTACACTGCCCACTGTAGCTGATATGTATCTCTGTACACTGCCCACTGTAGCTGATATGTATCACTGTACACTGCCCACTGTAGCTGATATGTATCACTGTACACTGCTCACTGTAGCTGATATGTATCACTGTACACTGCTCACTGTAGCTGATATGTATCTCTGTACACTGCTCACTGTAGCTGATATGTATCACTGTACACTGCTCACTGTAGCTGATATGTATCACTGTATACTGCTCACTGTAGCTGATATGTATCACTGTACACTGCTCACTGTAGCTGATATGTATCACTGGACACTGCTCACTGTAGCTGATATGTATCACTGGACACTGCCCACTGTAGCTGATATGTATCAGTGGACACTGCCCACTGTAGCTGATATGTATCACTGTACACTGCTCACTGTAGCTGATATGTATCACTGTACACTGCTCACTGTAGCTGATATGTATCACTGTACACTGCTCACTGTAGCTGATATGTATCACTGTACACTGCTCACTGTAGCTGATATGTATCACTGTACACTGCCCACTGTAGCTGATATGTATCTCTGTACACTGCCCACTGTAGCTGCTATGTATCACTGTACACTGCCCACTGTAGCTGATATGTATCACTGTACACTGCTCACTGTAGCTGATATGTATCACTGTACACTGCTCACTGTAGCTGATATGTATCTCTGTACACTGCTCACTGTAGCTGATATGTATCACTGTACACTGCTCACTGTAGCTGATATGTATCACTGTACACTGCTCACTGTAGCTGATATGTATCTCTGTACACTGCCCACTGTAGCTGATATGTATCACTGTACACTGCTCACTGTAGCTGATATGTATCACTGTACACTGCTCACTGTAGCTGATATGTATCACTGGACACTGCCCACTGTAGCTGATGTGTATCACTGTACACTGATCACTGTAGCTGATATGTATCACTGGACACTGCTCACTGTAGCTGATATGTATCACTGGACACTGCCCACTGTAGCTGATGTGTATCACTGGACACTGCTCACTGTAGCTGATATGTATCACTGGACACTGCTCACTGTAGCTGATATGTATCACTGTACACTGCTCACTGTAGCTGATATGTATCTCTGTACACTGCCCACTGTAGCTGATATGTATCACTGTACACTGCTCACTGTAGCTGATATGTATCACTGTACACTGCTCACTGTAGCTGATATGTATCACTGGACACTGCCCACTGTAGCTGATGTGTATCACTGTACACTGCTCACTGTAGCTGATATGTATCAATGGACACTGCTCACTGTAGCTGATATGTATCACTGGACACTGCCCACTGTAGCTGATGTGTATCACTGGACACTGCTCACTGTAGCTGATATGTATCACTGTACACTGCTCACTGTAGCTGATATGTATCACTGTACACTGCTCACTGTAGCTGATATGTATCACTGTACACTGCTCACTGTAGCTGATATGTATCACTGTACACTGTCCACTGTAGCTGATATGTATCACTGTACACTGTCCACTGTAGCTGATATGTATCACTGTACACTGTCCCCTGTAGCTGATATGTATCACTGTACACTGCTCACTGTAGCTGATATGTATCACTGTACACTGCTCACTGTAGCTGATATGTATCACTGGACACTGCTCACTGTAGCTGATATGTATCACTGTACACTGCTCACTGTAGCTGATATGTATCACTGTACACTGCTCACTGTAGCTGATATGTATCACTGTACACTGTCCACTGTAGCTGATATGTATCACTGTACACTGTCCACTGTAGCTGATATGTATCACTGTACACTGTCCCCTGTAGCTGATATGTATCACTGTACACTGCTCACTGTAGCTGATATGTATCACTGTACACTGCTCACTGTAGCTGATATGTATCACTGTACACTGCTCACTGTAGCTGATATGTATCACTGTACACTGCTCACTGTAGCTGATATGTATCACTGTACACTGCCCACTGTAGCTGATATGTATCACTGTACACTGCTCACTGTAGCTGATATGTATCACTGTACACTGCCCACTGTAGCTGATATGTATCTCTGTACACTGCCCACTGTAGCTGATATGTATCACTGTACACTGCCCACTGTAGCTGAAATGTATCACTGTACACTGCTCACTGTAGCTGATATGTATCACTGTACACTGCTCACTGTAGCTGATATGTATCTCTGTACACTGCTCACTGTAGCTGATATGTATCACTGTACACTGCCCACTGTAGCTGATATGTATCACTGTACACTGCTTACTGTAGCTGATATGTATCACTGTATACTGCTCACTGTAGCTGATATGTATCACTGTACACTGCCCACTGTAGCTGATATGTATCACTGTACACTGCCCACTGTAGCTGATGTGTATCACTGTACACTGCTTACTGTAGCTGATATGTATCACTGTACACTGCCCACTGTAGCTGATATGTATCACTGTACACTGCCCACTGTAGCTGATATGTATCACTGTACACTCCCCACCGTAGCCGATATATATCACTGTACACTGCTCACCGTAGCTGATATGTATCACTGTACACTGCTCATTGTAGCTGATATGTATCTCTGTACACTGCCCACTGTAGCTGATATGTATCACTGTACACTGCCCACTGTAGCTGATATGTATCACTGTACACTGCTCACTGTAGCTGATATGTATCTCTGTACACTGCTCACTGTAGCTGATATGTATCACTGTACACTGCCCACTGTAGCTGATGTGTATCACTGTACACTGCTTACTGTAGCTGATATGTATCACTGTACACTGCCCACTGTAGCTGATATGTATCACTGTACACTGCCCACTGTAGCTGATATGTATCACTGTACACTCCCCACTGTAGCCGATATGTATCACTGTACACTGCTCACTGTAGCTGATATGTATCACTGTACACTGTCCACTGTAGCTGATATGTATCACTGTACATTGTCCACTAGACAACAATTTTTCCAGTGCTTTACTACTCATCGTAACTTGGCTCTGTTACAGATTTCATTGCATTCAGACAACATTTCTACAGCAAATCTCAGAAGATACCAAATTGATCCATACCACGTGGTCATTTCCGGACAAAACATAGACTGAATGTATTTATCTATTTCACAATTTCTCCATCACTTATTTAATGCCAAGAAGCAGCTGCCATGACTGCAATGTATCTGTGCTTGAAATAATTGTTATTATATGTAACAGACTCTATAGTTTCACAAAAACTGTATTAATCGATACAGCAAATTCGGGTAAAGTCTATTTCTTCATTCACTATCTAACCGGAAACTGAAAGCACGATCAGTCGCTTGGCGGCTGAGGGACTAGGAGGACCAGGTTAGATGAGAGGGAGATAAAATCTATGTGTATGTTAATCAAGCCTTGATGAATTGGCCAGGCTCACACAAACACGCACGCCGTGACTCCCTAGTGCGTTCTCCACACCACTGGGATGAGGGGACAGAAATCCCTCTATGAAGTGCCGTCGTAAGGATGTACGATGTAGATGTATGCAGATAAGTGCTGCGCGGCGCAGGGGAAATTGTGGCGGGTCACCGGAACGTTCACTTCATGTATTGCACTTCAGAGGTGCGTCTGTCATCGTCGCGACACATCTACATCCGCTCAGTTAGTGGGCCTTTGCGAAAGGATTATCAACCACACATTTGAGTAATAGACTCCTCATTTGGCTTTAATGCGTTTTGCATAGAGAGCAACCTCCCCTCATCACTCTTAAAGATGAATCGGTTTCCGAGGCAAAATTCTAAAGATATTAGTCTGTCGGCAACTGCATAAATCATAACATTTTGCTAATGGGAGCAAAGTTAAGCTCCCCTCCTGCCGCGTCTTAAGCACACATTGAGGAGGCTTTAGAATGATGCTGGCTTTGCGGTTGGTTTTTCCTCCTGTTTATGTACATGCGCGCAGATCATCATCATCCCAATGGCGCATTATTCCCATGTCGTCCACTACTTTTAACCAACGCGTCCATGTAGCAGTGTACTATAAAGGGAATTGGCTGCCATTTGGGACGACCGCTGGAGTCAGTGTCCACACAGCCCACCGGGTTACTGACTCTACATTAAGCTTAAAACCATTCATCATTGGTATTTATTTCAATTAAACACTGCATTATCATAGTGTAATTTATACTAGCCCCTGCATTGGAAGAATACTAATGGTTGGAGCGTTGACCCGCTGTGTGTTTTGCTGCTTGTGAGAAGATTATTTAATATAGCGAGGGAATAGTGTACGTGCAAACGTGCGTTATTAATATTAATATAAACTTAAATGGTACATTCATTTTCGCAACCTGCATGTTTACTGAAATACCTTTCTATAAATATAATTCTAAATATGAAACACTGTTTTCATACTGTACAAACTGGAAGTGTATTAGCGACTCGCCACCAATAATTTTCACGTTCATTTAAAAACGACAATAACAGTATTTGCAATCCCTGTATTTAAAAACAAACAAACATATAAACCTGGCTTCTTGGAATAAGACAAAAACACACAAAGACTCTGTGTCGGCAGGAGGTTTGACGACAAGGGGCGAGGTACTATCAAAAGGCTCCTAGCTTGTGCCAGGGGTCTATAGTGTGTGTGTGTGTGTGTGTGTGGCTGTTGAGAGTCCCCACACTGGTGGGCTGTCAGACACTGGCACTGCTCTCCCCCTCATTAGACACGCTTGCTCTGTGCCACTCCCAATGTGCCTATCTCCCACTACGAGCCAAATTAAACACACACACACACACACACATGCGCACACAAACACGGCCCAGTACACCGTCACTGGCGATGCCTGGCTGACACGCAGTTTGTTTGGTACATCTAATTTGACAGTGCTTTAACTAGAGAGCCCTCTGCTTGTCAGCAGCACACAGCTGAGCTGGGGGTGTTCTGTTGAAGGGCATCTGTGAAGCAGCCGAGTCACTTTGAACAGGCTGCGCCGGCTGCTTCTCGCCCCGTCTGCTGAGAGGTGCTGTGCACACGCTGAGGGCTTCCGTGTCGGGCTCTTTCTTTATTTCCCTTCTTAAGTGAAGGGCTGAGGGGAGATGGGGATTCTGATGATGACAGTTGGTTCCATGTCTAGTCCAGCTCAACCCCCTCCCTCCCTCAAACACACACACATGCACTCTCTTTCTCTCTCCGTTCTTCAATCCAAGCACCAGGGGAACCTTTGAAAGTGTCTCAAAGCGGAGCCGGCTCTGGTCCCTATAGCTCACCGGCTTTGAAACAGAGAGGGAGGGTGCCGTGCTGTCAGCAGCCTGTTCTGCGGTACTTTGCTCATTAAGGAAGAGGGGACTGGTTCGTGGCTCCCTGCTCCACTTGATCAGTCAGCCAAAACAGGTGCAGAGGACAGGGTAGAACGGGGAAGTGGGATCAGCCCACGGTGTGTTTTCAGTAAACGTCAGTGTTCTGTGTCTGAGTAGTGTGAGGGCAGTGGAGATGGAAGGACAAACAAGGGATGATGTCTGCTGTGTGTTTCCTCACTCTAGACAGTCAAGGCTGGAAAACAATAACCAGGGAGCTTACGAGAGCCAGCTGGAAAAGGAGAAAGAGACTAAACATGTCTGTTGACATTCAACCTTTGAAACGGAGACACTTTTTAAATAGAAATATAATTATGTGGGTTGAATTGGGACGTGGCCTTTTCTTGGGAGGTAGTGAAGCGGTTTACTGCCTTTATAACACTTTCAAGAAGCGATTTTAAACATGATTACTGAAATACTAACGGTGGAAAGCAACTGCAGGGGATGCTTTAAGATAATGTTGATTTTATTTGCTACACAAAATCATTCCATGCGCCTGAGATATTCATTATGAAAAGCAGTTCTCGTCGGTATATCAGTTGTCATTGATTGGATGTCTCCTCTTTGTCACTTTAGAAACTTGCAGTACTATCTCCACACCTCAAACCTGCTCATCTTCCATGTTGACTAGTTGATACTATTTCCATCTCATTCAATGAGGTATAGAGGTGACTCCAAATGATGTAATCGTTTAAAAATGTCTTCTTGTAGACATTACATGCAGGATTCTACACAGTGCCCCACGAATATGCGCACGATGATTATATTTTTAGAATTTGTTTTTTTTAAGTAACATAGTAAATGTGTGAAGGTTGGACGGGGGGGGTGGGGGTTAAAACCCAACACGAAGAAATGTGTGTGACTGGCTGACCAGAGGTGCTGCACATCACAACGAATGTTAACCCTGAGTGTAGTAATACATTTTAACGCCATACAAATACAGATCCTCACATCCATGCAGGTGACGATAACGATCGAGATATGTTTGGTTCATTGCACCGGATATAACCGTGGCCTATTGCTGGCTAACTGTCGAAAATCTAAAATACCTTGTTCCATCTAACAGAAAACAGCCTAAAAAATTAATAAAGGCTGACAATTAACTTCGAGAGAAAACCTGTCACATAACACAGATCAGAACAAGTGACATGATTTCTCTGGATTTAGTGCTACTGTACATTGGTGTCTGCACAGCAGCACGGGCACACGTTTATTCCTATTCAAGACGGCCAATTACTTTAGGGACATTGTACTACCGACTCCGACAAGAAAAACTTTGAACAAGCCCATTAGAGCCCGTGGCCGGCATCGATTCACATCTCAAATCTCATGTTGGGCAAGCACTGCCCCCTGAAGAGCCCGACCAGAAATGCTCAACACTCACTGTACGTGGGACTGATTAAAGTGAGAAAATGTTGCTCGTTTGCCAACTGCTACCACTTAACACCATTCGTCTTAGTGCTTGCCTTGCAGTGTGAATGCTGAGCGTCCTCTAATGCAAGGAGCTCGACGGTATCCATTTTCCATGGAAACAGGCAGCTAAAAAGGACCATTGACCCCTTTGCACCACAATTTCCCCTCATTGTGTCAAGAGACTTCATTAACTTCCAGGGCAATTTCCGTGAATTTTGAGATCAGAGCGACCTCCTTGGAGCTTCTACTTTCGGTTAGACACCCAGCTACTGGTGCATCAGTGAAAGCCTACCATAAAGTGTTGGGTCTTGCGGTTCTCTTTAAGGGTAATGATTGGTTAGTTTGTATAAATAGTATGTGGATTTTTTTTAACAGAATATGAACCATTGCAGATTACATATTACAGAGGCCATGAGAACAGTTTCAGTATTATTAGCATTTAAATTATACCAATAAAATGTATTTTATGTACATGGTGGGTGTTTCGGTGAGATGCAAAATAACGACTGATAAAAAATACTTGTGTGGCTAAATGCTGCCCTCCACAGGTGAAGGCATGTTACTGTAGTCCAAGGTGTCATGGCCTACTCCTTCAGTAGCCATTTTATTGGGGACTCTTATCATGTAAGAGTTATACACCCCTCTTCCATTTTCTTCAACGCAGAATGGATTCTACATGGAGTCAAGATAACATGGAAGGTATCAACTTGTCGATGTGTGCTCTGTCGGATTTAGGCTGGGTGATTGTAAAAGCACTTTGTGACAACTTTGTTGTAAAAAGGTCTGTATAAAATACATTTGATTGATTGATTTGAAGGTTGGTCCACACTGACACGATGGCATCATGCAGTGCTTTAGAACAGAGATACATGAACTGCCTGTTTCATTTCATCCTAATGATGCTCAGTTGGGTTGAGTTTCTAGGGATGATACATGATATGACCAGGAAATTAGAGACATCTAACATGTGCTAAGGAAACAGAAACATTATTGCCAATATGCCACCGCCGCTAGCCTGAGCCATCTACACCAGGCAGAAGCGGGTCACATACTGGTGTCAACGTGATCAAACAGGAACAGGGATGAAGTGGGTCAGACAATGACCAGACACTTCTCAATTGTCCGGTGATGGTGATCATGTTTCTTGATCTTGGTACACCTCCCTTTTTTCAATTACATCAAATGTGACTCGAATAAATTGATCTTTTGGAAGAAAAAAAAAATGATGGCCCCCTGAATTATCAATTTTTAAATAAAGGGTTAAAGATTGTTGAAAACAGCAACATATGATCCATTTTTGTATTTCTCATTACACACAAATACATGTTTAAATGTTTATTACAAAAATATGACACTGACCAGCAGTATCAATCAAATATCTCTTTGCTGGCTCTTTATTTTTGGTTGTCTTTTGCGTCCGGTTGATTGTAGGAGCATAAACATAATGAAAACAACATACAAGGCGGTTAACTCAAGCCAAACCAAAGCCCTTATGCATATTCATTACCGAAAACATAACATGCCTAAACCGAAAATGTATCCAACTATAACACTAACCCAATTGCAACTTTTAACCGAAATCTTCATAAGGACTTCTGTATTCCGAACTGAATCCAAAAGTTCCTTGTGAGAACCAGAAAACCAGAAATGTTTGTTTTCTTTCCCCGAACCCTGTCTTAAAAAATTATAACCTTTACCTAACATTAACCCAATAACATAACATATATACCAAAAACGATCCCTAAAAACAGACCTGGATGTCACAAAAACACACAACTCGTTTCATGTCGGTATATTTGACAGTGATGTGTATGACCGTATTGATAAAGTGTAGGTCACAGTTTACCCACCCGTTTTGAGTAATTCATTAGTTTTTTTTATTGTAATAGTCTATAATTGATTGGGAACCCCAACCCCTCCACCACCATTTTCACATTCGCATAGTCTTATTATTTTTATCCAGACGTATCCTTGTTTTGACACATGCAGCTTTCTTACCGCACATTAGCATGTATCTTTATGATCAATTTAAACTTTAACCTCAATGAGCCAGGTTTGAACTAGATTGAATTTGTGTTGTCATCTCTGGCAAAGATTTCAAAAAACATTTGGCAGCATAGGAGCCATTCAGTCACCCAATCCAAGCAAAGGGAACAAAAAAGATGAAGCATGCACTCCAATAAGCGATGTTCATCTGTCTCTGGAGATATATAAACTTTTCCCTTCTCCTTTTCTTTTGAGTGGCTCTAAATAAAGTGCCACTCTGAGCCTTCTGGAGAGACAAATGCCAATGACTCGCTCCAAAATGTCAAAGATGACAGTCAGATACATTCAATAATAATCCCTGCCTGAACAATTTGAAGCTCTGCTCTTCAAACTATCGTAATGTCTGGCGAGGCAAAGGCTGAGTTTGTCTGCCTTGAGGTAACATATCTCTTTTCAGACAAGGCCAAAGGTAGCCAGGCACCGTCTCCATTGCTAGGTTGAGTGGAAGAGATATTCAATCGCAGCACCAAACTATAAAGTCAAGTCAGAAAGAATACCCACAAAATGACCTTTTGTGTTATGCAATATTTACCATTTCAGTTCAAAATGTCTGTTACTCTGCTGTAGCACCAGAGAAAATGGAATTTAAACATAAACATAAAATGTAATTAAGATAATAAATTACCAAATTATCATGATTAATGGGCCACGATGAATGCTGATAACATTGACCAAAGGCAATGGCCGATATTACAGAGCAATCCAGACACATGCAATTTTGACCAAGTGCTTTTTTAATCATTAGAAGGCACTATAGTAACACATGTGTTTAGTAAATATATTCATTCTTAGTCAATGACATTGTCTTGGAATTACAACCAGTACATTAAACAAGTTAAGGACCCACAAATAGTACCAATCCAATATCACCTTGTCGGCACTTAGCTGTTACCAGTCTTTATACAGATTTATGAGTAACATTACAGTAGAATCACAAAAACACAAGTGCAATAGACTTTCCCATCAGTAGTGTACATTTAATGCTGTATCAAATGTCGCCTTTTAGCTTGAGTCCCTTCGGAATCCTTCATGCAGTTGGTTAGGAAAGCCAGACATCGCCCGGAATACTCCTCTGGAAAGTCACGGAAATGGCTGACGTGGGATGAGCTGTTGAAGTCAAAACTGTCTACAGAAATGCCTTTACCCTTCAGCACCTGGACCATTAGCTCTACGTCAGCGTGCAGAATCACTTGATCGGCCCTGGAGTACAGGTACAGCTGTGCCCAGGTGGGGGGGCCATCCCGAAAGGCATCGTAGTGGTTCATGTGGATGTACTTGGTCAAGGGGTAGAGAACCACTCTGAGCAGGAAAACAGTGACACCAAACAGCACTAAGAGAGCGTACCTCAGTATCACATTGATTTTGTTCCCCAGCGTGGCTGTTAGAGCACGTAATGCCCCCTTCACGTTCCCGTTCCCCGGGGCACTGTCCACCACAGACCCAACAACACACAGGGTGCTGAATTGTTCATGACTCTGCAGGAGCTCAACGATGTAGCGATACAACATGAATCCCCCGTTGCTGAACACGTGGAAAAATATGGGGCTGTTTTCCACATCATAATCGTAGAGGATCTCGAGCAGTTTCTGGGCCGTGTTACTCAGCTCCTTGTAGCCAAAAGATTCAGAGACGAATACTGTCTTCAAAGGGGAGGTGTAGCAAATTGTGACGCATCCCTGAAATAAAAAAGGGGGGGGGACACTTTAACATATTATTAATGACTGCTGGTAACATTCTATTGAAATGACCAGTGTTAGGAAACTTGTAGATCTTCTCTCTTCCAGAGAAAATCCCTCATGGTCTGTCAACAAATAGCCAGATTGGAAATAGTTTTCAAAGAAAGTATTTAATTAATAAAAACAATCAATAAAGTAACATACACTTATAGAGTATCAACTTCTGGATTTATATTACACGCTTCTCGAGAAGGGGTCCACAATGTGTCAATACGTCCACAGACTGTTACCCAGTTAGCTACCTGGCATTTCCATTGTGCCCCCTTTTGAGGAGTTAACCTTAACAACTCGTTTTTCACACTGACCTTGCAGGCTTCAGCAGTTTTAAGTAAGTGAGTGTGTGACAGTGTGTGTGTGTGTGTGTGTTGCAAAACAGTACATGTCAGTGCATAAGCCCTGTTTAAAGTAATGTATTAATTATACCATATTATGTAAAGATAGATCGGCCTGTACCACTAGTGTGTCTTTATAAGTGTCCATGTATTTGCAAAAGTGAAGTGTCTGTGATAGAGAACACATTATTTAAACTGTGATGTTTGTAACAGATAACATATTCATTTCAAAGAGATGATTATAACATTGATTGATTGACTGTTATATTTTCCCACACCGGACATTAACAACGACAGCAATAGTTAAACACCAACCTGCTTGTTGTATATGGAGCTGTACTTTGCAAGATGTTTCTCTCTGCAGCCAGCCCACCCCAGCAGTATAACAACAGGTTCCTTTGTTCCATGCCAATGCCTTTCTGTAAAAAGAGAAAGACAAATCAGTTTATCTGATTAGCAAGCAAGCCACCCAACCAGAACAACTGAAACAACATTCAGTCTATCCGCATCAGATGTTACTAAATTATAGACAACCCTGCCAGTGCCAACGTTGTCAAACTACAATAACTTATTATTATAATATGATGCTGCCTGGGTGACACTGACAGGTGTTTGCTAGATGAAAAATGTTGTTAGCAAGCGAGCTAGATATCAAATGCACGGCTATTGATCACAAGTGCTCACCCGAGATCAATGCATCTGGAAACACAATGTTGTAGTCCATGTTGTCATTTGCCATTCTAGCCGATTATATTTGCTGTTTAAATATTGCCCTGCTGTCAGTCATTTGGCTGTTGTGTTAGCAGAACCTGGATGCATTCGCAGTTGTTCTCCCTGCCAGTCGGTAGGAGGGTCAAGGGTTGTTGTGTGAGTTCCTTGATGGGCTGCGATTGGTTAACGTGACCTTCACGATGCATTCGTCAAATCCACGTTACACCGCTAGATGGCGTACCACGTACATATTTGAGTTTCAAACTAAAGCATAAAACGGAGATGTCATTTCAGGGGTGATTTGACTTAATGTTATGTGTGGAATAAAAATCTAACATAAGTAAAAAGTAACATACTCTATTAAACAAAAGATAAGAGACGTAACCCCTTCAATGAAAACTGATGTATGATACGTGAACGAATATAAATAGTCCATGCATATGTACGTATTCTCAGAACAGTATTATTAATATTCAAGCTAACGCAGCAGATATTAAAACACGACACACCCTTCATAAACAAAAACATTAGTGGCGCATGCTTGTCCCTGAATGGAAGCTTCAGCTGTCAATCTTCAACTAGGGCGGGCAGTTTAGTGGGCGTGTAGGGGGAGCCAGCCAACACTGCGCAGCAGAGCTGTCAATCTGGGAATAGGGCGGGCCGTTTAGTGGGCTTGTAGGAGGAGCCAACCAACACTGCGCAGCAGAGCTGTCAAAGCCAACCGTAGAAATATGTAACGACGGTGGACAGCAGTTGTCTTCTAATGGGAAACACATGCGAAATAATAAGGAACGTGACTTTTGCTATCAGCTTTATAACTCGTACGGGTCGAGCAGTCAGCTAGGAAGCGTATTATAGCACACTCCTGCGCGTTTTCGGTAAAACGAATCGTTTAGCAAACTTGAGGGGGGCTCGGTTGCTAACTTTTCGCTTTTGACAAACCAAACTGGCTAGCTAGACCATTATAGCAAGTTAACCAGATGCCCACTGCATTTGCATTTTATTAAGTAGTCCGGCTGGCCTGACGTCAAGCGGATAAAATGTGATGGAACCGAGTTTGGCCTGTCGTCTGAAGTTGTTGAAGAGTCTTGCTCCTCATCTCTATGACAAACGAGAAGGTAAGAACATGGACTACTAGGTAGGTATGCAGCATGCGAGGTTGGCCAGCCTTAGAGCTACTCAAAACTAGCTGTGGAAAATGACAATGATTTGTTGACAAAGTTTACACGCCAGACACATTCAAGCTACTTCAACTAGCCAGTATCACGCACAATAGTTGTTTGTTACGGAAATAGAAACTCGTGCGGAGTGGTAAACAGTTAGCTACATTTGTTGTCTGTTGTCGAGGAAGGTTGTCTACTAGTTACTATCACGCGCGTGTAGTACCTCATGCACTAACTACTTATGTTTTGGGGTACTGTGCAAAACCAATCGAAGCCCACGGTTTGAGATATGTTATGGTATGCCAACATTTGAGCTGCATTTTGTATTAAAATAATGTAGTGCCTGAAGACCCTCCCTATGCACAGGACTACTGTACTGTAGACAGGTTTCATCATTAGATATCCCAGGAATGGCAGGTATGCTGTGGCTGTCTGTGGTGCTCATTATTTACAACAGATCTGCCTCTGATAGTGACACTGCAAATACCTCAATTGGTGAATGCATTCCATTGGCTAGCATATTTCACGACAGATACTAGGCCAATTTAAACTGTTATGTTATGCAAACCTGTTTAGATTCACCTCCTCTCGTGTGTACCTCATAATCAGATTACCCCCCTGTTGACACATGATAAAACATCATTTTATTATAGCTCACATACAAAACTGGATAGAGAAGTAGTAATTTGGGTAGGAGTTGGTCTAAAGAGTTCCTTGTTTACAATTCTTTCTCTGAACTGGGTTCTGTATTTAAGTCTATATTCTATCACTTTGGAAGCAGATATTTTGTAGGCTAAAGACAGGTTGTTTTTTTGCACCAGGAGGTTTGGTGTCAAAGGAGCCATTGCAGGACACCTAAAACGGTTTAAATGGGGTACGCTCATGTAGACTGCACTTCATTATTGCATTAGCCTACATTGTCTTACTGTGAAAACTACTTTTGCATTCTAGGGATGTCTGCGTGAGCATTAGAGCAGGATACTGCCAATTTGCTATTTATCTTAACAAGGGAGGTGCAGGTGATATGTAGGAACTAACTATTTCTGTTTTTTTTTTATGTGCATTGACAAGTCCTCATGAGAGATGTATGAATTCTTGGAAAATACTCTAGACAACAGAGGCCTGGGGGAGTAGTGTAATTGATATAAAACCTGTCAGAAGGTGGCTAACTTTTGGCTACTTTAGTGAATTTGCAAGAATATCAATACATTGGGCGATACAGAAGTTTACAGTATGCACACACGTTTTATGCCTGCCCCTGTTCTATCCTTGGCTTGCACTGCTTTTTCGTTAATATGAGTATGAGTCTTCAATCTGTTGCATGTACAATGTCCTACCCTTGTGGTCCTAAACTGGTTTTGCCTTTGGACCCAATTCCGATCGATGGTTCAAATTTAACAAAACGCTCTCCGGAGAATAAGCCAATTTCCATAAAGCCGTCTATATTGACAGTATATGTAGTAGTTATGTCAGACAACTTCCACATTTTTTTGTATCTGTTTGCACAGAATAAACAGAGCAAAGCACACATTCAAATGCTGGCCTGCAGATACCTGCCAGACCGTGCTGCAAAAACCCATGAGATAAATATAGATGATGATTGTTGAGCATTTACATAGATGCAGAACTGTTGGTCTGTGTGTTTCCTTTGTGTAAGCGTGTGTGTGTGTGTGTGTGTGTTCACTAGTCTATATTATTCACCAGTCTGATGGCTTGTAGATAGGAACGATCCCAGAAGCTCATAGTGGGTTGCATTAAAGTCCCTGTCTAACCGACGGCAGGTTAATGAACAGCATGCAGCTGAGCTGTGAATGGTACTCATTTCACCTGGCATCGTTTCTGATGGCAGTCCAGTAAGGCGTCGTGCTGTCCTCACTCACCCACGCAGGGCCGCGTGGTTGTATGCAGAGCTGTTACTATGCCAGGCTGTTACTCAGACGCTCAGTATGCCCTCATTATTGTATTATTTCCACAGGACCCCTTGCGGGGATCGAATTTCAAGAGGTGGCATTGTGCTTCAGTTACTTTACAGTGGTGCTGTTTTGTTGACATCATTCAAGGCACGGGACGACTATGAAAGCAGTCCTCGGCTATGTGAACACTAAGGAACTTGAAACTTCTGACTCGCAACAGCAGCCTCGTTCATTACGATTGGGGCGTGTTCACTCCTTAGCTTCCTAAAGTCAACAATCATGTCTTGTTCTGCTGACGTTGAGGGAGAGGTTGTTGTCCTGGCACCTTGATGCCAGTTTGCTTACCTCCTCCCTGTAGAATGACTCATTGTTGTTGGGTATCAGGCGTACAACCGCGGTGGGAACTACTATCTGGAACAGGGACAAGTTGTCTGTAGAGTAGTCCACCAGCTGGTTGGCAGACACTTTAAAGATGCGACCAGCGATGCCATCTGGACTGGCAGATTTGGGAGCGTAGAATGTGTTGTGCTCATTTGGGAATCTAAGCAACATTAATCCTACCTTTTTTATTATCAATATTTCATGTTGCAATGCAAATTTTCCTATTATTTGTGCGATGCCAAAAGAGTGGACAAAATCATGGAATTTGGTACTCTACGTTGGAGTCAACTAGAACATTAGATTATTACAAATAGCACCACTAGAACATTTTCCATAGTTTGACTAAAATAGATCACACGTAGGCCTTTGTATTGTAGTGTCACCTAAATAATTTCATAATTATAAAAGTGCATACAAGTAGGGCTAGGGAAACAATTCCGTTTTGATTGGGGTGTTTTGAGGGGGGTAGGTTGTGCGTGAAACACTTACGTCACCTCACATCTTGTCTGTCACTTTGAGAAAGATGCTGAAGAGGCCAATCATGTACAATATCTGTGATGGATGGAAAACTTGCAACAGAGAGACACACAGGCTCATAAAGTCAGTCCATTGGTTTTGGCACTTAATTTTAGAAAAAAAACAATCAACGTGTTGTGTGTTGTTTACATGATTGAGTATAACTCTAGGTTTTGTTTATTGCTTGCTATTGATTAGATTGTTGCATTACTTTTTTCATTTATATGAAACTGTAGAACTATTGAAGAAATGTAAACTGATAATAAATACATTTAGGAAAAACGGATTTCGGGCTATTTTCTTTTTTTTGTGGGGGGGGATTTCATAGGGTCTTGGTTAAGAATGTTAGTAAGCTCATAATTTAAGACCAGACTTTTGCTTTATTTTATTTTTATTTAACCAGGTAGCCCGATTGAGAACAAATTCTCATTTGCAAAGGCGACCTAGCCAAGAAGAAGGCGAGAAATGTGCAAGACGACATACATTTACAATAAATACACAAAATACAAGAGTGAAAATAGCAATGCAGAATCAAGTAGAGAGTCAACATACAGATAATACAGAATGAGGTATAAGTAGGTCAGTTGAGCAGCATAAATAACATTGTATTGTTGAAGATATTGTGATCGAATAACATTTTGTCCCCAATGATTAAAATATGTTAATGTAAATTGCACGTTTGTTTCTACAAAGTTAATTTTCATGGTATTTGTTTGAAATATTTTGTTTCCATAAAGTGTCTGTTCTGCCTGTTCTGTAGTTGTCTTTGCCAGTTCATATCTCTGGTAATTCGGAAGTGTTGTGTCGATCTCCACTATTCCAAAAGTACATTTTTGTTAGTAGTCCATTATTTGTTGAATTGACTCTTGACACTCAAGAATAGAAGTAAACGCAGAAATGGATTTTGTGCAAGTCGAGGGATCAGTTACTTATAGTCCTTTTCCAGAATTACAACACAAATGCCAGTGAGGGAGTAAGGGAAGTAAGTGTTTAGACTGGAAAATTCAGACTTTGCCTGTATACAGCATCTGCAATATGGCTGGGGGAGGGGTGATATAACATCCATTATTTATTTTACAGAGTTTGGCTTTGAATTAAAGTAAATGTATCATTTTTGTGCGTTCTTTCACTGAATTGTCCTTGTAAAACTAGACATGGCCTTGCAGCGATTGCAATAAAAGACTTGCCCTCATTCTTCATTAGTTCAGCCTCAGAAAAGCTGATTTACTAGAATGGGAACTGGAAACATTTCTGTCAGACTGAGTTTGATCATTGTAACACAATTGCAAAGTGGAAAAAATAAGTCGTTTTAGGAGGATGACGTCCATTTAAGGATTTTGCTGGAGCAGAAAAGGGTCCTGTTGGTTTAAAGGGTTTTATTTGATTTTGTTTTGTTGGGATTGGACGAAGGATTGGAATCTCACAAGAGGCTGAATTGAGTGGGGTTCTTCTCCCATTTCCAGCTCCTCTCTAGCCTCTACCTTTAGAGTAGAGGAGGACAGCCAAATAATCCAAACACATTGCTTAGTTACAACCAGCCCTTTTAAGTAAGCTCGGTAGACTTGTGCATGCTGGGAAAATCAGGGGTTCAGAAACGGCACATGGCTGCTTCAAAGCAGTTGTGCCATGTGAAAGGTCATCCTCTCTTTTCTATCAACATAAAAAATCAAAGGCTTGGTTCCTATGATCATTTATATAGGGTTAATACGTATCCTTTTGTTCTTGTTCATACTCCCTGGTTTGTTTTGGATACCAGTCTTGGACTTTGGGTTTATCTTTGCTTAATCTCCCATAATTCGACAATCAATCCCTATTAGAGCCATTATTTGTCAGGCGGAAGGCGGGGCAGGACCCCTGTCATGTGTGTTTAAGACGATTGACCTTGTCTAAAGTAGGCTGGTGTTTTTGTCTTTCTTAGTTGTTGTTTTGTTTTGGTGGAGAAAAGATATGAAATGTCATGGTAATGCGATGAATACATTTGGCTGATTCATCCACTCACATGACAACTCAACAGTGTTCTGTTTGATTTAATGACATGGGGATGACACACACACACGTACACAAGGGGATGACACACACACATGTGCACGCCACACACACACACATGTACACATGGGGATGACACACACGCATGTACACATGGGGATGCCACACATACATGTACACATGTGGATGCCACACATACGCGAGTTGGAGTACTTCATAGGTACATACAATGCCATGATTTCCATACAGAACAACTGCTGAACCTCTAACTCTTCTTTTACGTTGTGTGGGTTTGTCTTCTGCAGCCCATGAACAGTCTCTAAACTCCAGAAAACTGTTTGTTGCTGGCACAAAATCATGCAGTTTCCTCAGTCAGTCTGCAGAAAATTGAATGTTATGTTCCTTTTCCCATAGGTCTGTAAAGTGTTGCCAAGCCATTGTCGAAAATGTGATACAGTGCCTTCACCGAGGAGACACCCATAGAGTTCTCAGTGAAGAAGAGGCAATGATGGATAGGAACAAGCGCAATTCCATCGCAGGCTTCCCTTCCATGAGGCCAGAGCGCCTGGATGACGCGGACTTTGGGGGGGATATGGCCCCGTCTCAGATGGGAAGAGTGTGTCCTTCATCGTACCGGGCCCTTATCAGTGCCTTCTCCTGCCTCACACGTCTCGATGACTTCATCTGCGAGTGGATCGGCTCCGGTTTCTTTTCCGAGGTCTACAAGGTGGGCTTTCTGTGATTGTGGGAATGCAACATGAGTATGGTTGGTGGTAGCGGTTGGTACAAAGTACAGAGTTGGTGGGTGTCTGAGGACGACTCAGTCATTAATATCAACTATACAGGAATTTATAGGTCACGCTGACAGAAAGCTGTGAAGTGGTCGTGGAGTGGTTTTAGGGATTGTTTACTTGGTGGGGTCTTTAGGGCTTAGCAAAACAAACTAGTAATTAACCAATATGATTTGGATTGAGTAACGATACAGTATGCTATGCTTGCTTTGGTGAATTTACTTAGCGTCCTGCATCCACACTTTGAAGCTTTGCAGGCAGAAAAAACGTATACTGTAAGTTTTCAGGCCCTCTTTGTCTAAATAGCTATGTAACATCGGCCAAATTGAAAAACAAATATGAATCATCTGCCATCATCTGCAGCCATCCTCTGCTCTCTAGCGACTCCTTCAGGTTGCACATGAGCCTGTCAGGCTAACAGTGCATGTCAGTATTTTGACGGCCTCTGTTATGTATCAGCATTGTAACTAGATTGTAACTTAGATATTTAAAAATATTCCCTAAATGGATAGAGGACTACTTTTAACTATTTGTATGCCATGCATAAATACACATTTTCTTAGTTGTTGACCGAATATGGTACACAGGGCAACATTTGTTAAACAGCCCTATTGTAAAGAAATGCTGTGTTAGTCTGCACAGTCACACACTTAGTTGGGTATATGCATCTGTTTTTGTTCAGTACTGTTTCACCGCGCTGCTCTGCTAAATCATTGAAAATCACACAGAGATGTTATGTGGTACGCCCCCTACTCCCAGAGGTCAGACAGGCCCTTGGAGCATTTGCTTTGTCATGTGGGCTTTCTCTATTACATTGATCTATTCTCTTGCAATAGACTGATTTGGGACAAGCCAAAAGCCCTTCTATATTTCCGTGTCACTCTGGTTTTGACTCGGAGAGCTTCCACTGTGTCTGCAGTGACATTAACTAAGCCTGACAGGTACTAGCACACAGGGGGCTATTGAGGTTAGATGTTCATGTTCTTTTGAGGTCATGTCAGTTGCCTATATTCTCCTTTATTCTAACTTCCATTTTCATTTCCTCCACCCACAGTGCCTTTCAATGGAAGCGCTGTTGTTGTATAGCTGGAGGCTATAGTTTCAGCCCTGCCTACTAAACACTATGAGTATACGCATTCTATTTTGATGTTGTCACAGTTACCATAATATCTTAGCACCTTCTCATGTCTAGGTCTTATGTCATGTAGACGGAGTGGAAATGGAACACTTGTAAGTTGAGATCTAATTTGAAACAATAACCTCCTGAGTTTGATGAAAGAAGTAAAGGTTTTGCCAGGTCTGGAGCCATGCCACACCGTGTGTGCGTGGTCATCCTTGGAATAGCTCATTCACTGCTCATTGAATTCTCTGGGTAAATGCACGCTTACACAGGACCAATCACTGACTCCGAGGGGGGGCAGTGTGTAGGCTTTTGCCCCAGTCTGTCTGAGGGGGAAGTAATTATATGTGTATTTTAGGGAGGGAATGCCAATCCAACCTCAGAACGACTGTGATGGCCTGCCACCGTACAACTATTTCTTATGTTAAAACGTTTCCTAACTGTGTTTTAGTAGTTGTTTATGCCTTGGTGCCATGCGTTTTTTTGTATATATCGTCAACTGTGTCTTTTTTTCTTCTCAATTTCGGAGATTCAGTGCAGACAGGAAATATGGTTCTGGCTAAAGTGACGACTTTGGTTTTATGAGTGTAACAATATTGACCCTTGTCAGTTGCCTTATTTGTCATCTCACAGACGACATTGACTACTTGCATCTGTAAGTCGTTAACTGGCCCAAATATTCACTGTGAAATTGGTTTCATATCCATCTAAGCGAGGGGACGATATATCCACATTACATGGAAAAATGCATGAAATGGAATGAGCCTATCTGTTTGTTTTGGACTGGATGTTGTGTTAACGTGGCTAGGTATTCAGAAAATTAGCTGCAGTGAACAGATTGGAGGTGCAGGGACTTGCTGGGGGAGCATATAGGTCTGCGTTTAAGCCAGCCGGTTGTATTTCTCCTGGCGGGGAAGAGGATAGAAGAGGGATGGGGGAGGTGGTCTAGAAGAGGCCATCTGCTGCCTGCGCTCATCTCCTACAGGGAAGACTATCCCCGAGCTCCGCCTTAGTACTTAACCTTCAACCGAGGCTAAAAGAGCATGATACACTGAAAATACTTGAATGCTCTGAAGCCTAGATCGCTTCGCTTCCCCTGTCTGCAGCGCAAACATTTGTACGTGTTTTTTTTCTTCACAATGTTGATATACAAACATTTGAAAGGGGTCTTGCTAAAGCAAAAACTGCTAATGTTTGCAATTAAACTAGCATTGTGCAGTGGTGCTGTTTCTATGGGAACTGTGTAACTGTCCTTATTGACTTAGTGCCTTAGACTGTAGTGGTTTCAATTTGTAGTATTTCAGCTTGAGCTGTATTAGAGTGCAAACTTCCTCATAATTTTTCAGCCGGATGCATCACTTCCTGTGGTTAGGTCCTGCTGAGCTAGCAAATGGATACAATAATCTTTAAGGAAATGGATAGTTCTGTATTTATTATTGGTTGTGTTAGGCTAACGGTTACCATTCTGTTCTGCCTAGCGCAGTGTACTTTCTTGTTGCACCGATGTAGATAATCGTCAGAAACTCATTTTTGATCACATCAGAGATAGAGCTATGTGGAAGGCCAGTGACTATCCTAATTCATAGTACAAACGTGCTAGGCTGACTCCATGTTACGTTCTTGGGTTTGAAACGAAAGCTGCAGTGAACTGAAAGTATGTCGAGCTAGTATATATGTGATATTGTGTTTTGCTTTGACTTTGTATGCCAAATTTTGTATTTCAAAGGACACAAGGAATATGGGGTTAGTGTGCAGCTTTAATGTACTGTCCACTAGGTCTGCACGATTAATTACATTATGATTTCAATTGCAAAAATCACAATGCAGCTTTGAAAATATCATCTTTTGTGGTTTTTGGGTGTTTTTTTAAGTAAGAGAGTAAACCTTTTTTTCTCTTAGGTTTTTGCATGCTGAAGATTGCTGTCGATGTCTAGTTGTGACTTTAGTCTCTGCGTTTTGGGGTCTTGCAGGCATCAACATGAGTATGAAAAAAATAGAGTTTAAATTCCAAGCTGACTATCATGGGGCACATTAACAGATTACATTTATCCGTGGCATTGTCAAAACATAAGCCTTCCCGAAAATCATCTGTTTGGTACCATAAGAATAAGAAAGCAAGCACTCAAATGCTCATCATTGGCAAATTACCTAGTGGATCAAGGTTGACCAATATCATGGATGGCTAAGGATGGGGATCGTTAATGTTTATTGATATTGATTCCATTATTGAGACTGCTTAACGATATGAGTCTTTATCGGTAGCACTACCATTACTTTCCTATTATGGTGAACAGACGAGACGCCAATAAAGTCGTAACTAAACCATTATTGCTTCATAAAAAGTCTGTAACTGTTTGATATCTGATTTCAACATGACGTACTATGAACTATGACAACAGTAAACGTATATATCAGCAGAAACATTTTTAATTACTGTTCAGAAACGATATAATATGAATTGTATTATTTGCACATTTCACTCTTACCCGGTCTTTCATACTTTTCCTCTGTATAGCCTGCGTACTAGTCAGATTCTAATAATGGCATCGACAAACTTGGTCGGTAACAAAGGTCCTCGTTTGCATATTTGGCTGTATTTTTTCTTTTAAGCCAAATGAAAGAGGACAGCCTTGAGACATTTCTGAAACAGTGTGCAGTAGGGATGCACCGAAATGAAAATTCTTGGCCGAAACCGAAAACCGAAAAAGAGGAAACCAAGACCGAAAACCGAAACACCGAAATAAATTATGCCAATTATTAGTACCATTGCATTTATGGATATGAGGCACCAAGGGCGTAGGTTTGGTCTCAGCTTTGGTGGGGACATCTCTCCCCCCTCCGGCAAGTTAACTTTTACTGAGAATAATGTGATTATTTTTGCGTTTAGTTGAGACAATAGCCTGTTGCTTTTATACTACACTAAAGTTTAACTAGCATAGGCCTATCCATGTGCAGACAAAAATCATTATGTAGTACCTGGCGTTCAACTTTTAGATGGTAATGCTGTTTGTCAGATTCAATATATCGTAGCGACCCTGGTGGTGCCACTACTCTGCCCCTACTAATGGGATATCCCAAATAGGCCACATTACATAAGCAAAATATACACAGAAAACATTTCCACTGTTTATTGTGACTGCAAGATTCTAACATGTGGGGTATGTATTAACAGAAAGCACTGGTAACTTTACCGTTGTCTTCAGTCACTCTCCTGTGTACTTATAGCGTGTCAGATAACTCCCCTCCCCTAGGTTTTTTAGCCAATCAAATTACGGCGTTTCTAGTACCGTCCCCCTGGCGCTGCGGTCGGAATTGACCCAAATCGCTTCACAAACTCATAACGGAGTTCGCTAAAATATTGGTGGGGACAATTTAGTCATGTTAAAATGTTGTTGAGGACATGTCCCCAGCGTCCCCCCCCCTAAACCTACGCCCATGTGAGGCACTTTCTTGCAGGATTTCACTAAACATATCAGACAACGAGGGTGCATGCCCCTCATCTAGTGCAGAGAGACGAGTCTTTTTTTCTGCGCTCTGATCTCCGTGCGCTGCTGCTCTCCGTGCGCTGCTGCTCCGTGCCCTACTGCTCTGTGCGCTATTGCTCCGTCTCCACGCGGGTTCTCCGCATCCATCGCCGCCTGGATCATTTCTCGTGCGCGCTGCTTTATTTCTGCATCCAAGTAATGGTCTTTATAACGCGGATCAAGTACAGTCGCGATGAAGTGCAGAGGATCCGAATAGATCACAACATATTTCGGCCGTATTGTTTCGGTGATAAAAGTATTTCGGCCGAAAACCGAAAATTTTCGGTGGCCGAATATTCGGTGCATCCCTAGTGTGCAGGATGTGTGCTCATGTAATTCGCGCAAAAGTGGAATGTCCAGCTTTGGACAGAAATATTTCTGCGTATTTGTTACCAGTGCTCCATCTGAACGTGTGTTCAGCACAGCTGGTAACGATGTTACACCACTCTGCAGCCCATTAAATCCTGAAACGGTGAACATGTTAGTATTTCTGGACAGAAACTTTGACACTTAAACTTGTTTTGAGTTCTGAACACTGTCTGTCATCATAAAACCATGGTGCATTGGTGTCGTCTACTAAATCTTAATTCAACCAGTCCCATTTTAATTATTTTGTTGTTTTTGTATACTTTGTTTTGTTCTTTTAAAAGGCGATAATACATTTAGCGTTTTTTTTTGAAGATGTCATTCATGAATGTTTAAATTAAATTGTGTTCATTTAACTAAAAACAATGAAAATCCTGAGTGTTATCTTATAAAGGGTCTTGTTCAGAAAAAAGTCATGGGCAGGTAATTTGCCTCATCTTGGTCAATACAAATAAAGACTCGCGTCCTGACTCTGAGGCAATAGGTAGGCTGTATTTAAACGAATCATTCAAAATAATTACTGTTTTGCATGGAAAGTACAACATGCGTTACAATAGTATATAGTGTAATAAACAAAAATGTAATGTAAATTACAGCATGCTTTAAAACAGTATATAGTGTAATACGATGTAATGTAAATTAAAACATGCGTTACAACAGTATATTGTGTAATAAACTAAAATGTAATGTAAATTACAACATGCGTTAAAACAGTATATAGTGTAATAAAATAAAATGTTCTTGTCTGCAGGGTCGAATCACGATGCCTGACGATGGCACCGTCTATCGGCCCAACCCTAATATTGACAAGCTCGGCCCGTATACATTTTCGTGTATTGCGAAATATGCAACCAGTTCCTTAATAGAACCGGGTGTTGATACCAAAAACAAATCTAATCTAACAAATCTGGAAGTCTTGAAAACAAAGTTGTGAAAGACTACTACCACTATTGAGGCTCAGGTACCTTGACGGGATGTCTAAAGAGTCTTGAATAGTTCTGGAAGAGACTAACGTTTTTGTTTTTATTGACAAACTTTTAAAGGTAACAGTTTTCACTGTAACCTCATTAATTGTATAATTCCAAATTCATAGTCCTAGAATACCGAGGCAAAAAAAAACTGTGCCCAAATTTCTTGGAAAGTTCACTGTATGTTTTGACATTAATTTTGCAGCAGAATTACACAAATGCTGTTCCTTGTTATTTGAATAACAACTTTTTGAGAGAAGTTGAAGTGAATAATTCTAAAGGAAATGTAGTGTTGCTAAATATAAGCGAACACAAGTGTTAATTTTTGTTACATTTTTGCTGTACCCATTTCAGCCTAAATGACCAGACGGTTGTGTTGTTACAGGTGCGCCACAGAGTGTCGGGGCAGGTGATGGCTCTGAAGATGAATAAACTGAGCAGCAACCGAGCCAACATGTTGAGAGAGGTCCAATTGATGAACAGGCTGTCCCATCCCAACATCCTCAGGTGACATTCATGACTGCAACACCTGTTTAACCTGTTTCCCTGGTTGGGAACATTTCAATAACAATTGGTCTGTTGAGTTAACTCACTGTGTACAAACTGGTTGAGTCATTGTCAATCAAGGAGTTATTGTCATGCAAGTTGGGAAATGCCTATTTATTGAAGGGGGTTTTCTTGATTTTTGCTGTACTCAACATTGTAGAATAGTAGTGAGGAGATTAAAATGATAAAATAGCACTTATAGAATCACATAGTAAGCAATAAAGTGTTTAGAAATGAAAATACATTTAACAGATTTTTTTTGTTGTATGTTTGAAACATTTGTTTATTCATCAATCAGTATTTTTTCATTACATTTTAACCAGCGTTGCAGACTGAAATAAAGGGAAACAAAGGCACATTAAAGTGTGTCCGTGCCTACATTTTTCTGACTTAGTGTTGGACCTTAACCCAGAGCGATGAACAGCAACAGCACATGATACTACACAAGATTATACACACTGCTTACTGAAGAACTAAGTATAACATTGTTAAATGCTGCAAACACTTCAAAATAATTCATGTGTCACTGAAAACGCATTATATTTGTACAATATAATTGATTGAGAAATGACATGCTTTTTATGTGATACGTTTGGGTTAAATGGTCTAATGGTTTTACCTTTTCATTCTCTCTGAATTGATATGCCTGATTAGAAGCCAATTGTCTGTTTGAATGTTTTTTTTATCTTAGTCTGTCATGAGCAGACTAATTATGTCTAATAAATAACCTAATTTGGAGCATAGATCGGTGGTAACCCGTGTTCTGTGTGACGTAAAGATTGGCCCAGTTCTGGTACCTTGGACGATCCCTCCGTTTGCAGGTAGAAGCATCACATGAGCATTTACATTGAAAATGAGCAACAAGTAAACTAGAGCGCGTAGCTCTTTGTTTTTGCGATTCTGATCTCGTCTCTTAACACATGGACCCAGAACTTCATGAAGCATCTGACCAGTTACGCAAGATGTTAGTTCTGCATTATCTAAGAGTATCTGCAGACTTGACAGCCCTGTTGGTTCCCTTACAGTTTTCACATATAATATCATTGTGATGGCCAAAGCAGGGCACACTGTTATCAGATGGAAATTGAATCCGCCGTTGTCCACGGCAACCCAGAGTGTCCCTAACGTGATCAGTGGTTAGCGGGTGTTGTAAGTCAACGTCTCTGTTGGGAACAGAAGGTGCCCTACTGCAGATCCAGTAATCGGATAGATTGTTGACATAACAAAGTAATAACTGAACAGCCTGTGAAACTATAAATGAAGTTGTGGATGTACACGATTGGTTTTGGTGACAGAGAAACGTAAAAACAGAGGAATGATTTCCGCCAATATAGGCCTTATAACGTGTGTCGTGTTGAGTGATGTGTTTATGTAAGCAGTTTCATCAATCAGGTTTTATAGCTTCAGGGAGGGAGGCTTTGGCACAGACCCAATTGTCAAATAAGCATTTTCTGTTATTCTGGCTTGTTCACAAATGGCAGCTTGCCTTAATTTATAATTTTTGTGTTTGATTCAAACCTCCATCTGAACACAATGCAATATTACTGAATTAAATAAGAATGTTCCTGCACTTTAGAGTTTTATTCGGAGACATCCATCCCAAGGATAATAACGAGAAAAAGATTGGCTGTTAGTAGAACCTTAACCCTAGATAACCGTCAGCACGACCTACTAAACCATAATGATTAATAAATAATGATTAATAAATTGGTAACGACAACAGGCCATCCCCGGTCCAGATGTCCAGAGACATTGTCAATAACACTTCACTGTGCCCTAGATGTGCTTAAAATAGTATAGAGGAACCTGTATTCAAATGCAGCCGTTCGGTAACACACTCTGTTTTGAATCTCACATCTACATCATGTCATCGCTTTCCTCATTGCACAAGTGTTTAACATGTGATTTCCCTATTGCTGATGGTTGTCAATTGTTTCTGGTCACTGCGCTCATCTCCAAGGCCGTCCTGTGCAACCGTTTGTTGTGATGCAACCGTGTTATCGTTACTGGGTCGTACTCTACCCCTCCTCATGTTTCCCAGCATGCAGTTGGTTTAATGTTTTGTTTACATTATACCGGTATTTTATTTAACAGATCTTTTTTAAGAGCGACACAAAATTGAGAACATGCACAATTTCATGCTTGTATCTAGGTTACTGAGCCTTTTGGTTATTAGGCTTCTACAAATGTATTTACAGAGATATATATGTGTGTGTGTGTGTGTGTGTGTGTGTGTGTGTGTGTGTGTGTGTGTGTGTGTGTGTGTGTGTGTGTGTGTGTGTGTGTGTGTGTGTGTGTGTGTGTGTGTGTGTGTGTGTGTGTGTGTGTGTGTGTGTGTGTGTGTGTGTGTGTGTGTGTGTGTGTGTGTGTGTGTGTGTGTGTGTGTGTGTGTGTGTGTGTGTGTGTGTGTGTGTGTGTGTGTGTGTGTGTGTGTGTGTGTGTGTATATTACAGGAATGGTGGAAAGGCTTGCCTGCAGGGGTTCAGGGGTTCAGCTGAACGAGAGGCGTGTGTAGCCAAAATATGGCACAAACTCTTTTAGATATACACCATTCTTAGCTAAACATTAGGGCTGTAAATATTTAGGCCTAGCTATTATCGTGCTGGAAACTAAATGAACACATTAAGAAAGGGTCAGTCTGTTCCTTCATGCTTTGCTCTGCCGTCTTTGTCCACAAACTCGTTCTGTAGCCTATAGATTACATTGTTTGTTGTGTATATATGCTGCACGCCTGCTAGGCCTCTACAACAGCATAATTAATGTATTCTTATCAAATTAGTAGACAGTTGTTTTCTAGTGCACAGTGTAAACTGCAGTGCTGTTCCTCTATTTACAATAAGATCTCGGACCTCCTGAAATTACAGTATAGTAATCTGCTCACGGTATAGGCCTGAAATTACAGTATAGTAATCTGCTCACTGTATAGGCCTGATTACTAATAGACCGTTTGAATCAGTGATGGGTCCTAAGACAGATTATAGCCACCTTATTTACACAAATAGGTGAAGTAAATCGGTTCCACAGCTGAATGCTTCTTAAGGTGTTTAGTTAACAGGAAAGTATGAGGTATATCAACACAGTGATGGCGAGCCCATTCTTTTGTTGTGAATACATCATTTGAGTTATAAAGCTGTGCTTTTAACGAGGGCTAAAAATGGCTAGTGACATGTTTGTCATAGAGCATCATTCTCACAACACTTTTAATAGATAAGTACAATTCCAGTGTGATTTCTTGTAGAAGTGATTGTGCAATTCTAAAATGGTCTAGCTCGATATTTTACAGACCACAGTGTGGCTGATTCATCCATAATTTTCCCGCATTACCACAGTTAAACTGTTTTAAAATCACCTTCATGGTGACATACAGCTTTCTTTCTGTCCTTCACTTCAGAAGACAGTGGAACATGTCTTCTACTGTGATCTAAAGGATGGCCCTAGTTGTTATTTCACTGTGTATTTGAGCTGTGATTACATATATGGATACAATAGAACACTGTTGTTCTTCCAGGATGGACATTTTGCTTTGGCATTACCACACATTGAAGTTGAAACCCAACATACATACTCACACATTAAAATGATCAGTTTTGTTCAGATTACACAATAAGACCATTTAGTTAGGACATGCTGGACATTCATATATTAATTCACACTAAAACTATAAATCAATCAAACACAACCATTGCGTTTAGTTTATACATGAATACATGTATTAATTTATGGCCAACCACTGACCAAAAACATATATTTATCAAGAATAAGCGAATATATAGCAACTAAGAATTACACCACATAAGGAATAAATAGTTGTTTACAGTGTTTCTGGCACTTTCTTGAAAGCAGAGGGTGCGCACGAACATGAACGATACAAAAGGCTGGATGCGTTAAGTTGTTTTTACAAATAGTCAAAAACTGTACACCTGTACTTTTGCTGGTCAACTTTCAGTCAACAATTAGCCCACAATACTTTCTTTAGGTCATTCCCCATTGCCAACATGCACAGACAAACACTGTTTTCTGACTTCACTCTCTAACATGATACTCCAAACTTTGGGTGCAGGATGTTTGGCTCTGATGTTTGTGCTGTGGTAAACTGTGTGCAGCTTGATAAAAAATCATACAAATATTCAGTATTTCTGTGGCAGCAGATCACAGTTTAGCAGCGGCAAAATGAGCTGCACCATTCTTTTGGTTGCCTTGGGAAAGAGGCTACTCGTCTATTGTTGTGGCCAGCCAATTATTTTACTGGCTGTGTTGACTATTCTTGACAGTTTGTTTTTTGCCTTTAGTGTCTAGGTTTCCATACCAGACAGTCATGTTGAATTTCAGGACGCTTTCCACCAGACTGCATTATACCTTTTCAACAACATTCTCGCAGACCCCAAGCTACTTTAGTTACCGGCTTTAAAAACTATAGCCGGTTTGCTATTTTGAAAAAACAGTCTGCATTTGCTGCAACGGTCAGCTTATCATCGATTTGTGTCCATAAATATTTTCAACACACAACCACCTGTACTGGCTGTTTGTTCAGAGAGTGGGTGGGATGTTGGCAGGCGATTCCAATTCTTATTCACATTGAAGTGTAGACAGCCTGACTGGAACCACTGCTGAATGTTGCTAACTATGCTATTAAAATAGTTTCTGCCAGATGTAGCTTCTCAAAAAACAAAAATGTCCCACCAGAGCCATGTCATCAGCATATTTAAAAAGATTAACATTATTCTGTTTTATCTTGTTAGTGAAGACGTTTGACAACAATGGTTAGAGGACACCCCCTGGGGTGCACCTGTATTTAGTGTAAGTTCATCAGAGCAGACCTTCATAAGGACTCTCTGTGTACGGTTAGTTAAAGTCCCTGATCCAGACCACCATTGACATTGAGGTGCAATATTTGTTATAATATAGTGTGTGTTTGCATTGTATTAAAATCCATGAATGACATGGTTGCATTTTATATTGTCAGCTCATTTTTAGTCTAGTAGATCTGCTGTAGACAAGGGGATGTTCTAAGTTTTTTCATCCAGGACTGGTGCATTTATATAACTTTATATATCACAGGCTAGTTGCTACTTCATACTCTGTTATGAACACTGTCATTTGTACAAGTGTGTATTTTTTGGGATGTTCCATTTCCCAATCAGCGCTCTTCTCATTGCTTTTTATGTGTCAACTTTCCTCCTGAGGCATTGACCTAGGATGCAAGTTCAACAGTCTGGCGTCACGTACTGTTGTAGCGCTGTGAGACATATTTCAAGGAACATCATGTTAGCTCCCAGTAAAAACACTGGCTGGTCAGTTGATTGTGAAAAGGAAGCATTAAGGTGGTTAGTCATTTAATCATCTTCGCTTCCTCTTTTTAGTTCCGGCACATTAACTAAAAGTATGGTGGTTTGTCTAAATATGTGTGGTCCCCAAAAATGGCCTAAACAACAACGCAACAAACATCTCATAACCTCTGCTTACACCTTACGTTAATTGTTGTGTTCTCTGTAGCACAGGTTGTCATCAAAGATGCTTTGTCCACCATCGATGTTTGTGATGTGGTTCTATCACAGTCTGCCCTAATGACAATATTTAGAGCAATGTTTACGGCTTTACGGCTGATGTTTTCCTGGAGCCACGTTTCAGGGGAAAAAATTAAGTGGCTTATCCTAGTCCTCTATGAATGAACTTTGCCCATTTCATTAATTGGTAATCTCACTAGGTTAATCACTGGGAGCGTTGATGGTTACCTCTCCTATGTATCCTGTTTTTAACACTGTCCCTTTCGCCTTGGGTTTCTTTCTTTTTGACTTTGCGAGACAGCCAGGTAAATAAGTTATTTTATCAAAGATGTGAGCTTTATCTCGGAGGGATATTAGAGTTGGTATGTGATTGCTGCTTTACTTTCACACTCTATGCAGCCAGTACACTATAATTTCCTTATTTTCAGTCCGAACGGCGTTCAGAAGAACATGGTGGCATACCCCACTTTCAAAAGCACCACACGCTACATTCCTTTTAACCAACATTGAGTGATTTGAGTGAAACCATCCGAAAGCCAAACAGGAAATGCATACAGGTGTGCAGAACGGTCGAGCATCAGTGCCAAGCCCCCGTAGATGTGTCCATGGCAATCACATCAACCATGGTTTTGTTTTGGGTTTTGGTTGTGCTGTTTAGGTGGTTGGGAAAGCATTACGGTGATGATTCATTGGAATAACATCAAGCTTCTGTCTGTCCGTTAATTTCATACTCTATGAACTGGTGTACAGAGCCCAATCGATTGTCAATACATATAGTGCACACAGTAGGTCAGAACCAGGAGTCAACATTATTTTCACTGGGACAATGGATACAAAAAGTGGTTGTGGTTATTCAGTTATGGTTCCATATACATAAGACTCTACAAATCCCCAGACTTGACATTAGTCATTAGTGAACCGTTCATCTCTGAAAGCGAGATACTGTAGATTTAACTTCCCCTTTGGAAGGGAATTAGTGGTGACCTCGATCGACCTAGTTCAGAAAGCAGCTCAGAAACGTATTAACAATGGATTGCGTGAAACGACATCCTGAGTTTTGATTACATTGACATGCACACCCTCATGAGAAAAATAGCCTTTCCTTTTCATTTTCACCAAGGCAGTATTTCTTTCTTTGTACACAGTTGTGTCTGCAAATGGACAATAGCGTAGGCAAAAAAAAACGTAATGATAGCACGTTGTAATGGATGCTTCTGTGACCATGTTTTATGTTGTCATAGATTAAATTATATATTGGTGTATATCCTATCCTTGGATTCGTTTAAAAAAAAAATACATTACATGATCCTTGTGTTTGTTCACATTTTTCAATAATTTCTGCCATTCTCAACCCCCAATATGTCTCTGAGCTGAATGATATTCCACAGAGCTCTCATTCTGCTGTATGTTGTGGGCATAAGAGAGAGCAACAGTTTGTGTGCAGTCCTACAATCTCAGCTTTGTGGCAGTTTGTTCTGAGGGGGTCTTTGTCGGAGAGAGCCCTTCAGGGGCCCACAAAGTTCAGTCTCACGTTTATTGGGCCATAACTCAATGGAGCTAAACAGTCACTGTGTACCCAGCCTGGGTGTTGGTGCAGACAATTTGTGGGAGTTAGAAAAACAAACCAGCATTACTGACTCCCGGTTGTTAATGTTTGTACGCAGTAGCTCAAATTGGTGGAATGCAGTTCAGATATATCTCTTGTTTGGGCTTGTCCTTCAACCCACCAGTGAAGACAGTCCACCATGTCCAAACAAGACCATTATCGTTGTGCTTTTGACTTTTGCTGTCATCCTTGGACCAGATTAAAAGGTTTTGCCGTAAACCAAGGCCTACTCCAAAAACACTTCCTTCAATCAACCAACCAAATGTAGACGAGAAAGCAGTTGTCACTAAGTGATTTTACACCCAACACCCAGCCTGAAACACCAAAGCGTAAGCAACGCCGGAAAGTAAGCAACACCAGGGTTGCTTCACAGTGGGGGGAGGGGTCAGTGGAGTGACAGCTGAAATGATCAGGTATCCTCAGCTACTTCATTTGCATAACAACCAGGAGGACTTTGGACAGGGACACCAACAAGTCATTTGGACCTGGTTCTCTAAAGGTGTGGTCCAAGGGCTAAGTATACAGCAGTACACAAGAAAAATATAGAAAAGGAGAAAAGATCCCCGGCACAATAATATCACAGCATACAATCTTGTGGCTGAGTGGGTAACCCCAGGCTGGGCCCAACAGGCAGGAAGTCACACAACCCTCTTTGCCATGTGTCAACCGAAGGGACACGAACCAACTGCAACCACCTCGTTTGACACCATGACTTCATGACTTGGCTTTATTATGTAGCTGAAGATGCTAAAGAAGCAGTTGCTAATTCCATATGAACTGATTTGTCTTTGTTCTCGTCTAGGTTCATGGGCGTGTGTGTTCAGGAAGGCCAGCTCCATGCCTTGACTGAGGTAAGAACTACCCCTGGTTATCTTTTTGTGATTTCTAGGAGGTCTGCATGAGAATCGTGGCTGTGCCCATCGGCTGTGTTCCTGCTATGTTTAACGTCTTCTCCAGAAACATGAGCACTTATCTATCATCGCTGTCCTCATCATGATGCACGATGTTCCAGCACCAGTCAGTTACATAACAGGGATTGATAAGACACCAAAACCTGAGAGCAGGGTAAATGGCATTCCAAGGTGTAGCTGTGGGCTCCAGACAGTGTTTTATTAATCGTGTTTTATTTCTTCAGGTGAACAGTGACCCATAACCCAGTACAAGAGCCCGTAACTAAGAGCCTTGTGTTTTTGCTCCAGGCCCAGTTCACATGTGAACAAACAGAGCGATGTGTGTTTGTGTGTGTCTGTGTGTTACATGAAAACCCTGGGGATTGGCTCTCTGGTTGAGCTAAACTTATTTATACAGTCTCTATGTGACTGGGTCGACGCACGCGCATATCTGTGGACGCCATGTTCTCTGGTATTGTAATGCAGCATAAATAACCCTGTGCTTGTGATTTCCTGTTGATTATGAGAGATTTTTTACAGTGGCCGTGTCATGTCCAAGTCCAAACCGAGTGAAATGTCGTCCGGGGTTTGGATCCATGGAAGTGGAGAGGAGGATTCGGCTGGCTCTGTCCCAGTTTGTTTGCTCTCCAGAGGTTTTCAGCCATGTATATTCAGTGACATGGGAAGTCGAAGTGCCTGTGAGACAGGGAGGGACTATTGAATGCTAGTTGAAAATATTTCTATAGCCTGTTCATCTGTAGGTCACAGGGTTTGATGGGTAATGATTTACCCAATCAAGTTTTCCACAACCAAACACCAACAAATGTAATCATTGTTTGTGAGCAATGAAAGTGGGTGCTAAATATATCACATTGTATCATCAGATTTATGATTCCAAAACTGATTTACTGTAATTGCTTTTCCTCTAACAGAGCACACAAAAAACAATGAGCGTAGCGACCACATCAAAATGTGTGTTTGTATATATATATATATATATATACATATATATATATATATATATATATCTGCACACGCACGTTTATGTCTCTGTACACTAGTTTAATCCAAGCAGCAGCACTTCTGATATCCTGACCACAGAGACGGGGCTCACAGAGACGGGGCTCACAGAGACGGGGCTCACAGAGACGGGGCTCACAGAGACGGGGCTCACAGAGACGGGGCTCACAGAGACGGGGCTCACAGAGACACAGAGACGGGGCTCACAGAGACCCTGTAGTAATACTGAGTTACATGTTACATTTGTTTGGAGTTTGGTTTAGCTTAAGGGCTGGAGAAAGCATCAGATAACATTGTTTGCTACATTTCTAACCTACTCCTTCATAATTCTTTATTAAAACCTCACCATGGTTTTTGAGGTATTAAGAAGTAACAGTCTTAATGTCCTTATTCTAAATCCCCATGGCCCCCTTGGGCACCAGCAGGCCCCATCGGGTCTCCAATTAGCACAGTAACCTCTGTTCTGATAGGCTACACGTTAGGAAAAGACTGATTAGGGGCATTATAATCTGGCTAATCCACGACCCACTGGGGGATTAAACCATTATTTAAAACTGCTTGCAGTGGTCACAAGAGATAATTAATTCCCCTTTTCTTTTTGGTTTTCTTAGCCTTAACCGAGGGCAACCTAGACTACGGCCAGCTGGGTGATTCTCGCGAAATTAGACTTATGAGGTGTCATAAAACATTTTGATGATAAAAGTAAATGCTATCAAAATAAGAAGGATACCGTTATAAACATCTCTTCATGTACGATTTTGCACATGATTTCAAATGAAATCATGAATACGAATTTTGTTTTTTTTCAACATTTAAAGGGAAATTTCTCATTACCGCAACGTGTCCATGACTGGATTTTGGTCCTTTGAGATGGAATTATTCATATTTAAAAAATAAAAAAATAAAAAGCTTCAGTGCATGTTATAATATAAACATTTACAGTAAAGAAACATGTGGTATTTGGTGATCATTGGTAAATGTAGTGACAATAATAAGGAATAAAAATGTGTCCAAGACCAATTTTCTCATCCTCCGCAACAATTTTCAATCATTGTTTAAGTGCTCAAGGAACTATCATTTTTTAAGGAATTTGTTGTAAGGGACATAAATGACTGTGACACTCAAAATGGCTATCAAGTAACCAGTTATAATTTTTTTTCTCCAGATAAAAGTAAAAATTTGGCGTGTCATAGTACCTACACGACTTTTTAGTTCTCATTACTGAAACATGTGTTTGTGAAGTTATAAAAAATGTTGCAGTTAAATTTTTTTGATTACTATATACCCCATTATGGTCTAAATATAAAAAGATAGGGAATGTTTAGCTAACTCTCATTTAGCTTCCACAGTTAGCAAGAATGTTTAAGGTCGCTCATCCTCCGCAACACCATTATCATTCACCGCAACAATTGAAGGCCTGTTGCGGTGGAGATACTCAATGTTTCGGTAATGAGAAACAGACTTATGAAGGAGGCACGCACACTATAACTGTTGCTCATTTTAATATAACTTGATAGTTTCCTTAAACGCTTCTTGAACAGATTGCGTAAACAAAATAGCTATTACAACCCCCCCAGCAAGGGTCACTAATTATTATTATTTTTTTTAAATGCTTCCACAAAAAGCAGTATGAATGCAGTATAGGCCACCTATTATTAATGCAATATTATTTACTATTTCATAGTTTTACTGTGAAACAATGTATTTTCTTTTTTACAAAATGTTACATTCAAGATGGCAATTGTGTATTTTGTTACAGACAGTTGAAAAGAAAAGGGCATCAGCGAAAAACAGTCTGGCAAAGCATAGGGAGAAAATACACAGTAATCCAGTGTTACTTGAGGATTACAGAAGAATGGAGAGAGAGAGGCCAGGGGACAGGGTGATAATAGGGAAAGAGGGAGAGAGAGGTCAGGGGTCAGGGTGATAATAGGGAAAGGAGAGAGGTCAGGGGTCAGGGTGATAATAGGGAAAGGAGAGAGAGGTCAGGGGTCAGGGTGATAATGGGGAAAGGAGAGAGGTCAGGGGTCAGGGTGATAATAGGGAAAGGAGAGAGAGGTCAGGGGTCAGGGTGATGATAGGGAAAGGAGAGAGAGGTCAGGGGTCAGGGTGATAATAGGGAAAGAAAGGAGAGAGAGGTCAGGGGTCAGGGTGATAATGGGGAAAGAAAGGAGAGAGAGGTCAGGGGACAGAGTGATAATAGGGAAAGGAGAGAGGTCAGGGGTCAGGGTGATAATGGGGAAAGGAGAGAGGTCAGGGGACAGAGTGATAATAGGGAAAGGAGAGAGGTCAGGGGTCAGGGTGATAATAGGGAAAGGAGAGAGAGGTCAGGGGTCAGGGTGATAATAGGGAAAGGAGAGAGAGGTCAGGGGTCAGGGTGATGATAGGGAAAGGAGAGAGAGGTCAGGGGTCAGGGTGATAATAGGGAAAGGAGAGAGAGGTCAGGGGTCAGGGTGATAATAGGGAAAGAAAAGAGAGAGAGGTCAGGGGTCAGGGTGATAATAGGGAAAGAAAAGAGAGAGAGGTCAGGGGTCAGGGTGATAATAGGGAAAGGAGAGAGAGAGGTCAGGGGTCAGGGTGATAATAGGGAGAGAGAGAGGTCAGGGGTCAGGGTGATGATAGGGAAAGGAGAGAGAGGTCAGGGGTCAGGGTGATAATAGGGAAAGGAGAGAGAGAGAGGTCAGGGGTCAGGGTGATAATAGGGAGAAATATAACTTGGATTCATTGTTTTGACCAACACTTGCACACACACACACAGACACACACACACTGACAACGCTTCACCCAAGTTGGGATAGCAGATAGCATGGGGGGGGTGGCTTGGTTTGTTTTTATTGGGTTGTGAATAAAAAATTGTATGCGTTTTAAATATGTAGGCATAAAACCCCTTTGTCAACAGTGAATGTGTGAGCTAAATCTCATTTCCGAAACAATGATCCTCACTACCGAAATGGCATTTTCATTACCGCAACATGTATCTTTTTTACCAATTAAGTGATAATAAGATAATCATATTTTGTTTTAAAATGTATATATGTTTTATACAACACTACTTATTTAAGGTCTGCTACATAACAAAAGTGTATGTTATCTATTAGTAAAACAATTAAATAAAAGAAATTGTAAATCATCACGTATGTTTCGGTAATGAGAGAAAATAAGGAAATTACAAAACATAATAAATATGAAAAAGTAATCTCTCCAGAGTTTTACATAGCTTTGAGCATGAGAAATAAAAGTCTACTTTAACATTAGCCAAAAATACAAGTTTCTAACCATATATTTAATGTAATGTCATGTTGCGGTAATGATAATTTTTTATGGACTTCATCTGAAAAATGTAAATAATTATATAGGAAATATTTTTTTAATCTCCTAAAAATAATGGTCTTAGTAAGTTCCGACCTTAATCTTATATGTGCAAAAAGAAAATTGGCTTCAAGGGAATTTTAAAAATTCTGATGCTGGACACCTTCTAAATCTGGATTTCGTGAGAATCACCCAGCTGCGTCAGTTAGGCACCGCACCCATCTGGATCTGTTTTAGGCGTGTTCACGTTTCTACTGTCTGGCTCCTGTCTTGGTGTCCTACACGAGTTGACCTGCAGTCCTGTCAAGTTTCGGTGGCGTTACAGTCGATTGTCCCAGTGAATGTCTACGGGTTTGTGGTAAAGGTCATTTCCATTATCCCAGAAACAAAGACAGCTGGTGTAAAAAAGGTCAGATTGTCGTCCGAAGAAAAGAGATTGTCAGTCTGTTAGAGGACATTCTGGGTGGGGCAGATTTGTCCTCCTGACCCTAAACAGGCCAACCTGTGTTTTTGGTCCGGGACTGTTTGGTCCTCTCATCTGCTCTGCAGACCATTCTCTTCTAGCGGGGGCTAGGGGGGGGGGGGGCATCATGTCTTCACTGACCCGGTGGCAGCAGGGCTTCTCCTGGCTTCACCGTTGTGAATGAGGCTACTGGAGGAGCACTAGGCTGGCAGGCAGTAGATGCAGGCAGGGGGCTCCAGAGGTTATTGGCACAGCAAAGACAATGTAATCCTTTCCTGCCGTCTGGGATTGGTTTGGGAATGGTCTGTTGGGGGAGACCCCTTCCAGGCTTCCAGCACCCTAAGTTCGAACCGATCTTTTGTTTGGCTACACTGTGATAGCCTTGGTTCTGTTGTTGAAAACCTTAACTAGATGTACACCTGAGCAGATTAAAGGGAGTGACAGAGTTACCTTTTCACTTTTGTGCGTGTCTGTATCCTGCACACATTCCATTAATATGTTAAGCTGTTAAATGTATAGGATGAGGCATTAGTCTATTGGATGGGTGTTAATCAACGTATAGAGTTTAAACCGACAGAAAACAGTCATTGTGACCTAAACCCCCCGTCTTAAGAAAGAATTAGGCCAGCCAGCGGAGCCCTGTGTTTCTCTCTGTTACTCCCAGTCATTTCTCCCCTTGACTTCCGGTCATGGTTGTCTATGAGACTGCGTATTGATGAGGTACTGTATGTGAGTTCCTCAGTGTGAGACAGAGCTGGTCACGTTGGGGGGCCGACATGTGTCGAAGTCAGCACCAGCCAGATTCCCGGTTCACCCTGTTCCTTCCTGTTCGTCTGTCACTGTCACTTACCACACTTGGCTTTAGATTGATGTCATGCTCTGTGTGCCCCGGGGGAAACCCTGTCTACCTAAATGGAACGGTGTGTAACCAACAGGATGCAGAGCTAATATATAGTATGCACAGGATGTATTGATGAGGGTTAATTTCCTTATAGCCCCAGACACCACAGCCTTTGTTCACATTAAGGTGATGAAACCTTCCTTAATTGCTCCATCGCTCTCCATTTTCCCTATTGGCTTCCTCTCTTCTGCTCTCTCAGTACATCAACGGTGGGAACCTGGAGCAGCTACTGGACGGCGACAAGTCTCTGAGCTGGTCTGCCAGGATCAAGCTGGCCGGAGAGATCGCCAACGGCCTAGGCTATCTGCACGCCAAAGGAATTTTCCACCGGGACCTCACCTCCAAGGTGGGTCACGCTCAACTGTTTGTGTGGTGATGTCGGTGTGTAAGTGTAAAAGCAGAGCATGTTATATGACTGTGTCTGTATGGGAAACTGGGCAACATGGGACTTTGAACTGTGGGGCATGTAGGGTGTAAACACCTTGTTTAGTTGAAACTAATTGACCCGGCACTATTCACTGGTGGCTTAGTGATTCAGTTCATGTATGGATGCTAAAGGTTGTCATTTTACATGCTTGTCCTAAGAACTGCCTGATCAAGTCTGATGACAACGGCTACACAGCAGTGGTCGGGGACTTTGGTCTTGCTGAAAAGATTCCCAGCCATGAGTAAGTCATTTCAATGGATAAACATATGTATTAAACAGAGGCCAGGGCTATACAAGCATGGAATTGGTTGATATATTATAATTGTTTAAACAGTTTTTACAGAATCATGACAGAAAAACTTAAACGATTAAACTCTATCACACGGTTTAATCCCCAAAAACTCTGAAAATAAAATCTGTATTTACTCATTTGAGTTAGTCTAGTTAAATCCCTGTGACTGGTAAAGGGATGGACTGGTGCCAGTAAGAAAGGGTCATTTGAGGAACATAAGCAGGAACATAAGGTGCTATTCAGGTGAGGAATCAACTTAAGCGTTAGGCTTATAATACCATAAAAGGTTAAGAAGAATCTCTCTCCCACTCCTGGCATTGCTGTTTAACCAATACGGCCAATATACCACAGACAATATACTACGGCCAATATACCACAGACAATATACTACGGCCAATATACCACAGACAATATACTACGGCCAATATACCACAGACAATATACTACGGCCAATATACCACAGACAATATACTACGGCCATTATACCACAGACAATATACCATGACTAAGAGTTGTTCTGGTGTACAGGTATAACTGTATAACTGGTAACATCAGGGCAGTTAGAGCAGTGAAAAGTGATCTAAAATACAATGGCTTTCAGCCATTCAGGATAAAAGGTAACCAGTTTGTTATACCAATAAAAAAATGGGTTGTTCAAATCCTGATTTTTATATGTAGTATCTGCTCTTGAAAACAGTTATGGAAAAAAAACAAGAAAAGTTCAGTTTGTTCACCATCTGCTGTGATAAATCTTTCAAAGAGTAATAGTCAAATTCTGTGACTGTAATTACTTGCAATATTCCTTCAGCCAGGCAGTATAACGGACAGCCGTGTCCTTTCCTGTGTTTCTCCGTGCAGTTTTGACGGGGAGAAGCTTGCTGTGGTGGGGTCACCATTCTGGATGGCCCCTGAAGTCCTGAGAGACGAACCCTATGATGAGAAGGTGGGTCCCTAAACTCTGGACACCTGGAAAGGACTGATGCCCATCGATCATTCAAAGTACTTATCCCTGTCCGTCTGGCTGTGTTATCCCACTTCCAGGCCGACGTGTTCTCCTATGGAATTGTCCTGTGCGAGATCATCGCCCGGATACAGGCCGACCCTGATTACCTTCCTCGCACTGAAGTGAGTGTGTCTCAGTTTTTTTTGTCCTCTTCCTGCCATATTACGACAGACTCATAAGGCCTATGCCTGGGGTTTCGTTAGTGGGTCACTGTCACCTGACCAGGCCTTAGATGAACACAGATCTTTCAAAATGTTGGCACTGATGCCATGTATGACCTCTACATTCCCTCTGTCTTGATAGAACTTTGGTCTGGATTACCACGCCTTCCAGCACATGGTAGGAGACTGTCCTTCTGACTTCCTACAGCTGGCTTTCAACTGCTGCAACGTGAGTGGTCACTCAATCGCAAATCTCTTATTTAGATTATTTTTTTAAACACTTATTGTAATTGCTCCCAACAATCAGTATTTCCCAGCGCAGGATAGAAACCAGAAAGACTAATGTGATTAGAATGAATGTGATTTACTGGAACCCTGTGAACTAGTTTGACTTGACCACCTCCCTTCTCCTCCATGTCCCCGTCCACTCTCTCCAGATGGACCCCAAGCTGAGGCCTTCATTCCCCGAGCTGGTTAAAAGGCTGGAGGAGATCCTGTCCAGGGTGAAGACGGAGGAGTCGGACGGTGAGAGGATCTCCCTGAGTGTGAACAACGACAAGAAGACCACTCAGAAAGGTGAATCCTTCAGCCATCTCATGTAGCCTCTTCAGAGGTTCAAAGCCCTGATTTTGGTGGCGTTGGAACAGTGTAATGGAACAGTGTAATGGAACAGTGTAATGGAACAGTCTAGTGGAACAGTCTAGTGGAACCGTCTAGTGGAACAGTCTAGTGGAACAGTCTAGTGGAACAGTCTAGTGGAACAGTGTAATGGAACTGTTCCATCTGCTCCCTCCCAATTCTCTCTAGGTTTAAAACACAAAAGTGTGTGAGATTGCAAGTGACATTTTACATAGATCATTGATATGCATGAATAAGAACAGGCAATAGTAGTTTTTCCAAATAAAGCATGCTTCTATTGTGAAACCACTAAATGCAATGCTAATGTTCAGCTTTACCAGTTGAATGGCATCATTAGCAGTATTGTACAAAAGGCAGTTTATAGGTAAACAATAAGGCATGAGGTGTTGTGCTAGATGGCCAATATACACCATAGCATCAACTCACTCTGAGGCACAACTCATTGCAGTGTCTAGCCTTAACAATAATCTGCATATTTCTAATACTGCCAATGACTGTCAAAGTTGAGTAATTGCCATTATAAACTGGTTACCAAGGCAATTAGATCAGTACAATAACATTCTCATTTCTACCTGTCAGCCAATCAGCAAGCCACTCAGTTCATAATTGGCCCTATAGTTAGACGCAGATATTTTTCTGTACCTCGGTCAGTAGTCCACATCCATCTCCTAGACCATCAGCAGTACCAGGGAACTATTCAAGTTTATACAACCTAATTATAACCTTAAGTTCTGAAGTGATAAAAAAGAGCTCTAAGTGAAATCGTCTTAGTACCACTTGTGCTGCAGAGAACTTTGCACAGGCCGCGACACAGGCAGCGACACAGGCGAGCACAGGCTGCTGCAGCACCACCACCACCGCAAGCAGCACCACAGGCAGTAACACCCGGCCTTAAATAGTTTTTCCTTGTGGCAGTTCCCCCACCCTGGGGCCTGACTACTATACGTTAGCCTGCAGCCCGACTCAACTTGACACCCAGTTTCCATGGAATAACGGCACCCTGTAGACCCATGGTTTCCTGGAACCAGTAAGAAGCTGTAAACCAAGGAGCAGTCAGGCTGCCAGTAGCCGCTCCACGTTGTAATCTGCCCCTGTTGCATATCCACTGGGGCTGCTTCCAAAATGACCCCTGTTCCCTCCGTAGCCGACTGCTTTGGATGGCTCTGCGTACAGACTAGGGTTTGCTTGGGGAGTCACCCCAGGTCCACTCTAAATAGGTCCAGTGTGGAGCTTGAGATGTCCTTACCTTCACCAGCTCTGGCCCCAAGAGTCCCCCTGTACTGTCCCAAGTCTGGTACTTTCGTGCTTCAAAGACAGTGTCAGCTTGCAGCCTGAAATTACCTAAAATATCAGTGTGACGTAATCAGTTTCACATCTGCGAAACAAAAGCGGGGGAACCTGTGAGGTGGAAACCACAGTTTTTAGACTGGGTTATAAATCATCTGTCTTTCAGAAGGTCCCATTTCATTTCTAATTTGGTTAAGGCTGCATTTGGACTTCTACAACTACAGGGTCTTTCTACAAAGCATCTCAGGCAAAACAAATGGTTCAGATTCGTTCACATGCAGGTGAAAATGAAACGTGTACATAAAACCTCATCAGTCATGAGTCACACATCGCTAACATGTATTTAGCAGACCTCACAAATTGTTCTAATCAGTTAAGCGTTAACAGACAGTGTTTTATCTTAGTTGTTAAGCCTATGTAATGCGTTTGGTGATGTGAAACACTGTTTTGATATTAATATAATCAAGCCATAAATGATTTACACCTACATGCAACAATATACAATCGGACTTTTTTATGATTCTACAAGGCAGAGTTAAAAGCAGAATACTTAAATAGTGACCTACAGAACAATCTAAATCACAGGTGTCAAACCGGTTCCATGGAGTGCCATGTGTCTACTGGTGTTTCACTCACCTTGTCCTTGATTAATTAGGTCACTAATGGGTAGGTTCTACCCTCACCTGGTTGTTTAGGTCTGAACTGGGAACGAATTTCAAGGAAAAATAAAACCTGCATACACTAGTCCTTCCGTGGAATCGGTTCGACACCCCTGATCTCAATGAATAGAAACAGGGATTGTGTCTGATGAAAGCTATTTAATGTGGATGTTGGAGTTATGGTTTACATCCCCAATGCCTAACCACTGTTGATTTCTCTCCATCAAGCAATCTCAAAAACTTTGTTGGTTGGTTTTTACTCTGGGCGTGATCTTAACATTACCCCAAAACCTGAGCTTGTGGTTTTATTACCCGTAAAACAGGTTTTAACAGTATTCCTGGGACCATTCTTGAAATGTTTTGTGGACATAGGCCCTTGGCTTTGCAACAGTTCGACAGACTTTCTTTCCTCATTCAGTCACTCCTTTTCCGTTTATTTTCTGGTTCGGAGTTCCCTGAAGCTCTAGTCCGCTTCAGCACATCCACTTCATTTCTTAGAATCCCTTTGCATATGTTTTGACCAATGCAACTTACGTGAGTGTGGGAATTTGACTGAGCCTTGTTTATCAGCATCTCTTTACTGTAAATATTGCTCTACGTTGCCACCTAGTGGTTATATTGGTAACTAACACTCCCATACCACTCCAAGTGTTGTGTACTAGCGGTGTCTGACTCTCCCTTTCTCCCTCCTTCCCTCTCTCTCTTTCTCCCTCCTTCCCTCTCTCTCCTCTCCCTCCTTCCCTCTCTCTCCTCTCCCTCCATCCATCTCTCCCTCCCTCCTGTCCCCAGGTCCTGGAGACAAGGTCCAGTGCATTAAACGGTTAAACTCATTGGGATTGCATGACGACAAGATTCCTCCCAAATCACCACGACCCCGTCGCAACATTTGGCTCTCCCGCAGCCAATCTGACATCTTCTCCCGCAAGCCCAGCCGGAAGGTCAATGTCCACGACCCTTACTACAACCCGGGGCCCAGGGCTGTGCCGGGGGCCCGCAAGATTAATCCATTCAATGCCCGCGAGGACCTGTGCGGAGGCAAGATCAAGTTCTTCGATGTGCCCAGCAAGTCTGTGTTCTCCCTGATGTTTGACCTGCACTCTCCCAGAGACAGTATGTTTTCCTCTGGAACCCAGGCACTCCCCATCCACCCCATCATGTGGCAGGAGACCTGGTTCACCGGTCGGCAGTGCCGTTCCCTCCCCGCCTCCCCCCAGATGGCCCTGGCGGACGGCTTTTGCCCCACAACCTATTGCCCTCTGTCTGCTACCACATCCAGGTGTGACCCGGCCCAGGATGTCAGGCAGAAGGTGCTCAACTCCTGGGCCAAGAAATACGCCGTAATGGAGATCCCTCCTTACCGCGGAGGAAAAGTGGAGGCAGTAGAGACAGAAGTGGAAGACAGAGTTGATGAGAGCTGGTTTCTCACTCCCATGCCCAGTGACAGTGGGGAGGCCATGGACTGTTCCAGCAGCGGAGAGAACCTCAAGGAGGATCGGGGCAAAACCTTCTGCTGCCATGTGAAGACTCACATCGGACGTCCACTGGAGGAGTGTGTGGTCTCTGTGTATCAGGATATGGAGGCTGAGGATACAGTCCGCCTCTGTCCTCCCCCAGAAAGGGACCTCCTGTCTCCTATTGTACTGATGCCCTGTAGCGCCTCAGGAGCGTCAACAGAGCTGCCCTCCAAGTGTGACTAATACAAAGGGAGTTTTTCTACCCGCTGTCTTTCAGGAGACAACAGTCGGACTCGTGAAGGAATGATGACGTGGCGACCGTCCTCCAAATCCATCGTCTGCAGATAGAGATTATTCTGTACATTGTTTTTGTTATTTACTGAAAAATCTGTATATTTTGTTAAAATGAGACCATGGGTCTCCAGGGGTTTGATGTCCTGCGTCTATGCTGGTTTTAAATCATCACCACCTCCTTGATGTTTAATGGTTTCAGGTTGATCACGTTGTCCCATGGGAAAATGCAGAGGAGCGTGTTTGCGTGTGGACCAATAAACAAATCAAACACTCTTAACAGGGAGAATGGGTTGGGTCAGAATAGAAAAACAGCATATTGGTCACTGTCCTTTCCAACATTGAGACCTCTGCCTTAAGATTCATTTTGACTGTTTTTATTTTTGTACTGAACTTGTGTGCCTGCCAGAAGAGTCAGTCAAAACCAGAGTACAGAACAGATCTTGACCCTATCAAAGATCCATTTGATGAGTGGTATACCTGATCAGTGATGTCTCATAACTTTACATTTGATTTGACATAACGTGTAACCATTGCATACATTTCGTCTAAATGTATGTAGAAATGTGATAATTCTTCCCATTTTTTTTCCAGATGAGTGTTTATAGAATTATATATTAAAAGGTTTCATAAAATATTTTTGCCACTCCATTCTTACTGCTGTCCTGTCAAACATTATTAATCAAGAATAATAGCTGTGTGAATAACTTCAGCATGAAATTCTTGTCATCATTGCTTAATTGTTTAGGTTTGAATAGGGATCCATCAGACTCATGTTAAATAAAAAGTTAAGCACCAACCAAGTGGTCTTAGCAGCATTGTTGAATATGATTTAAGAAAATGGTTGACACGGTTGGATCTAGTTATTTCATTGACACTTTAGTTTGACTGGCTTGGCACCAATTTTGGTTTACTAAAATACTCCAGTCACATAGTAAATTGCACTTGAAAGGAAAACATGTAACGAGTTACCCGTTCTTATCACTACATTTCTATGCAATAAATGGAACTCCATAGGATCTTTTTTAAAGAAAGTTCTGTTAATGTGTCCGAAGTTATTTGTTAATGCAGCCTGAAGAATATTCAGATGTTTGCCGAAGTTACATAACTTTCTCTATTTTTTGTAATACTTTTCTTTGACCGCAGTAGAGCAGTTTTGTAAATAATAAAAATGTATTGGTTTTAAACAGTGTATTTCAACTTCAGCTCAATGTTTAGAATGTACAATATTTGTATTTTCCCCAATCTGGATTACTTTTGACCTTTTTAACATGGTTGATAAGATCATATACTGTATTCCGCAATCTATTTTAAATAAATATTCAACATGTTAAGTATTACCCTTTTGTTTTTCAGTTTTTTTCCTAACTAAAGAAATGCTCTTTTGTCCGAGGGAGTCTTTATTGAAACAATACCGAAACAACACTCAAATAGATCAAATTGATAGAGCACATTAAACAAAAATACATGATTTACCAAATTAGAGCCCTCTGTTCCAAGTATTGTTTACACGGTTTCCTTTACTTCGGTGGCTGCACTACTGGAGAACGTCTTACCCCATACAGCTTCCATTTTATGAAGCTGAGCCTTGGAGGACTTGGTAAAGGTGCTCTTGACAATATGCAGCGGGACAGATTTCCCACTGAGGTAAATCTTGTTCAGGCACTCAGGGAGCCAAGACTCTGTGCTCTGTGGCCCATCTAACCGCTCTGTCAGAGTGGCTGCATAGGCGAATATGTACCCGGTCATGAATGCATCAAACCCTGCCCGGTGGATACCGCCCTCCAGCTTGGGCCTCTTGGACTCTTCTTTCTTATCCGACTCCTTTGTGGCCTGATTCTGAGGTTCTAACACTCCATTCCCTTCCACTTGGTGTTTGTCCGACTTCACCTCCACATCTCCCAACACAGTTTGTGGTTCTGTAATTGTGTTTCCTTCCACCTCCGCTTTGCCCGTCTTTGTTATCCCCTCGCTCCGAGAGACCTGCGCTTGAGTCCCATCTACCAGCTTGGTGACATCCTGAGGTTTGGTCTCTGTGTTGTGTTTCACCTGGTCTTGGCTTGAATCCAGCTCCACACGAAGCTGCTTGTTCTCGGGGGCGTCTTCAGAGTTACCTTTCCCCTGAAATGAGTTCTTTCGTTTTCTCCTCCGTTTCTTTTTCTTATCATCCTTGTCTTTTTCATCGTGCTGAATGATGAGGTCGGTGTCATGTGACATGGGACACTGTGACCCATTAGGGCACCAACCAAATGCCTGGCAAGTACAGAAACACAAGCAAAATGATAAAAACATTAGTTTCCTTAAGATTTTTTTTTTTTTTTTAACAAATAGTCCACGAAAGACCCCAAGGGCTGGGTGTCCTGGCAGACACTGAAGTGATCCTTTACAACAGAACCGGTAAATGAGGTGCTAGAACTTACAGAAAAACGCAGGCAGACATTCAGGGGTCCGTCTGGGATTTCCCCTGCCGAACAGGGCCTGTAGTCCACATAGTTGGACAGACTGCCTGAATACTTGCAGAACTCCAGGTACAGATGGCGCCCACTGCCACTAGCCTCAATCGACTTGCTGTTGTCCAATTTGCTGTAAAAATTAAAATTAAAAAATGAAGACCATGATTTAAATGTGACACAGGGTATAAAAGTGTGTCGTTCCAAATTCCCAAAAAAATTAAAACATTAAGTACAGCTACAATAAATAAAACATGGGCACAGCAACATCTTATCTGAAAATGTAATTTAGCCAAACCAATTTAATAGAGTTTAATCATATAGCAAGACATTGTATTGTCGCACGTAGGATTTGAAGTTTAAAGACGAAACGATGACAATATTAGTAATTGTGTCAAATCCCATTGGGAGTTCACAGACAACCTTTGTCTATTGTACTAACCACTTTTTGTAGGCATACTCCAGGTAGGAGGAAGTAAAGCGCAGCTCATACTCTGTAGCATACTTTGTGTCATAGATCCCTGCTGGGAACATCTGTGATAGGTCAGCAGTGAAAGTGCCTAGTTTCTCTGGCAGTTGGGCATAAAAGCACTGATACAGAAACACCATGTCGATCAAGCCATTGTGGAGCACTAAAGGCTTGCGTGCCCGCAGGAGTTCCACAAACAGCATGCGTATGTTTATTCCATGGGCGATCCCTCCCTGGATAAAAGAGAAAATGGACTCACTTACACACTTACTGCAACAGGTAACAACAAAGAATAGTTAGCAATAATAAAATTTGACTATGGGTAATTTGCCTTTAGATTATTTTGCGATCATCCCAACAAAACAATTCTCACCCTGTCATTACCCTTGAGATAGGGGACACCTTCAGCATATTGCTTATTGAAGTCAAACCCATGCTGCACAAGGAACTGCACAGACTGAGGTTCAATTACATACTCTTCACTGCAGAGTAATGTCAGGTTGTACACCTGCACAAGGTAAGCATCGTCCTGGGTAGAAATGGGGCATAATTTAGCTTCAGCATCTGCAAAAGATATGTATTCTAGTTCTCAAGTGTGCAGATAAAACAATTACCTTGTTTTCAAGTTTCTTGTAACAAGCCAATCCAAGAGAGATAATGGACCGTGTGCGAGCTGCGATGCATATGGCCTTGTAGCGGTCCTCTATGCACCTTTAGATAAAAACACAGATCAGATGTTGCAGTCGAGGAAAAGTACGACACGTTATTTGTTGATTACGTGAAGAAAGATAATGGTTAACGAATAAACAACAGTAGTTACTCTGCCAGCAAAGCTTTTCGGTTTCCAAGGCCACTCAGTTCCTAAAATACAGAAAGAAAAAACAGAAAGTCATCAGTGTCGACTTTGTAGATGGGATCATCCATGTGGATGGGATTATAATCCCCAATGTGTTTTGCTAGACCATTGTACTCACCGTATCAAGCGCGATAAAAGAAGCGGTCTTGAATGCTAGGACCATAGCAGGCCACAGTTCTTTTAAATTATCATTCTGCACATCAATCACCGGGACTGCTATAGACTCAATAGAGGATGTCATAGCTAACCTGGTATATATTTTGTAGCCCAACGAAATGTTAGCAAGCTAGCTAAACTCCTCGGGAGCGACTACTTATTACTTAATGAAAGAGGAATCTTTCCGTTGTTCGACGAAAGCTTTGTTTGTCGGGTGATAGACTATATTCTTCACATTTATCAGATTTAATTGATCGTTAATTTATTACATATAAAATTTCATCGGATCAATACCCAATAGCACGCCAAAAATGAAGCGCAGAATTAAATCACCATTTCAACATGGCGGTCTGACTGCGTGCTCTTGTTTTTACGGAATTTAGGACCCAAATAGGAGACGATAACGCATTCCTGTTTAAAATGGAGAAAATATTGTTGACCTTTCTATAATAAGTTATACTTTAATATATAAACTTTTATGACAAAACAGATCATTTATATTCAGTCAGAATGCATTTTTTCGGATGTTAATGTAGACATTTGGTATAGAATTATGTTTGAAGCAGGCAGTCAATAGACGACCCCTGACGTCCACAAACAACCGTTGAGGGCAAGTGCGCCATTTTGGCTCAAACAAAGTCGAATTACCTTTCTTTAAATCTTTGTATTGTTTGTCTTCCAACGTTGCTCCTTATTTTAGTTAACGGATGGAATGTGATACAACATGTTATGCGTGCTCATGGTTCTACCTATGTTGTATTTGGTTATTTTCCCAAGAACAAGTGTAAAGTTGTGATAGCATTAATCTCAGTTTGCTAGCTAACTTTACCTGCTAGCACGGTAGCTAGGTCGAGTCTATTGCCCCATTGGCTCCTTAGTTAGCTTGCTAGTTAAGACTTAGCTGGCTAGATTTAGCCTGTGTTGGAGTCGTGTTAGTTCGACAGGTATGGGTGGCTGCTCCGCTCCAAATTGCTCAAACTCTACAACCAACGGGAAGCAACTTTTCCGTTTTCCCAAAGAGCCGATACGCAAGAAAAAGTGGCTTGTAAATTGCCGGCGTAATTTTGTACCAACTCCACATTCCAGACTGTGCGAGGCAAGTTTATTAGTGCTGGCTGCATGCTAAGTGCTGGCTAGTTTGTATTACGACCTCACCAGTTTCTTCAGTATTCTAACAAAAACATGTCGACATGTTAGTCTACGTTTTTAATGTGATACTTGTATACATGTGTGTGTGCTGTTGAAAATGCACCAAAAGAAACTTCGTCAATATTTGGCCAACTAATCCTACAGCTATATCTTATCCCAGGATCATTTTGAGCTGAGTCAGTTTGAAGAAATTGCCAGATCGCCAGCAGGGGGAAAGAAGCTGAAGCCAAATGCCATCCCCACTCTGTTCAATGTGCGAGATCCACCTTACCCCATCATTCCACAGATACTCTTACCACTCAAACCAGAACCAGGTATATCTACCCAGACTAACACACCAATGTTTGTGCTCAATTATGCTTTGGCGTTTATACATTTTTTCAATCAAAACACCTGCATTCCAAATAATGACATTTTTGGGGTTACAAGTGCATGTAGGTGTCAGTCTGTTCATGTTGAATTTCCCCAGTTGATCTATCTGGACTTATGATCAGTTATTTCGTGATTGTCACAATGAATCCAGTGAGTGAGTCAGTGTTGTAATAGTCTGTGTCTACCTAGTGGAGAAGGATCTCAATCTCGGGGATCACGGCTACGCACGACGGCAGCCAACTCTGGGCATGGAGGACGATGATTCTGATGAACTACACAAGACAATGGAAAGGCCCTGCACCCATTGTCAACATTACAGAACCCTGCTGGAACAAGAAATGCAACACACAGCCAGACTTCAAAAGGAGGTGCGGTTGTAGCTTTTTTTATATAACTAGTTTTACAGTGCCGTGAAAAGGTATTTGCCCCATATGTTTTTTTGCATATTTGTCACAATGTTATCAGATCACCACCCAAATTCTAAATGGATACAACAAACCTTAAGTATACAAACAATATACATATATAAAGGAAACTATGCCATGTCCAGATACTGTCTGAGAAAGTAACTGACCCATTTGACTCAACTGGTTACACCACTTCTTGCTGCAGTAAATGCAACTTTTGTTAGTCTCTCAGTGCCATGAAGTCATTTAGGTCCACTCTTCCATGCAGGTGTTCTTTACCTTAGTGATTTCCAAGCTTAAACTGGTGTAAAGTTATGACTGTGGAAACTTTTGGATGGACCTAACAGCACTGTTGTCTCCTAAAATCTGTTTATAATGTAGAGGAGCTGTTATGGCAAACTAGAACTAAACATTCCCATATAAATAACATGTCTTTTTCGATGGAGCCTCAGTAACCTTTTCCAGACTATTGGGCATTCCGCTGGTCCTGTGCTGACAGCTGATTACTAATGGTGAGGGACAAAATTATTGTAATGTACAATGGAATTGGTTTGGCCAAAATCATTCCCGTTAGTGAAAAGTATTGTTCCACCAAATGACTGTGGTACATTTGTGTCCTTACTTTTACAAACTGTCTATGCACGCAAGTTCATTTATATGGCACAATTCATACATAGAAACAATTCAATGTGCTTTACAGAGGAAAATAATAATGAAATGCATGCATTTTGTATTTAAAACAACCTGTAATGCTGAAGTGACGGGATATGCAACCTAGGGCTCCCATGTGGGAGAACGCTGGGCAGAGCCATCGACAAAAAACCTGTTTACTGGCAAAAGGTCTTTATAACGGTTCCAGGTCTCTATTACCTGTCCCAGAAGTCTTTAGAACTTCAGATCTTTTATGTATACATTACAGGTTTTCATTTATGCCATGCATCAGAATAAGAACAGCTAAAAACATCAATTCAATGAGGAAAATAAAATTAAAATAGACTTAAACTAATAAAATGCATGCATTTTATATTCATAACAACCTGTAATGCTGAAGTGACGGCATATGGGCAAAGAATGACCGAAATACTAGAATGTTTGGCCATGGACCTATATAAAATAGCATTTATGGAACCAAAAGTGTAAACAAGACACCAAGGTTGACTGTCTTGACAGCGTTGCACACTATTTGCATTCAAAGGTCAGCTGCTGTAGAGAATAACTCTATGTTATCTGTTCTTCTGTGCAGGCTGAAGAAATGAAAAAGAGGATGTTCAAACTGGACAGAATTGAAAGGGGACTCCAAACATTTCTGTATGAGGACCAGATACGCGCCCTGACGCTGACCAAGCGCTCCCGGAGAGCTGTGTGGTCTCACGAGACAGTGCTGAAAGCCCGTAAGATCCGCTGCGCAGTCGGTGCCAAGGGTTACGAATTCCTCCGGGAGCTAGGCTACCCACTGCCATCGTACAGAACTTTATGCAACCGCCTGGAAACCAAAATGATGGTGACGACGGCCATCGGCTGTGATGAGCTGGCAGAGCTGGGTTTGGGCATCCTGTCCACGTGTGACAGTCCGAATGGAGATGGGGACATGGACAAGAACTTTATTGGAGTCATGTCATGACCTACAATCAATGTGTTTGAATGTGTTGGGATGCAACAAATACTGGCAACAGTGTTGTAGAGGCTGACCACACATCAGCTAGTAGTCCTATGCAGTGAAGGAAATGTGGACGTATTTGCACAATGGGTGATGTTTGGGTTCAAGCATCTTGTAGTTCTGGACTTTTCACTTTTGTTTACTCGTGTAAACAAACTATAGGTGTTAATTTGGGGAGAAATTACAAGTTCGTTTGAATCGTTAACAGGCAACGCTATCAGCCTAATAGGCTGTTTCAAACAAATGTTGTTTTTTGCCCGATCATAATTCGCTGCTGCAAGTTTGACAAGTGCCAAGGAGAATAAGAACCTATGTTGGTAGAATGGTGTGGTTTCCCTGTAATGTCACTTATGTTAAGTTAACACATTGGAGGAACCGGTTCTATTTTATTGTGGGAAACAATTCAAGTTGAATTTAGAAACTGCAATGCAGTATACAGCCTTTGAGAAATGCAGTACCTTCATTGTACTGACGGTGGCTTGTCAACTGAATACTCCTAAGCTTATTTTGTTATACTCAATTTGGCATGTTAGTGAGGCATTCTGAGTGGGAGGTGTTTTGTAGACTACGCACTAAATGAGCAGTTGAACTCCGCTCAAATCAATGGTACTCGAGGTAGATAAGGACTCAAATAAATAAAGGTTTAAGTAATCTTATGTTTCTGGCTTTGTGTGCGGTGTAAAATTGGTACTTTTGTAATTTCAACAAAGGGGTTTGTTTTGCACAGGTGACAGGCCCCTATTCATAGTGATATAAAAGCTAGTCTAGAAACTGCAAATCCTATTGATGTGACAGGAACCTGTTGATGACATCTATGATCTAATGATTAGTATTGGTGGCCCCCTCACTAGTGCTCTGGAATGTTGTGACCTTTGAAAAGCCAGGCCTTAACCTGTTCGTTTACATGGTTGGTGTCCACTGTACTTTGACCTAATCATCAATGGTATTTCTGTTTGTTGGACAAAAATCGATGGCCGTGTTTTTGCTTGTATGTTTGACCAACATGTATTGAGTGGGGGAAATACATTTGCGCGATTAGTAGATGTTGTTTGGATTTAATAAGGAAAATGCCATTGTGCTGAAATTATTTGGATTTTTCTAAATCAGAAATGCCATGTGAGGGTGATGGTCAATGTATTCCACTCCCACATTTTGACTGCTGACTCGCCTGGTCAAATAGCTAAATTGTAATGAAAGATTTTGTCAGAAATCACTAATTATATTTTCATAATCAAATAGAAATCAGTGCTTCTGATCTGGTCTAATCATTTGTTAGAATATGTTGTATGTTAAAGGGCATTATCCCCAAATGTACCTGGCCTTAAGAGAACAAAAAACACATCTGCAATTGGACTAGTTAGTGTTGATGTTTCTCAACTCTTTTACCCTAAAGTAAACATAGTGGCGCTTCATCATTTGCTTTGGGGGCAGTGCTTAACTGAGGGTTTAAAAACATCATCATACGGTTGTGTAAAGCAGTAGAGAAACTCCAAGGTCAGTCCAGTAGTCATGTTTTTCAGGATGTTATGTGTGTAGCAGAGCATACTGGTACATTATTGAGAACATCAGTCATTCGACATTTGACATAGGATTTTCTCCTGGAAATACTTTCAGGCAAGGTTTCCAGATGCAGGGTTTCTTCTTGACACTGTGGCTGTGTGCTACTCTATCAGGAGCTCTAGAGGCGTCATCTCTGTTTGTGGAAGGGGACCGTAATGCCTCCAAGATCTGTAAGCCTGCACCGCTATGGACGATCAAGGATCATGGGGCCCCAATGAAGAATCTGCTGGGAAATGTAGTTGTTCTTGCTCTACTGAAAGCTAGCTGACGCTTCTGCCTCACACAGGCCTCCAAGTAAGAGAAAAGCATCCCGAATGTGGAATAACAATTATTATAGACTTGATGTAACCGCATATTATTATTATATCACTTTGACATCTTAATACGTGGTAAAACGTATTTACAAAAAAATGGATGCAATGTTGTTGATGTAGTGCTGTCAGATGATTCATTTAAGTGAGTTCTGAGAGCAGCGTACCCAAATATGAAGTTAGAAAGTGTCTGAATACTAGATTGGAAAAATGACAAACACTGCCATCTAGTGGCTCTACTGTATATAAAGGCTGCTTTCTATGTCGCTGCCGAATAGACTCGGAGGCCTGCGTGACAAGCTGCGCCGCAGCAACCTGACAGACGTGTCGTATCTCATCGTAAACGAACGGGATGCGCAGTCTAGAGCGATGTACTGGGAACTGAAGAGGAGGGCCCCGCCAGACATCCCTGTCTATCAACAGGCTCCGCTACAGGATGATGTCTGGGAGGTACTAGATGGAGATAGGGATGACTTCCTGGTATATGACAGGTATGGAGGGAGAGGCTGCTGCTATCCATCTGTTAAACTAATGTGCAGCAATCTGGCAAAAAAATGATAAACGCCTTGGGCCCGAAATGCATTGGTACTACTTATAAGTACATATATACATTTGTATGGGTTTCCCCTTCACTTCCACATGACAGGTAAGTGCCATTGCAAAAAGACACAATGTGGGGTTCCCTGCGCTGGACAACCAGGTCCAGAATACAATAATGTTGTTTATCCGAAATGTTACATTTTCAAAAAATTTAAAAACACTGCGCTCTACCACTGCGCTTTAACACACATTTTGAGAAGGTGGTTTAATTTAAGAGATTTTTTATCTTCAGAGATCTTTATAATTGGTGGGACAGCATTACTTTGACCGTGGCTCACTCCTCTCTTTATCAGATGTGGGAGACTGACGTTCCATATAGTGTTGCCCTACAGCTATCTCCAGAAACCCTACATCGAGGCAGCCGTCAGAGCCACGTACTATAACAACATCTGCGGTAACTGCACTGTGAGTGGAACAATAGAACCGCGGGCTGGCTGTCTGCAACAATGCCCAGTTGGAATAGAATCAATTGAACCGGAAAGGATCCAAATTATTTTGTTAACTTTCGTGTGTCTTTCTTCTGCAGGTGGACCTTAACTCGACCTCTTGGAACGACACTCAGCACATTTCTTCAAGCTTAAGCGAAACAGAGGACACTACCACCAGCATTCCGACACACGTACATCACCATCCTCATGACCAACACCACCATCATCATCAGCACCACCCTACAGCCGTGGGTCAAAGGTCATAGGTGGACTGGGTTTTACTTAACATCCTCTTGATCGTTTCTGAGGCTTATCGGGGACCGTCCAATATTCGTATGTGAATCAAATAAGATTGCATCAGTTAATTATACTTTGTGCCAGACATTAGGCATTCTCCTAAATCTAGACAAATGTACACTTTTGAAATACACCACTGCTTTCCTTGCATGTGGTCAGGTACAGGTCCAACTCTCTGCTACTTATGAAGTCTGCAGGTCAAACCTTACTGAGGTATCTGTGGACAGATGCTGTGCAGAGAGGAACTCTAGATCAATGGTCACCCGACCCATTCAAGGAAGTGAGCTGGGAATACTTGGGCAACCAAATGTTAAGTTTTAGGACATACACTTTTTTCCATGATTATTGGAGTGATTAATCCTTCCCAGTGTTCAATGATCAGACATTGGTTATTCACTAGCTCGTAGCGTAGTTCAACTGTTTTCTATAACCAGAGTGCACAATTAAAATTGTAATTATGTTCTAGTATCAGTGTAATTATTATGCTTGTCGGGTGTTTATTGTTTATGCACGGCACACACCAAATGAGCAGGCCCTCTGTCAGTCACCTGACCTAATTACAAGTTTACATCAGAGAGACAGTCTGACAAGTGACTGATAACATGTTAAGAAATGGAGAGTAAAGATACAAGAGAAGTGGAAAAGTCAAGGTTAAAGAGAAAGGTATTGTATAAGACATTTACATTTTTGTTAGGGCTTTCAAAGATTAATATAAAATACAGAGCTTAATAAAGCCAGTAATTCCAGCATTTACAAATGTATTGTATAAAAACTGTTTTAAGTATTTGTTAAGCGTCTAGGCGAGCTAAAGTTGAGCAGAGAAAAAAGGAGATTGCTCCCTGGTGGGGTAAAATACCGTAAATACCGCTAGCGCCATCTGCAGGCAATTTAGGGAGAGACTTGTTTGATTCATACTGGAAAAACACAGGTAAATCGCGAGATTTGCAGAAAACGTGAAGTACAAGTGAATAGGTATATCAGTCCTCTTCAGACGTGATTGTAAACGTTTGACGCATGCGCGTAACCTAGAGTTGTATTAAACTGACAAACCGGTGACATCCGCTGTTCTGCACCTCCCACCTACTTAATATTTTGGAATACATTGAACACTGTCTCTTTTCTAGCAGGGTAAATCGTACATAAAGCATTTATAAAGTCACATTATCTATGCGGATAAATTCGAAACATATTTTGTGAACAGACTAGCTGTCGAAAAGTTTACACATACATGATGGGATTTGTAGTTCTCTACAACTGCATGTTTGTAGTTTTCGTGAACACGGGTGCTTTTTAGAGCCTTCATATCGGGAATTAGTTCTCTCTGAAAACACGTATACATGTTTATTATTTTACATGAATGCGTTTTTATGTTTTTTGAGATGCAAATGTGAAACATATTTTTAAGACCTCAAAACCTGGATCCACGGGACTGGACTTAATATTTTACAGAGCTGACGCTAGATGGCGCTACTGTCATTATTCTGCGGACTAGTGTGTAGGTGAGTAAGTAATTGGCTTTAAAATAATAATTTCACACGAACTAACTGGGTAATTTAATATTTCCTTGCATACGTCATTACTTGGTTTATCTGTTTTTTAGTCCATAGTAAGGCTCTCTCCTGTTTTCAGACCAGGACATACCGCTGGTTGCTGGTATACTCGTCTGTTCCAATCACCTGCATCTTCCTTTCCCACCACCTACTTATATGGGTGGGTCCCAAGATGATTTCACCCACAGCTAGTCAATCTCACGCCTCCACTCATCGCTTGCAACTTAACCACGGTCTGCCTGGACTTCTGTATGTTTCCTGGGCCATGGAAATATTAGATATGGCACTTAACTTAGTCATGCTTAGAATCCTTTGTGTAGCTTAACATGCTTAGAATCCTTTGTGTAGCTGTTCTACATTCGAGTAGCTGTTCTACATTCAAACATACATGTATTGGAATATATTGATATTTTTTACATTGCACAGCCGCATCCTGGTTGTCAGTCTGTGGACCACAGCACCAGCACACTGCCATTACTGGTAACACCCTGTCATGATGGTGTCTTCCACTGCAATGCGTTGCAATTGCCCTCGTATGCTTCCAGCATGTAAAGAATGGCAAACCCGAAGTACAGCAGATGGCCGAAGTCTGCTTGTCGTTCTACTTCTCAGAAGTAATTGAGCTCAGTGATACTGTAAGTGCCCTTCAGGGGATCAAATGTCTGTTAATGAAGCTAACCCTTGAATGTTTTATTTTCCTATACCATTTTCTGCCACTTTGATCAAATAGGAAAAACATTACACGTTTCTCAGGTGTTTTTCCTCCTGAGGATGAAGAACATTCAGTTGACCTTTCTGCCTGTTTGTCACCATGGCTCCATGATCTCTAACCGGTGGGCCGAGGTGAAATGCGTAGCTGGAAGCCAGTGTAAGTGATGTCGCAGCACTACGTTCACTTCGACTCGTAATGGCACCGCGAGTGCTTATACGAGTCTAACATTACAAAACAAACAGTGTTCTCGGGCAGAAACTCAACTGTGAGACACTACGTGCTCCGCCACGATTCCTTAGTATTTGATGAAAGAATCGCAGGCCTATTCAAGCGGATTCTGCGGCAGACGCACGCTACGCACACCCACACATTGGAGTGCACCTGACATTTCAATGAATCTGGAACACACGCGGCGATACCCACGGTCTCCTTGGAACTCTTTCACACCCCTGCTATTTGAAAATGACATTTACCTCTCGGAAAGATTTGTTGAAAATACACCAAACATGAACAGAACATGTTAATTGCATTGTATTAAGACACGTTTCTGGTGCCTGAATGCTTCATAGAATTGTTAAAAATGGCAAATCGGAGAACAGCTGGTGTGGCATTTTAGTGTGGCATTCGCCCTTCCTGTGGTTTAACGATAGTCAACACATTCTGCCGATAGTTTTTTTACTTTGCACACCCAGAATCAGACATATAGCAGTCGGGTACATATTCAGATGCACAAAAAGAACAAGTGAACACCTTGTACTTTGAGGAAAGTTCAACGTCTGACCTTGGATAGCATTAGACAAATGGAGACTACGCCACACTACTGAATAAATAGCCTGTTCTCTGTTTCTATTCTCTGTCGTCCTGTAGCCTTCCTCACCAGCCTCATCAACTCCCATAGCCATGAGATACCTCACCACAAATCCTCTGCTTCTGTAGGTCTGTTTGGCTACACTCCTAACACGCCTAACGCTCCTCGCTCTGCTATGGTTAAGTGCAACTCAGAAAGCAGTGAGACATAATCTTCCCTGTAGAATCTAGATGCCGATTCTCATTTATGTTTATTGTGTAGGGAGTTTGACTTGAAGAACTTCCAAATGCATTAGCCTTCAGTGTCACGCCAGGGTGCCCGACCGCTATGCCTGTGCAACCTCCCTGTGCCTCCCTGCAACCTCAGCCCGGTTCATTAATGTCACCGTCCACCCAGCGTACAACCTGTCCTCGGACTGCCCCTTTCTAGACTCCATGATCGGTCTGGTGTTCCGCTGCTCCCTGATCTACATCATACTCTTCGCCGATGTCTATTACCAGAGCCTCCTGACCAAGAGGAGTGAACACACACGAGGACGCTAATGATGCAAACGCTGCTTTCATCTTTTCGGTACCGTCTGTTTTTATATGTAGTTATATTATCGGGCTATTTATTTACGTGTACCTAATGTTTGACAATAGCAGATCTCTATCTGCTGGATATAAGCTTCCGTTTGTTTCAGTTACCGAAACCCCACAACACACACACACACACACACAATCCTTAGCGAGCCTTCTCCCACACAGCGAGTGGTCTCTCATTCCCTCCCATCCCCCACAGGTCATTAGGGATGAAGTCCCAGCCACGCTCTGGCAACTCTCCCAAATTGAAATGAACCCTAGCAGCTCTCCTGCTCTTCACTCCACTTATTTATCTAATCTCACTCTGTGACACTTCATTTGTCTTAGGAGTCATTGGCTGGGAGCTCAGCCAATCGCCAGTCTGCTGGCAGTCTGAGACTGCCCCCTGAGCTCCTCCCTCTTCCCTCTCTTTCCCTATTGCTTATGTGGGAAGTCAGTCCCATCCCCCTGACATTTATAACAGCCCACAAGGGAGCCGAGATTAGATGCTGATCAATTGGATTCACTTCAGTCTACAACAGTCCAACATTTTACCTGTAGACTCAAATGCAAGGTCTATTCTTCGTTTGAAACGTAGTCAACTCGTCAATTCAAAATTGTTACGATTCACCTCAGTTTTGCCCGCAGTGTCAGACTCGAGTGGTCGTTCGTATCTTGGCTTTGTCCCAGTCTCCAATGTCTATTTTCACCATACCCCGTGTGGATGACTGAGGTGGTTTCCAACCTAAGTCCCTACTTTAAGACGTGTGAACAGTTGCTCATGGGTGGAAAAGGGACAAGGCTGGTTCCATTACGAACTCTATAAAAAGTCCCTGCTGCAGTAGAGTGACAAGCAGCGTCTGTCTGTACGGTATCAACCGATCAGTACCATCCTCCATCCTCCGCGTGCAGCTAACCTTTCCCGTAGCCTGTGTTACCGTGCACATGCTCAGTCCGTTGCACTGAATCGGTTTCCAGCTGTCTTTCGAAAAAAGCAGTCCTACGACGTTCAGAGAAGACAGTCATGCAGGCACTACGGCGTCTTTGTGACACGTGTCCCGACCAAGGACAGAAGGGCTTTGTGGGCCCGCGCTAACTGGTCCTTAGTGTATCTGCCTGATACGGCTGTGTTGTGCGACAGACCATATGCTGCAGATGAGATGACTGCTGTTTTTCCCACAACGATGAGTGTCCTGTCTCGTAGCACACGGCTAATTGGCAGGCAAACATTTGGACATAATTTGTCACTGAAATCAGCGTTGTAGTATTGCTCTGGAGGCATGGGTCCTCCTGGAGATGTTTCTGAGTGGCTGTATATTGCCGTCGCTCGTACCTCCCGGCCACCTTACTCTGCGTGCCCACAGCTGCGCTGGTATCGCCAATATCACCATCTGAAGGCAAACCCTCAGAGTCTTCTTCCTCCTAACAGCGCATTGTTTGTCTGTACGTTTGTGTTGACACGGATTTCTGAGGAATAAACAATAGCTCGTATTTCTCGGCACCCATGTTATAATCAGTTTGACACAGCCCTCCTCTCCTCTCTGGCTTGTCTATTAATGCAACTCCTCCGGGAGAAGGCAGTGGTCTACGACTGAGGTGATTTACAGCAGAGGCGTCGCCGCTTCACCGTTTGTCCTTAGACTTGTCCCGCCCGCTGAACAAGTGACAGGTTCCTGGGTGTGCAGTTAAATGTCACTTTCCCCGTGTGGCAGGAGATGAAGGCCATCTGTTAAGGCCACTGTCACTTTAAGTATCGGGAGCCCTCCTCTGCTGCGGCCCTTTGATAAGGGGAATAGAAAGCGGATGAAAGCACGCCACTATGTTAGTGAGCGTTTGGCGGGAATTTGAATCTCCTTACTTCACGTTTTTTCCCCCCGCCGAGTTTCTCCCTTCAGTTGGGCATGCCGTGGCTGTTGTAATCTCTAAAACGCAGAAGTGGAATCTCGCCCTGGTTTGTTCAGCTGTGCGATAATACAGACAACCCACAAGAAGTTGTCACTTTTGCTGATAACAAGGTGGCTTTCGTGTGTTTATTCGCTGCTGCCAGCGTTTTTGGGGTTGAGCAAATGGGTCATCAGAATCACTGGCATGCTGCTGCTTTAGGTTTACCGTAGAACACTCATGTTTCACGTGGGGGGAGAAGGAAGCCACAACCATTAAATCCTGAACCTCAAAACGACACAAACGACTTTTCACAAGTCTCATTAACCGGACTCGGAGACATCGTCTCTCTGAATAGAATTACTGCCAGTTCAACAAAGCCACACCACTCGTGGCAACAAGGGGGGGGGGCACAAGGCCAGTGACAACAAGGAGCAACGATGATGTATTGGTCCTTGTAAGTGAGTTCGCTGGTCTCCCCAGTAACAACAAGTAGCACCCCGTCTGTGGACTGTCATTGGTAATCACTTAAAGTGGAGGTGAGCCGTCCTTAACCGGGCCAGTTGGTAATCACAGAGTCACTGAGAGGGGCTGGGGAACGAGCCGCTGATGATGGTGCTTGAGGTGAGCCACTGGTTTCAGACAAAGGAGGTTAACGAGAGGCTAAGCAATGCTAGCTAGTGCATTCAGTCGTTTCAGACGGCCAGCCAGCTAGCACTCTTATGGTGATCAGAACGTGGCACAGGGTGTGAGACTTCAAGGGAAATGAGTCGATCGTGTGTGGGTATTCCTACACACACAAATGCCTACCTGTGTTACGTGTTAACATTTCATTTGTTTCGTGTGTGTGCGTGCGGCAGTGCGTGCGTGTGTGTGGTGAATTGGCTTTGCCGTCACACACTGAGGATGCGCGCCACTCTTGTCGTGCGGTCAGTCTTGACAGACCTCTGCGACAACTCTCTTCTTTCCCGTTTGATTATATTCCCGGGACACTGGGCAAAACGTAGGTTCTCAAACGGATAGAAGTACCTCTCATTCGGCATGTGTCACTGACGTACGTTTGTTGGCTCTACATCAGAATAACTGGCACGCTGCTTTGGGTTTACCTGGAGCTGTGCTGAATGAGCCGCTGGCTTGGGTCAATGTGACTGTGAATATCCAATTTGACCCTTTATACCCCCGTCCCCCTGTTGCTGTTACGGGCTTCATAAAGCAGGTCTGACTGCCAGGCTCAGCCAGAGACGGTGTAACATTTAGAAGCTCATCACTCATTCATTGATTGCATTACATCTCACCAGACCTGCTCCATATTGTGTTTCGGGTTGACCCGTTATTTGGAAAAGAAGAAGCACCATCTGTTTCAGGCGAACCCATAACACCCAATGAGCTAAACCAAGTAACTTTCAGCAGTTTCGAGAGTTGTATTATGTAACCTGAAAGGTGAGTAAGCCTGATTTATGGTTGTGTTTTGTTTTGTCTGACAATAACGGGGTATAATAATTCAGCTGGGATGAAACGCCACCTACATCAGGAAATATGAAATTCTTATCTACATTCATTTTATTACACTGCATATCTGTCAGGTTGTAGACTGACCAAAGGCTGGCTTGGTTTATAAGTGTGTCTGATGAACACAATAAAATATCTGCCAAAGGAGTGAAGAAACAGTTCTTGCATCTTGTTTACCTCAGCGAGACAAATAACCTCCTGGCTGCTGATATCTGGTTTGAACTGGAACCTAGAACCCAGCGTCCGAATGGTGTGACTGTAACTGGGACTGTGTTCGCTCTACTTCGGTCTCATATAGAGATGCATTGACCTTTATCAGTAGTGCTTTAATGCAACACACAGAACGGCCTCCCTCTGTGTTAAAATTTTCATCAGCAGCCAGGGCTGTCAGGTTCAATTCCAGTGTGTAGACAGCCCACCTGTCACACGCACTCCCACGCATACGGACCCACGCAGACTTAGAAATGGACACACACACACACACAAACTCATAGTTCTTAAAGTGCTCCCTTATGTGCTCTGTAGACTTAGTGAATCGGTGTACGACAGACACAGTTCCTTTGTGGTGTTATTGTCACACCAACCGTGATGCACAGACCCGTGCCACAGACGCACAAGTCCTTATTTGTCACACAAACTGTCTGCTTGGTTTACATGGAGGCTTTTTTTCAACACATTGTCATCAGGGATGGATTCTCAAGGAGGACTTGCTATCCCATCTGTATCCTTTTAACAGCCTACGTCCACAGAACCAGTTCTAAACAAAATGCATGTGTGTTTCTTGTCCTGTATGTTGAGAATTGTTGTGAAGAATTGTCAACATCTAAGACGGTCATCTGTGCAACATATCTGTTTTGCATGCAGTTGTTGATTTTTCACACAAAAGACAAACTGGATGAAACCACAGGCCAGCTAAATAAACAACACCGCAGGCACTCGTCCCATTTCCAAATGACAGCTTGACGCTTGTCACACCTGAGAGCAGTGTCAGGGAATAATTATGAGCTCAGTGTTGGTGTAGCGTAGTCGACGCTAGAGCGTATATTGTGTTAGACCACGTCTGCAGGTGTTTGAGCTGGTATGTATTCTGAGCTATGCTCCAAGTCCAACACGTGTTTTGGATCCCAGTTATGTCGACCATTTGGTGTCTGGTGAGATCTGTTTCCCTGATGTCGAGCACACGTTCTGTGCAAGTCTTTAGCAAAGAGGCAATAGCATTTTTAAATGTGGGGATGTGGTTCTTTACATGCAGTTTTCCCTTTTTACATGTTTTCCCTCAGTTGATTAAAGCAGACAAATATTTCCTCTATGTATAGATTTCCACTTCCCCAGAAATACAGACACTGTTAACCCGGATATTCATCTAAACCTAAATAAAACTATATTATAATCCAAGTGTGTAATGCAAAAGTATACGATGCTTTAAAAGTATTGGGGTCACTTAGAAATATCTTTATTGTAAAGTTATTTAGAATAAGAAATAATGCCATTGACTCACTTTTTTTCTACTTCCTCCCTGTCCAGTGTCTGTGTTCTTTTGCCCATCATATTCCCTTATTTTTATTGGCCTGTCTGAATTATGACTTTTTCTTTGCAACTCTGCCTAGAGGGCCAGCATGTTGACGGTGAGACTTGTGTTTTGAGGGCTACTATTTAATAAAGCTGCCACTTGAGAACCTGTGTGGCACCTGTTTCTCAAACAAGACACTAATGTATTTGTCCTCTTGCTCAGATTTGCACTCGGGCCTCCCACTTCTCTTTCTATTTTGGTTAGTGCCAGTGTGCGGTTCTCAGAAGGGAGTAGTACACAGCGGTGTACGAGATCTCCAGTTTCATGGCAATTTCTTGCTCTTGCATGGAATAGCCATAATTTCTCAGAAAAGAAAAGAAGATATGACTGAAGAGTTCTGTACAATTACAGTACAACAAAATGGAGTTTGCATCCAACTAGAAGTGCAAAATAGCAGTCCAGTGTGAGGATGAGCAATTGACATGGATAAGTGAATCAGCAGGTATTCAGTGAAAATGTGCAGAGAGCAATGCATGCAGAAAACATCTGTGCAAGTGGTAACTGGATAGTAAAAACAGTATGCATTGTGCAAATGGCAAGTATAATAAATAGACTAGCAGTGTGCAGGGCAAAAGGTAGAAATGAGGTGTACAAACAGAATGTATTGTGCAAATGGCAGATAAATAAATTAGGTAGCAGTGTGAGTGCAAGGTTACTGAAGGGTTTCTGAGTTCAGCATGTTAACAGCAGTTGTTAATAGAATATGTACATATGCCTACAGAGTCTCATTATTAGCAGTCATTTGTCCTGTATTCCAGTGGCACGTTGTGTTGTTCATCATCATTTTAACGGACAAACAGACAAAATAGAAATGTAGAAATAAAAGACTCAAAAACTTTTAAAACGGCAGTATACATTTGATTTATTTTCGTTACCGGTGTTCTATGTAAACCTCTGTTTTCTCCAGAAAGATAACACCCGTCTTAAATGTTCTCTCCGTTTATTTGTCTTATTTGTGTGTTTATGTATTTACTCCTCTTATTCTGTCAGCAAAATGTCCCTTGCCCTTTAGGGGACCCGAGGTCACACCCTCCTCATTTGGATGGGACCAGTGGCCTATACCTGCTTATATACTAATCCTGTAAACCTTCCCCTATGACATTAAATCTAAGTCTTTTACAGCATATTCTCAGGGGAACGCTGTCTCTCTCTGCGTTTTCTTCCCCACAAGGTCATTGTAAGGTCAGTGTGAAGCCGTGATAGCTTAACATGACATCCCCAGAGCACTAACGGCTGCGTTTGCTGCCTGTGACCTCCATCTACAGTGGGAACACACAGTCAGTTAGTCGGGGCCCTTGACCCTCTTATGTTTGATAGATCTGTGAAGGCTTAAATGACACTAACCATTTTACATTAGTTCTGATTGGACGTCTGGAATAAGCACTTATATTTTTTTTACTATCCAGTAGCCTTCTAATCATATAATTATCTGTTGATTAGGCCAGGCAGAGCTGATGTCTGTTTACTGGATGCCCCTCTTCACATATAAACACAAATATTATGTTTTCAAGCGTTTTGTAGTGATATACAGCGGATCGTGTTGGGTTGTGAAAGCCAAACTGAGTCACACGGGACACCACAGGGTACTCAAAAGGATTCCTACTGTATATGATAAAAAACATTTTTTTACAAGGTAGTCCATTTGGGTTATTTTCAACCGGTTGTCTGCTTCACATTGTCAAAAATGGAAATTTGTGAAACGGTTAATGAAGTTTTGGTGGTGTGCTTCAAGTGACGCTAAGCTAACGGCTGATGCACACGGCCTGCGATCTCCAGCTATGAAGAGACAAGCTAACATTTTCAATGAGAGCCAGCTACACCCAGCGACTGTGGGAGAAGCTACGCTTGGAGACAGATTCGATATTTCAAAGTTGAGATAAGTTCAATTTTATGCGACAGTTCAGCGATAAGCAAGCAAGCACGTTTATTTACGTAGCGCAATTCAACGTACTTTACAAAGGAAAAAATAAGAAATCATAAAATACCAATGACAGTTCAGATGTTCTCTGAATCAGGAAGTCCCTTCTCGTTTCAACTAGCTAGCTTAAAACTCCCGCCAGCTGAAAACATGAACGAGAGACCTTTCATTGCGATGTCCAGTTTTCCTGTGCGTCTCTGGCTTGTACGGTTTGCATGGAATAATGTTTCAGAGATTGTTGAGATTATGTGTGAATGATACATCCTAAAGTTATGAGAACTATTTGTAAATGACAAATCATTGAATTGGCATTATTAGTGGAGTCACAATTTTTTAAATATAATTCCAGCTGGTCCTCTCTCTCTCTACCATCTAACTACCCCACTGCCTCCAGCTGGCCCTCTCTCTCTATCATCTAACTACCCCACTGCCACCAGCTGGCCCTCTCTCTCTACCATCTAACTACCCCACCTCCTCCAGCTGGCCCTCTCTCTCTATCATCTAACTACCCCACTGCCACCAGCTGGCCCTCTCTCTACCATCTAACTACCCCACTGCCACCAGCTGGCCCTCTCTCTACCATCTAACTACCCCACTGTCTCCAGCTGGCCCTCTCTCTCTACCATCTAACTACCCCACTGCCACCAGCTGGCCCTCTCTCTCTACCATCTAACTACCCCACTGTCTCCAGCTGGCCCTCTCTATCATCTAACTACCCCACTGCCTCCAGCTGGCCCTCTCTCTCTACCATCTAACTACCCCACTGCCTCCAGCTGGCCCTCTCTATCATCTAACTACCCAACCGCCTCCAGCTGGCCCTCTTTCTCTAACATCTAACTACCCAACCGCCTCCAGCTGGCCCTCTTTCTCTAACATCTAACTACCCAACCGCCTCCAGCTGGCCCTCTTTCTCTAACATCTAACTACCCCACTGCCTCCAGCTGGCTCTCTTTCTCTAACATCTAACTACCCCACCGCCACCAGCTGACCGTCTCGCTGCATTATTCAGAGAAACAACACCTAGGCACTGCGATGTGCTTCCCACGTCTTCCATTTCAAACAATTTCCGGCGTGCATCCAAGCACATTTTCACTTGATACAAAGACTAGACCGGGGCATGTGTTTCTCCCCAGTCCCTCATAATATTAAATATTAACACCGGCATAATTTCCAAGGCCACAGAGTCGCATGAAGCAGGAGACCGTGTAGCCGCCCGCCTGTGACCTAAGTACTTTCCAAAGGCAGTAAGATGGTCGAAGCAAAATGTTGAGACACTAACAGCCACATGGTTTGGTGCATTTGTCGGCGGAACTTCCGCTAAGATGAGAACTAATAAATACGGTTCCAGAGAGTGTTATTTAATTGCATTCAGCCAGATTGTTTTTCTTTGTGTTCATCTTTGTTTACGTTCATTTGTGTTCATCTTTGTTTACGTTCATTTGTGTGACCAAACCAGAACAGGTTGGATGCAGATGAGTGTACTGGTCCGTGTGAGTGTTTGAGTGAGAGAGTGCGCTGTAGTGGGAACGTTTCAACAAACCATTATTCATGCATTGTGGAGACCCCGCTCTGCACAACACGGCAAGACACTTTAACATCAAAGCCGGCTCACATGGTCGCCAGACTCCCGTAGGAGTGTGTTCTTTTGATTCTCTTCCCCCTACTCCCTCTACTCTCAGCTGAGTGGTTCCTCCCAGCACACACCCCCTCCTCCGTTCCCCTCCTCGCCAGGTCACCTGGCGCTTAAAATAACCCCCCTTCGAGGACCTGCTATGCGCTCCTTCTCCTCCTCAGCCAGCCGCGTCAGTGAATTACACAGCCGTTCCACATTATTAAACATGACACTCAGCCAAGATAATGGAGCCTTTCTTCATCTTAATTTGGAATCCTAATCTGATTTTTTTTTATTAATAAGCACTGATCTGCATATCAAGGGCTCTCGTTAATTTCTCCGGCAAATCCCTTTTCACGATGCACGCGCAAGGAAAAATAAAATACAAATCTTGTCTCGAGAATCTTTCGCTCTCTTTTCCACATGAGAAATGTGCTTCTTAAGGCGAGGCTTAAGGGGAACAGGGCTGGGTAGCGGGCTGATTGGATGACGGCTGTAACCACCCTCCCCTACACCCACTCTAGACGAGACAGGAAAGGGGAAGAGAGAGAGAGCCTACCGTGTGTTTCGGTCTGCCTCATTTCTCATCACTTTACACTGTGGGACACTTACTGCTCTAATGCCCTGACCATCACACACTCAGTGTTTGCTGACCGACTGCTCGATTACGTTTGTGCAGTATTTACTGCGGTACATGTTTATATTTACCTCAGTATTTCCTGCAGTTTGGGTTAAAATGTAGTGTAGTATTTACTACAGTACCGGTTCAAATGTACTGTTGTGTTGTAGTCTGATATGTGTGTGTGTGTCCCCTACTGCGATGTTGTATAGTATTTTGTGTAGTATATGTTTACATTTATTGTAGTATTTGCTGCTCTATAGGTTTTAATTTATTGTAGTATTTACTGCAGTATAGGGCTATTTTAACTTTAGAAAAAAATTGTCTTGATTCATGTTTTTGTAGGTGAATGATTTACCTTGAGGAATCCTTGTGGACAAACAGCCAAAGAGCAATGGTTCATAACCTGTTTGTGGATACGACTGGAATTGGAATGCTTAAGTTGAGATCATTTCGATGACAGACAAGGTACAGAGAAAATGTGGGTTTATGGGATATTATGTAAGGGACAGCCTACTGTAATGGCCTGTAGGTTCAATAAACATGGGCGGGAATCAGTGGGTGATATGACTACTGATATTACAATATGAATACCGTGTGATATAGTATGCTACAGTATACTACAACATTTATAACCAGGCACTACACAATATAGGGTTATTAGAGTTTCATATGACGTTCTATGGTAAACTGTGGTACTGATGTCGGAGCCTCAACTCAGGGTAAACATATGTGTTTTCATGCAGTCATGAAGTTAATGGCCCTGTTAGAAATGCTGGTGTACTCTTTAAGATAATACTGGTTATGCCCTTTTATGTTGCTCTGTCGAAAAGCGACTTAACCGCTCGCCAAAGCAAAAAAAGGTTGCCAGGGCTACCCATATGGGCTGTGCATTGTGCGTTGTGCGTCACTGCAGGTTAGAAGAAATGCCAGTACGGTTCGGGAATGGCATTGTGATATTATCATGTTGCGCCGGTGTCACGGCGTCCTCGTGGAGGGATGGCAGCGAAGAGTCTTGCCCGGTGCCATGTAATCTGGTGGCCTCTGAGGAATGCCAGCCTCGGAGCGAGGGGGAGACTGGCAAGCATTTCAGAGATTTCCAAGCATGCAGGGAGGGCGGACGGGTGGGGGAGTTGACGTAGGACGGGGGTGCCGGTTGCCCCTCGGGGTGAGCTGAACTCCGGTGAGGGAAGGCCGTACGAACACAGGAGCTAGTCAGCGTGACCATTCCGGTCCTGGCTTCTCACTGTCGGGTCGGTAATTACCATCATGCTACGTGACACTGCTCAATGAATCGCGGCCATTCTCTCAGCCTCCAGCCCCTCTAGGAGCATTACATGCAAGTCGTTCGAGTTTGTTAAACTGTTGGCCAACAAAGAGAAAGACAGAGTGAGAGAATGTGTTTTGTGACGTACTTAACGGGCCTGCCTGGTAGCATGTTATGGGAGTCACCATTTGTCTCTTCTGCCCGAACCTGCGGCACCTCGCTCATCCACCGCTCACATGAACGTCTATGCGTCACACGTCATCTTCCGGCCCGCCAATACCCTGGTTCATCAGAAATCAATCCCTCTCATCCGCCGCCGAAATGAATACCTCTAGAGACTGAGGTGTCACCGGGGACCTAGCACAAATCAGAACCGCCAGACGTTTGTCTTTCTTAAGCCCAGACAGCAACACCTCCCTAATCCCTGGCTCCCAGCCAAAAGCACAATAAGTTTAATTAACCAGCTCATTTCCACGGCACCTCGGAGGAACTTAAATGCGAGCAATCCCTAATTTATGGGTTAATTAATAAGATGGGGAAAGGTAAACAAAATAAGAATCAATTTGCCAGACCCAAGGCTGCTGTGAGGCAGGGCCTCGATCACGATGCAGAAACAAAGGCACGGACTGTGGCCTTCACCGAGGTCGTTTTGAAGTAAACGGAAGGTTCAGATGCCAACCTCTATTGGCTCAATATAAACTCCATCAAATCGTCACCAGCTCCGGATATTGGGCTGGACCACTGCCGTTTGGGCATACCTACTTTATTGAACAGTATCATGCTGGGATATTAGGCTACAATCAAACATGCAAACACGATTGACAGCCTTATTCCACTGTAATGATTGGCTCTCAGCTCTTCCAGCGTGGCATTGGTAGAGAAGTGACATTCAAATACGCCCACACGGGTGGTGGTGAAGGGCAGGCAGGAGGCCGACAGTCAGATGCTTTAGTGTCCCAGTCTTTTCTCTAATGAGCAAGTATGTCCTATATACGCGCCCAAACAGACACAGCTCCATGTTACCATGAACGACTGGCTCCAAATTGCCATTACAATCATGCAAGACTAAATCACTTGGCTGATAGAGGAAATAACCTGGCTAAGATAATGAACGGGTGAAGCTGCGACGTGATTGGCACTTTGAGCACAAATAACCTGGAATTATCTGTAATAACCATGGTAACCAAGTGGTAATTGCCAGAAAGTTCTCTTGTCTCAAAAATAGCGGTTAAAAAAAGAGGGAGCTAGAAATGAGTCCTTGCTCGGTTTAACTTACATTACTCGTATGCATTGTGGCCTTCTCTACAGGCAGCTTTCTCCTTGACCCAAACAAAAAATATTTGTATTAAATGTTTAAAAAATAAATAAAAGGATTAGATTCAAATGATGTCCACAAATCTCTGTAATCGTGTACGTGTAGACTGGTTAACTGAATGGCTACTACAGGAGATCTCGGTTAACATGGAGTAAGACATCCAAAAAACATTCAAAATATAAAAAATGCCACTTTAAAAAAAAAAGTTCTCAGACTGCCTCTGAAATAGAGAAATGTGAAATACCTTCACAAAAAATATTTTATCAATATATTTCAATAATTTATATAATTTACGGTCTTTCTTTTCAAAGCCTTGAGATCATTCTCAAAAGGTATTAAAGTACTATTTACATAGTAGACCCACTAATTAGATTTGAAGTGTACTAAAACCCTATTTGTTTCCAAATAAATATTGTTTGACCTGAAGAGAAGGCAGTTTGCAAGAATAGTCTGAGATTATGACACATCAACTATTGCACAGTCTACTGATACGAGCGGGTAGCGAATATATATATATATATATATATATGAAGAAAATATTGTAGACTGTCGAACATTACTGTCAGGATCTGCCCTTGGCAGATGACGGGAGATAGACACAGTCGCAGAGAATATTTACAATCTGAAGTCTTTATTAACATTCAGGCAAGACAGGCACTGAACATAAAGGACTGAAACAAACAGAAAAGACCACCAATCAAAATAGGGTAGAACAGAACAGTGAACACTAAACACAAAAACCCATACCCTACAATGAGAACCAACTGGTAAACAAGAAACATGAACAAACTGCCACACAAAGAACCTGACCAAACTAACATACAAAGAACCTGACCAAACTAACATACATAGAACCTGAACAAACTGACATACATAGAATACGACCAAACGTACCAACAGAAACCAACATACCTTAAACAATGACCAAACAATGACAGACAGGAAACCACTGAAGTAAATACATGAACGAACAAGGAAATACATCTAACAAACGACAAAGTAACATGCATACCGACATGGAACGCCGACATGACACACAGACATAGAACTAGAACCCAACGTACCTGAAACAATGACCGACACAGACAAACTGACACAGACCAAACTAAATGCAGACACTAACGAACTGAACACAAAACAGGTGAGAAACAAACACAGGTGTAAGACATTGTCCTTGATGAATTGCCACTCCGAGGTGGCAGGGGGAGTGTCAACCCTGGCATGAAGGGGGACAGAGGCAGTTCGTTACAATTACGATAAAATCAATATCGTTCTTTAGTTCTTGTTTCTGCTGTCATCAACAAAAAAACATTAAGACATTGCTTGCTTGACTCCTGTTCGCCTCAAACGGCTAGCCAATTCGAAATGACCAATCACAATTAACCGATGAGGGCTAGCATAATATGTTGAACATTATTTTTGTTTGGATTTATTGAAATGGCTGATTTGCCCACTAGGCTATAGTTTAGGCTTCAGCTAGTCGAAAGTTGGTTCAAGCACCAACATGTATTGACCTGTCTGTCTATGTCGTGCTGCAATCTTGACTGACCTTATCTGACAATTCTCTTGTTCCGGTTAACCCTTAACTATATATATAAAAAATGTGTGTGACTGCAAAGCTAAGAAATAATAACTCAACAATCAGAATCCGCAAAAAGTTGGATGTGGTTTACCACAGATTTGAATTTCAAAATTGTTTTTTAATGGTGCATTGGTGTCAATGCTTTTGGCCAAAACTTTTCATGTGACTAATTTGTGACTGGCATTGCTAATACTGGATTATGAGGTAGTTCAACTAAAGTATTTTCTTCTCGTCCATATTACTATAATATTGCTTTGTTCTGTGTTAAACCAACCAGCCATAACAGTTTCATCTGAGTCGTACTGTTGAGTGACACAGTTGTGCCACGAGATGTCATGTTGATCGGGTTTGAGCGCTCATCTCCCAGGCACGTTCCCTCCCCCTGCTCCGTTTCAAAGCCGGGACATTTAATGTAGAGAGGCAGGAGGAATCTTCTGATTAATACAGATATTATGCAAATGCAAATTCCCTGCCTTGCAGCCCTGAGGCAAGTCAGAACATGGGACAGGATGCAGAGTGGGAACCACTAGAGGAATGACAGAGGTAGATGGGGGGGGTGAAATGACAAATAACCAAATGTGCCGTTCATGTTAGACAGTTCTTCCTGTCTTGCGCTGGAAACCACTGATGTCATGATCAAACCGCAGACTATGTCTAGGGTCGTGCTTTCTGCCGTGCCTTTTGAAATGTTGAATAATTATTCATAAAAAAGAAATAATGCAGCCATTGTTTACCAATGCGAGTTGACAGTGAACACATCCTGGAGAGGTTTATGGTCCTGCTTATGTTCAAAACAAAAGATTCCCACAACCTTGCCGGGTCTGGGTTTCGATTTCGCAATCTTTTGGTTAATTGTCTAGCTGATAGGCGACCTGCTGAGCATAGGTAAGTGCTATAGGCAATAATAACACAATAAGCTCTCAAATGCACAGTGGATCACTTTCACCTGTACTGCTGTCATACCTGTTTCCATTCTTAGAATTATTCTATTTGCTCAGGCATGCTCAAATGCTCTTTCTTCCACAATCACAGTCATACAATTTGTGCACACTAATGACCTACCTGTTAGATACACTTTAACTTTTGTGCACTCTTGTATTCTGTGTATTTATTGTGTAACTGTATGTTGTCTTGCACGTTTTTGCTTTATCTTGGCCAGGTAGCCGTTGCAAATGAGAATTTGTTCCTAATCGGCCTAGCTGGTTAACTAAAGGTTTAAAAAATAAGTAGGCCTACCCCATCTTCTGAACTTACTTTGTACTGAACAGTGGTGTTTGCATTTATGCTCTATTTCTTTTTCAAGGGTGAATTGGAGCACTCACTGACTCTGTCCTTTCTGAACTTTTACCTCAACGAGATGTGTGAGAGAAATCAGCTCTCTTCCCCTTTTTATTTGGGTCCTCCTCCGTTTGTCCTACTTTTCATTAGACACCTTCCTACTCTTCATGCCATTGCAGCTAAAAACCTCCCCTCAATGTGATCAGGCCTGGACTCTATCTACCTAGAAAGCTGACGTCTTCTCTGGAGCCCTCTGACCCCTCTTCCTTGCCTCCAGAGTCATGGTCCATAGCCTTGCTCCCAGCTCCTCACTCCTATCTCCCTTGTTGTCGTACACTCTCATAAGTATTCACAGTGGGACTGTTGACCGATACCAGGGGCTGGTCATTAGCTCAGACCCAGTGGCCAGCCTCCTTCTGGGGGACAGTAGAGGTCTTTGTTCCGCTGTCATGCCTCACATTCCCAGAACAGCCATAGGTCCCCTGGAAGGCAAAGTTCATGGGGAGTGACACAGCCCTATTCTACTACCCCACGGATCTCAAATCCCGCCCCCGGGCATACCTTTTGAGAGTGGGGCTTGGCTGTGGCTAAAGCCCTCATTAAATATGGCCGTCTCAGACAATGGCTTTGGACAGAGGTGCACGAAGGTGGTTGTTACACGCCTAAGGAGCCTATTGAGAGACATGCAGTTTGGCATTCAGGATTATTGCATAAAGGGTCAGTGCATCTGGACTGGCGGGAGGCGGGGACAGCATCAGACGGATTCTGACTCTCGTCCAAATTTAGGTAAATGGCAACGGTAAAATAGAAGAGTACAAATTGCAACTATGAGTACAGATGAATATGTGTGTACTATTTGAAAACATGTAGTTGTGAACGAAGCGGTACTGTTTATATATCCATATAGATGGCTAGAAGACATACATGTGGATAAACGTTCTAGCTTGTACATTACAAACTGGGATGTCCAACTTCATTGGCTGATACCTCCTGGTGAGCCAATTGGCCTGGTGAGCCACGTGACCATGGTAACAGGACTCCGCCAGTTAATCATACTCGTATTCATTCTTTCTCATTGCAATGTCCACGCTGACACAGACTCTATAATAGTCAAAAAGGAATGTGCCAAGGAGGAGTTCCCGGTCTTCTGTGGATCGTCCCTGTTTTCTGGTGGCCTGTTTACGGCTAGAGCTGTCCGTGGATACGTTTGGATTTGCCTGTTTTGTTGTTGTTATTCACACGCCCAGATCTGCCTATTGTTGCAAAGATGCTATGATGAACAACAACAAAACCGATTGTGTATAGCTCATAAATAGACACCAATGTGATATGAAATATGGATATGGAGTCTATAATACAGTCACGGTTGGGAACCTTTTGTTTCCATGCCAGGCTTTTAGTGGGGTGCACACTTTATTTCCGGTGGGTCTTCATTGGGCATGGATATTATGGGTTTGGGTGAGTAAGCTGATCAGTTGGCATATTTAAGTCACTGGGAGATGTATCTATCGTGCTTAGTATTATTTAACCGTTACGTTGATTAGGCTGGTGAGTGTTTACATTGTATAAGTCACACTGGTAAGCGCATTTTAATTTAAACCAGTTATATGTTATTCGTTTGTCACATTTGTTTTGAATTAAAAGCACCACAAACTGGATCTTTGTTCTGCATTTGGCTTTCCTTGCACTAAACCACGCAGTTCCTAACAAATACATTGAGCGTTCGAGTTCTTGCTTCTTCTGTCTCTGTAAAGCCAGATATATATGTGTGTCATCTTTTTCTTAATATATGGAGTAAACAATAAAGGATCCAAAATGGAACCCTGAGGAACTCTTTTGTGGATTTCTTGAAAAATGTATTTAATTCCTTCAGCTACAGTAGCCTGTGTTCCATCACTAAGGTAATTTTGAAACCAGAGCCAATTGGCTTTGGTCGGGCAATGGAGCAACACAGCCTAATTCCTCATCTAAGGCTTTGACAATGTCATTAACAACCATTGTAGTTGCTGTGATAGCACTGTGCTCCGGCCGCAAACCAGATTGAAACCTGTTCAAAATCCAATTTTCTGATAAAAACCAACATATCTGTTTATTTACCAATACCTCCAGAATATAGGCGATTGATATCAAGGACAGTATTGTCCCCACTCTTCTGCAGCGGGAGCACATGATCTTTTTTTCTCATTTTAGGGAAACCCTTTGAGATTATTTGTCAGATTCAATGAGTATGTTAGAGCTCCAGAGATGAGAGCCTTACTAACCAATAAGCCTGAATCTGGTATATCAGCCCTTGTGTTTTTCTTAGTAAATAAGGCTTGATGATGCTATGATAAAATGGTTGATATAAATAATACGTTTATTTATAAGAATTATGGCACAGATATAATAATATCGAATTATATTGGCAAAAAATAGTATTAGTATTAAAATCAAACAATTATTATTACTTCAGAAATCTTACCTTAGCTGGTTGCCAATATACCACACCCAATTATGCTATGGGTCTCATGCATGATGCAACACAAAGTTCCTGGTTTTGATCCTTTTGGAGGTATGAAGTCTCATAAACCCCTACGTTCAGCCAGTAGTAGCCAAGTGCTCAATTAACCTGATTTGAATAAAAATATACAGAGACGGGTTTCTATATAATATATACTATACATACACTGTGTATACCATATGTATTATCATATTAAAAATATGTGCCCTAGAAAATTACCTACAATAATAGTCTGTTACATGTGACTGTACACTAAATACAGAGTTCATAAAGATGTGCATGAATAAAATGTATTGTTCTGTTCCCGAGGAGGAAAAGGACAGGCCCCTGGCCTCTGTTACCCCCCCGTCCAAAACAATTGGAGCAGACGCTGGCCGGGCCACGATGTCCCCGCGGAGGATTTCTTTAATGGAAATTTGGTGTAAGAGTGCTTCTCCTGAGGGATACTGAGCTGTAACAAATCACAAGGACGTGCTCGAAAATATGACATTTACCCGCTGCTGGCGTCGCAAATCATTCACACCAGGATGTGCCGACCAGTACACACAGGTCTAACCAACCATCCCCGGAAAATAGGCTCCCCCTCCAGCTCCGCCCATTTATTTTCTTCCCCATTATATCCCTTCACACTCACTCATAACGCGCGGGATTTATATCTCCCACCTCTTCTTTCTACTAAATACCACGTCCAGTGATGGACAGGTTCCTAATTAGAATGACCGACGGGGGATCTTAACTGGATTCAAGCCCAGGTGGGGTACGATGTTCTTGTGTGTGTGTGTGTAGATCCGACCTGTGTGCTGGTGAAGTGGGCGTCGAGCTACACTGTGTGAGAGGTGCACTCTGGGTGTAACAACAACCGTACGATACTCGACACACCGCTACGTATCCACGTAGTAGCAAAAGGTGAACCAACGCTGCTCCGCACACAAAGACCGGGCTATGTCAGAGGGGAGGCGCCGAGGGAAAGTTAGCCCGGGAGTGGTGGGGGAGATTCGGGAGGCTGATCCGGGGGAGGTGGGCGGTTAAATGTTTCTGATGTGGACGGGAATGAGCTCCGACAGCTAGACTAAGGATGGAGGAAGGAGCTTATTTCACGGCTGATTTGTTTTAATATCTGGAGCAACAGCAGGAAAGCATGTGGGTTAGAGGACTACAGCGGGGGGGGGGAGCCAGAATATGGGGACGAGAGACAGGGAGTGGAAAGGATGACAACTGGCTGATGAGAATGATAAGGTGGACCGCTGAAGAAGAAGAAGGTGAAGGTGAAGGAGAAGGAGGAAAGGTTGAGGGTTTATATAAGACGAGACTTCACTTGAGAGGATGAAACATGAAAGGAGCGAGTGATCATAGTTACAGATGGCTAGGGAAAGTGAGGAGAAAGAGAGAAAACGCCATAGAACAGTGGGTCTCTGGAAAGAGAGAGAGATCTGAGGGACAGAGAATCAATCAATAAAATACCAAGAAAGAAAAAGAGCTAAGAGAGCGCGGTCGGTATCTGAAATAGAACCTGGGTAGTCACTGGTTTGGATCTGCAGGCAAGATGAGCCGTGTGCTGTGGGCTGTACCGGGCTGTACTGGGCTGGACAAGGTGATGTAAGGTGATGGCTTGGACCCAGAAAGACACAGAGCAGAGCCGCCCCTTTGATGTGATCAGAGGTGAAGAGCAGAATAGAGCTGGATAAAAGGCCCCAGAGCTGGGAGAGAGAGAGAGAGAGAGAGAGAGGGGAGGGAGAGAGAGAGCGAGAGACAGAGAGAGAGAGAGAGAGAGAGCGAAAGGAGAGAGAGAGGGAGAGAGAGAGAGAGCGAAAGGAGAGGGGGTTGGAGAGAGAGAGTGGGAGAGAGAGTGAGTGGGGGACAGGGAGAGATATAGGGGGAGGGGTTGATTGATAGAGGATGAGTAGGAGGGTTCTAGCAGTTGTTCCTGCCTGCTATACATGACTCACTACACAACATCCAATGGAGGTGTCTACAGTTGTTATAACAACACCCATAACACATCCATACCTCCATATATATAATATAAACCTAAGAGTCATGTGGAATGAAAATGAAGAAGGGAAATCAGGAGGCAGGGCGATTGGCCTGAGAATGAGCAGAGAATTAGATGGGAGCTGATGGCTGCTACTGGAAATCAAAGTGGAGCGGAGACGAAGGCAATATGGGCAGTCCCTGTGCAACCCACTGTGGAGGGACAAGCCCAGAGCCAGGCCAGTTCTGTGACCCGTGAGTAATATCTGTCAGCAGGACTCAGCTCCCACCAGCCCACAACCCCCCATGGATCAGAACCTGGCAGCTCCTAATATCGCTACAGTCTGAACACAGCATTATGGATCCTAATGTGGCAGCACTTAATATCGCTACAGTCTGAACACAGCATTATGGATCCTAATGTGGCAGCACTTAATATCGCTACAGTCTGAACACAGCATTATGGATCCTAATGTGGCAGCACATAATATCGCTAGAGTCTGAACACAGCATTATGGATCCTAATGTGGCAGCTCCTAATATCGCTACAGTCTGAACACAGCTTTATGGATCCTAATGTGGCAGCACTTAGCCTACCTAATAACACCTCGATCAAAACACAGCCTCATGGATCTAAATGTGGCAGCTTCTAGCTACCAACATAATGATATGAACACAGCCGCAGAGACTCTAATCTGGCAGCTCTTACCTAATAATACCTCAATCAAAACACAGAATTATGGATTCTAATATGGCGGCTCCTAGCTATTAAGACAACAATATAAACAGCGCCCTGTGGATCATAATATGGCAGCTCATAGCTAACAGCACTACAATCTATAAAACAAACACAGAGCTATAGATCTCAAACAGCTAGCATCAAACAACACAGACTTGGTTACATCGCACCTGGTCTTAACCTTAACCATAGTATTTGTGCAGAAAGGGAAAGATGTGGATATGTATAAGCAATGCAGTTGTGGACTATTCACGGTGTTACAGAACGGCACACTTTAAGGGGTCACGGTGGGAACACAGGAGCATGGTGAAAGCTGCAGAGCATTGGAAGCTGCTGATAGGCTATTGTCAAACCTGAGAGGTGCATGTGCTTTTAAACCGAGTAAACTTTGACCTTTCAAGGAAATGTAATTTCTCTCCCTCCCACCGAATGTCTCAGTCTTTATTTATTATTATTATTATTCAGTGCTTGTGCATCCTTTGATGCGCGTATTTACACGGAGCATCCTTTCAAACAGCTCTCTGCACCAAGTGCCCTCACACTGCTGGGTGCATTGTCAGGAGGAACTCGCCGAAATGCTCCCTCCTTCCAGCCGTCTCCATTGTTTCCCGTTGCAAGTGGATCCCGTCGAAAGCCATTTTAGACCGTAAGCACCCATCGTACTTTATGCGCGGCTGTTAGGGCCCGGGCACAGTGCGTGTTGGTAAAAAGCCAAAAGAAGTGTGTGCTTGTGTGTGAGTGGCCCTCGTGCAATACTCCAAACACAAAGAATATTTTTACATAATGCACCTCCTCTGTCGCAAACCATTGTCGGCGCGATTGGGCAAACGGCCTCAGGTTTTTTTGATCCATCTTGTGTCCTCTACAGTGACAGCTGGTCGCCATGGCACCTGCTATGCGCTCCTGCCAATTGGGTGTATATCTGGTACGTGGTACGGCGTAAGCGTTTGCCATTAGGGCTACGTAACGAGGATGGCGACCGTGTCCTGTCTCAAAATCCGGTGGCGATCTCTCGTCGGAGCGCGGGTAGCACAGGGGAGTTCGGAGAGTCGCCGGGTGAACTGGGAGAGTGTCGGAGTGCAACGGGGCTCCGAACGGATGGAACCTCATGAGTCAAAACAGAGGAGGGAGAACGAGGCAGAAAGAGAGGCTGCTTTGTGCGCAACTATTTCTCTGTCCATTGACGAGTGCAGAAATAATTACCCCCTTTCAAATGCGCCTGCATAATTTGCTCAATAAAACGTTTCCATGTAGACAAGCACATCCCCCCCCACCGCAGAACTCAATGGGTGGAGAGGAAGTAGATGGTGGGATGGTGGCTTTTGGGAAGTTGTGTAGAAAAGGAGAGGGGAAGCGGTGCACGCGACATCAGAGGACCTTTGTGAAGTGTATGATCGAGGTTAAATGGGTTTTTGTGCTAGCGTGTGTGTGTGTGTGGCTGTGCCAAATGTCTTTGTGTGCGTCTCTGTCTGAGTTTATGCCACAGCAGCCCATCAGGAGTGCGGTGTCGCTGGTGCTCTAGTTAGCTAATCATCCCTGTAGTCTCCTCTCTCTGTGGTGTCATTACCCAGCATTCTGCATGGCTGGCCTACTAATAAACAAACTGTGAAAGACATTATGGGAGAAATCCAAATTTTCCCCGCTAAAAAAACCTCCTCCTAGATCTCTGTGGAAAAAGGCTCTCCGCCCGTTTTAATGTGAACTATGGAACAGCGAGGACTTTCATAATTGTCTATGATTGGACACTGTGGCCATGATCATTTTCTTCCGCTGTTTGGTAAACAAAACAATTTAGACTTTAATATCTTGAGTACCGTGAAATTACCCTCAGTCTTCACAATGACAGCCCTCATTCCAGGCAGCAAGCCCCGCGATTCTCTACGAACTGTCGGTCGTATTCTGGATTTTCTCTACGGATTACGTCTTCCCGAAATTAATTTAGTTTATTTACACGGCAATGTGTTCGACTTTAAATGAAATCATTCTAAAGTGAGTCTCGCATGCAGCACCGGTCACACGGGTCATTGCGCCGTAATGGAGTAGAATAGCAGAGGTCTAAGAACTGATTGCCAGTAAGGGAACATTTTGTTTTAATTTTTACATGCGCTTTACTTGACAGCTAGCAATGAAATTACATAAATCCGTAAACAAACCTATTATCAACAATCAGACCGATCCCAAGTGTCTCGGGAATGTTGTTATTCCGCCAGGTCGGAGGTGATCGTGTTCATCATCAGCCCAATTCCCAGTTCCCAGACCGGACCCGGAATGCTTTGTTTCATCACAGCTGATGGATGTGTTCTTCTCTGCCTCTCTCCCAGTCGAGGTGGCTGTTTATTGTTTGAGACTGGCTCAATTTCTCAGCGAGGCACTTGGTTTATGTTTTTTGGGAGTCTCAGCAGAGAGAGAGAGAGAGCAGGTCATGAAGACAGTGCCATGGGACAGCTGTGCCAAAGTCGCTCTGTTTTAATATAATCCTCCCCCTAACGTTATCACTGTGTCCTCCTGGCCTCCGTTAGTACGGGTTTGGACTTGTTTTTGTCTTCAGGACACATTAAAAACCTCACCTGGTGTCACCTGGTTTTGTTCAGAACCATTGTTCCACACCAAAACAACCTACAGTTTATTTACAGAGTTGTTGCAGGACCAGTTCTCCCCACTACCGCTGGTTGACCTGATTAGGGCCCATATGTTTCCCCCCCTCCTGCATTCTGACTCCGTATGTTGTGCCACTGGAGAATAGCTTAAAGAAAGACTTCCATATCAGCTATGAATTATATATAAATATATGTATCCCCCCCTGCTTGGTTTACTCTCTGCTCCCTTCATTAAGTGGGGTCAGGCTGCTCACGACCTCTATCCCAGAACCAGGCTATCCGTTCATTCGTGCTAAAAGTGTGTGAGAGACTGTGCGCCGGTGAATGTAAGCAGTGGTGAGTGCTCGGCTGTGTTGCTGTAGCCAACACACACACACACACACACACACATGCAATAAACCTAATCAGTGATTTGAATACACAATGACAGGTCATCTGGTTTCTAGGTCGGAGGTTACAGAGTTCAGAAATTGGTTAACCCATGAAGCAAAAAAACACATAAGTGCTGGTAATTGATGTGCTGGTAACCAGCTAAAGCTATCATGATGCTTGGTCATTTTTGGAAGCAGTTGTCATTATTCAGTTTGGCAAATTGCTAGGAAATTACAAACTTTATGTTTAGCATTTGTTTTTACCTATTTAACCCACTATTTAGCCCCTGGCTAGTCTAGTAGGCCTAATATTATTAAGCAGGCTATTATAACATAAAATAACTGTTTACATTCAATTATGTATGTTATGTCTCCCAAACATACTCAATTATGTACTAGGTCAGATAATTAGCAAGCTAACTAGCTTTGTGTTCTGTACATAGTAAGATAACTTGCTTTCAGTTTTGTGCATTACCAAGCTAACTAGCTTTTCTTCTGTACATTAGCAAGCTAACTAGCTTTTCTTCTGTACATTACCAAACTTACTAGCTTTTCTTCTGTACATTAGCAAACTAACTAGCTTTTCTTCTGTACATTACCAAGCTAACTAGCTTTTCTTCTGTACATTAGCAAGCTAACTAGCTTTGTGATGTAAGCCATGGCACTGATAAGTTAAGTGCCTGATTTTCCCTGGCATAACACTGATCTCCTAGCTTTATTCTAGTCTCAACGTTACAATGGAAGTAGCAACCTAGCTAGGACATCAATATATGCAGTATTACCAAATATAGCTTGTTAGCTCTCGTACATTGTTGTAAGGGTTATAAAATGTTTTTTCACATTATGTTTTTTTGTGTTACCAGCTGATTGTACACAAATGCTTTCTGTAACATTATATTACAATATATAATAGTTATTATACCAATGTTACGATATGATGGTGCTAGATCATGTTTGCTCTCTCTTAGCTGACTAGAATAAACTGCATGAAACATTATATAATTGCCTTTAATTGTGTTCTAGAACAATATTAATTGTTAATTGTGTTATGTATTGTATTATGTATATTTTCCCAAAGTACTGCGTGCCTTTCTTCCCAGAAATGTTGTCTAATGTTGCTGCTAATTGACTAACTGTTAATTAGTGAGCAAGCTAGCTTTGTAATGGTAACATCTAGTTGAATATGCGTCGCTAGAAGGTTTGTGTATTGCATTGTTGCGCACCGATTTGAACACATTTATTTGCTTGTAAAATGGATTCATATGGTATGTCTGGCCGCATTTATTACTCCTTGTTAAGAAATCATTGTCATGATCTTGCCAATATTTGATTCTGAATTATAACAATGAAATATAAAAAGCAAGCGACCTTTGATACACAACTGTGCAGGTCTTACATTTGGTCATTTGAAATGCTTCCTACCCATTTGAAAAGCTCGGAAACCCCGTTTATATTCCTCATTGTTCCATTTTCTGTAATGTTCTGCCACAACAGGGAGTTCAAATAAAGAAACTGCATCTGTATACCTAACATCTCCAATAGGTGACACACCGAGTGTGTTTGTGTGTTCTCCATGCCATATGAGAGGGGGATGGTCCTGGCCATTGAGCTGAAAAGCATGCTGAATGATGCTGCGGAGTGATTGGCTTTCTAGGGGTGTGTGTACCAGAGTGTACCAGAGAGAGGGAGGCAGGCCCGGGAAAAATAATGTGTACGCAATCTCTAATTAAAAAGACCGATGAGGGCTAACACACCTCCGCCGACTGGCGTTATCAGTCATTAGTGAGAGTGCAGAGTGCAGCAGATTATGTGAGGCCGTGACCCGGAGCTACAATGGACTGCCTTTCCATATACCTTATTTTCCCCCGCGTCCCGCCCACTAATATTACACCCCATACCTGGACGAATGCACCGCGAAAATAAGCGAGCTCGCAAATAATTCCTGACGCGGAATCGACAACCGGAACGCGGGGACTCTGCGGTGCAGGTTATCTGGGTGTTACGGTTAAGTTGCATTCTACCAGCTGGGCCCACCTCCCACATAGGTTGCCTTAGTGTTAAATTGATACCTCTGCCGATCTGGTGCAAACCATCTGCTGGTGTACTCGCCCAAACAATGGTCGCATAGGAAAGGCCTATGGGGGTGGAAGGGAGAGGATTTGCCCCCACCCAGGGTACCTTCATTGGGTGCACTGGTCCAGAACACTGTCCGTCACCCCCCGCCACCACCACCACTGTCCATTGACAGGACCAGGCAACTCCAGCCTGCTCCAGGACTAGTTTTACCCTCCATTAACGGACGGGGGGAGGGGAAACTGAATAGGGGCTACGAGGCCGGGTAGGACGGACCAGTGAGCCTCTCATGAATTCTGTATGATTTATGTTCATTAATTTACTGCACTTCCGAGTGCATGGTGTTTAGGGTCTACAATCTCGCTCAGAGGGTGAATTGATCACCAGAGGCCTGACATTTCTGCCCCCCTTTTGCCGTCTCTACCACTCAAGCCCAACCCCCCCCAGGCCGTCAGACGCCAAACCCCTCCTCCCTGGTACAGGCGGCGGCCGGAGGAGGGGGCCGTGCCAGCGTGTTGTACCGGCGTCGGCCCTCGTGCCCTATCTGGCAGTGGCAGTTACCCCACATGCAGAGCAGTTCTCTGGGATAGCCTTCCCGGCCTGTCAGATTGTATTTGCGTGTCTGCGGGGATCAACTGGCGACAAGGACAGCGGCGAGGAATATGAACGCAATTTCACAGTGCTGACAAAGTGTGTTCTTGTTTGTTGAGCTTTTGTTTACAGAGGCCTCATTTACATTCCATTTTCTTGAATGGCAATACAGCATGTACTGTATAGTGATGAACGCACAATAGGCATTTGAATGCTGAGAGCTAAGAATACGAGCGTGAGGATAATTATAGCCTTTGTTGGATAAACTGGGGAAATTGAGCAGTCCTAGAGAGTGAACGCTAACAATCTACAACAAGCGTAAGCAAACAACTGTTTTGGTTGTCGCTTTTTGGTCTTCGGTTTACCGACAATGTGACTTAACAAGGTTACACAGTACTTTCCGCTTCGATGAGCGGATTATATGTTGGTAGTCTCGCACATTTCAATGGAATTGCAAATAGAGACGCCTCTTCTGTGACATCGTAACACAGTCAATATGTCTGCATATTCATAACAACGCGTGTAGCTTTATTACAATCGTCGTAATCACATTACACACCTGTGCCCGCCGGTGAAGATGCACACGCACATATGGAAACATTCCCCCTCTAGGGGGCGCTCTTGGATCCAGCGCTGCTGGTTCTGCACATCCCTAATCTGTGGGTGGACCCATGGATCCCGGGTGTGACCTCACGTCGTCGTTTCAGTAATCAGGGTAAGCCAGGGGCCTCCAGTGACATGACAGGGCAGCCCATTTGTGGCTCACTGACACACTTCAGACTGATGACATATCGCACATGAATGCCATCGCCGCTACGTAGTCGGCGGGGAAATGACACGTTTGTCAGTCTTCAAATGGTAACGCTTGGCAACGCTGAGCATTAGCCGATATTAGCAATACAAGCGTAGCGGTGGCAATCGCGTCAAATTGGAGGAAATTGGATTACTCAGTGACTATAGAGGGAAAGTTGAAATAAACCTAGTGAATGTAGTTATTCCTCCGTCGTGGCTCGCCACCAAATAGAAGTGGAAACACACGCCTAATGGAAATGTGATATTCTTCTCTCTGATGCCTTATCTACATTGCTAATCTTTTGTGTTTGTCTACTTTAAAGGGCTATTTATTTCAGTTCATTTCAATGTACTTAATCTTGTTTGGACATGCAAATGAGGAGCCGGGCATCAGACTTGATCAAATACACACATCTTGCCCCATCATAAAGGCTCGCCCACTCTCCCCCCTCCCCTCAGCCCCAGAACAACACCATTCAGAGAGGCCACTTGGCCAGCGTGGAGGCTACATACACGGAGGCTGGACGGAGGCTGACGAGAGACCCGGGAGGCATGCTGGGCGTGAAATCACCCCCTAACAACATTAGAGACATCCCACCAATCAGACACTATAGGCCCGAGACAGACAACAGCCATGCCATTTTCATCCCATTCAGACACACTGATGTGGAGTGCTGCATTTTAGAGCAGAACAGAAGAGGGACTGGTTATTTCCTGCTTCTTTAGTTCAGAGAGACAGCGAGAGAGTGGGGGGGAAACAGAGGGACACATTGAGACTATCTCATAAGAGACGGATTACAGGGAGAGATATTACCGGAGAGTGAATTGAAGTAAATGGCCTCAATTTGAACACATTTCCTTCCCCCCCTCTTTTAAAAAAAAATGGCTGCCGAGGATTCTACAGCAGTAACCATAGAGCCTCTTGGTCAGCTGCCAGGAATACTGTTTCCCATTTTGTTGGTCACTTGCTAGGGCAACCTGTACACACCCAATCCCGGCACACGTGTGTCTTTTTCCGAACAAACTTTACAATCAAGACGAATGAGGATTTAAACCTGCCTCGTGTTTCCAGGTTACACAATCCCGGCACAACCCTGATTGCACTGGAACATTACTCCACACCGACTTGACTTTGGAGGTTATTTAGGGAAAGTTTACTTACCCTTCAGATTTTTTTTGTGTATTTTGCGCAAAGTAGCTCGAAGACAGTGACTCAATGTCATGGTGGAGATTTATTGATCAACTCCCTGGTATCGATCGGTGCAGCAGAGAGCCTGTGTGTGTGTGGAGTTGTCATCCTATCTTGCCTGGCTACTAAAATGATCACTCCTGACAGACACAATGCCACGCCTCCCTTGCGAGGAGTCTGTACGTGAAGACTTTGTTACGGCGAAGAGATGGGACAGGCAGTTGGTGGCACAGGAAATAAACTGTGATCGGCTGCTGAGCACAGAACATTTTTTGTTCCACGCCTTATTACCTTCGATGAGAATCGTTTCGAATGTTTCATTAGGCTGTTGTGCCTGGCTCCCGTACTTTCTGTCCTGGTCCTGAGTCTCCACATACAGAACCGTTGTGCTCCGGTACCAGGTGTAGGTGTCCGAACATCTCTATGGATCGCCCTTCTTACCTAGACGTCAATGGCCTTTACCTTGGTGACCTCCTACTACATCGTCTTTCCTTTAGTTAGATCATTTGATCATTTGAACCTTTTGCGAGCTTGGAAAAAGCATGGTGCCTACAGTGGTGGAGTAGTTTTCTCTAGGGTCGTCCCTGTCGCAGGTAAAAGATCGGCACAAGCTGATTTACTCACTAGATGAGTAAATTTCCTTGAAAAAGTTATTTGGAGAATAGTTTAAAAACATTAAGGCACTCTGCAGACAAAAAGGATTCTTCACCTTGAAGATCACCAGGGAAGCCGTGACAACTCCCAAACGTAAGGGGTTGAGGGTTCATTCTATTTGTTGGATATCTCTCCTTGACTGCAGAGAAGGAAGACCCTGATAAAAATGGAGCTTTCTCTCTTCTTTCGGAGGCACTTTGATTGTTTCTCTTGTTGAGACCAATAACCGATTGTACAGTTGGTACCCCGTTACTTCCCACAGTGGAGTTCCTCGCTGGGTTTCTTAGACTACAAATTCAGAATGCAAATTTGAACAATTCCACATTCAGTCTGTCCCGTGAATTCTTTCACATCCATCAATCTGAAAGACTCATACTTTCCCTGTTGTCCTAGAAACCCTGGTTCATCGATGTCATTTGCAAGCCAACCGAGACAGCGGGGAGGTTTGTATGATCTGGGCTCGGTCACTACGAGGTCTAGCCGTTTGGCTGAGGTCCCCGCATGTCATTGCCTCCATTCTGTCTGCGAGGGTGTATTCTACAGGGAACTCAATGCATACGTGGCGGTCGTGTGCTTGTTGGTGCATCGCCCATGGTTACTGAAGGTCTTGGGGCCAAGTTGTTTTTCATTAAGTATGCTGATGTGGGCCTCCTGTCAGGGAAAACTGATGACCTGTTCCTAAAGGAGGTAGTGAGGTGTGGTCCTCATCGTCTAGGCTAGGTTCTCCAGAAGACAACCAGGGTTGAGTGTTATCTGTAGAGCGGTGAATCTGGCAGACTGGAATCCTCATCGCCCTCAATAGGATCGATTGTGAAGTGAAAATAGAAGCGTAGGCCCTAACCCGGGGAGTGTTATTCCTCATTCCCATCCTCAGAGAATGGGCGTGAGAGACATCGTTGTACGTTTTGTTTTGCCCCTTGGTCAGACCGTCACTTACGCGCTAGGGAAGCCTAAGTACGCAGCTGCACCACGGACTGCTCTGTTTCACCACAGTGATTCTGCACTAACAGAGCCAATAAAAGCCAGTGTCCTTTAGATAACGACCATCACTCAAGCGGGATCAGTGGCTGGTCACTCCTCGTGTTTGTGTAAAGGCCTCTCCATTGACCAGCGGCCATTCTCTACGTCGTGGCTGGAAGAAATACCCTCCGGGCCTTAACAATAGAGACGGAACTCGAGACGGAGAGGAGGGAGAAAGAGAGGAGGGAGAAAGGAGAAACTAAGGGGTGGGGATCGGGAGAGAGGAGGCGGAGTTGCGTTCGGAGTAACAAGTGGACACACCCATTGCAGTAGTCAGGCTGCAGGCCACGGGGAACGGAGACTCGTGAAGGACTGCTAAGAGCTTTCGTCACCTTCGGTGTAAAAGGAACATGCAGGGCGCTCCCACACTGCCACATTTCCAACCGCCATTAATACTTCCACTAATTAACTTCCGATCAGCCAATCATCGACTCGGGGTGTGCGGCTAGTTGGAGGAAGTCCCCTGAGGTGGGAAAAGCATGTGAGCTATCACCCCTGTGTCTTGTGCCTTTATGCTGCCTCCTGGCCAATACGCAAACACCTAATTGACACCTCAGCCTAAATCATCACACCGTCAGGCCAACAAATGCTTAGTCTAGAACCAGGGCAAACCCAGACCCACTCAAAGCACATTACAGAGAGATCAAATAAAAATGCAATAAACATACATAGTAGATGTATGAATAACTTTGTGTTGTTTAGCAGTGCCAAAATAATATTATTATGTGGCAAGCTTAGTCCGTTCTTGTGGTGCCTTTATAACTCACCAAGTCATCGTGGATCAGAAGGTTGTGTGGGTAATTCGCTATTCACACCCCGTGTGTAGTGTTGTGTTGTGCTTCCCACAACTCTGACTGACGTGCACGTACTAATGTGTGTCTGGGCCTTCCTGGTAGACTGTTGACAGCCACAGCCCCTGAGGAGGGAGTTGAAGTGGGCCTCTCTCGGCAGCCTGTGTGATAAAAATCAGGCCCTACAGGTACTGCTGGCTCCTCTATCAACACGGCCATTGTTCGCTGTGCACCAACTGCCGCGGTGCGAAGCCACAACCTGCCCGCAACTGTCTGACGCCACCAGGGCGATGGGGTCCTGGCGGAATCAGCCGGAGGGATACGTAGCGCACCCCGTCGTCCCGGGGGAATTCTACGGTGTTTCTTCGCTTTTATAAACGCCTGCGAGGCCACAGAAGAACCGGGCCCGTGCAGCTAGGCTCTCAATCAGAGAGAGAGACAGGTAGATTGACTGACTGACGCTGACGAAGCCACATAAAGTGCATACTTAGACCAGGAGTCAGAGGGAAGAGAACAACCCCGTCTGTGTTGTGCAAGCCAAGTCCAAACAGGGTCGGCCAGAAGAGGGATCATTTATCTCTCTCCCCTTCTCTCTTCTTTTCTCTCCCTCTCTTTTTCTCTCTGTTTGTTTCTCGCTTTTCCACAAAAAGAGCAGGAGATTGCGGTCCGAATGATAGGAATGGAATGTGCAGATAAGGAGCATTTAATTCATACCGATGCTACGGATATTCAATACACCTGTAGGTTAATGCACCGCTGTGTACGCACATATTATTGCTAACCACAACGCAATGCTAACGAACAACGCATTTGTCTACCTGAGAAATCGGCCTTATAGGCATCTCAAACCTTGAAGTCAGTATTCCTTGTTTGCCATCAAACAACATTAATCTACGCAGGATCTGTGGATGTCGATATGCAGTAGCGGGAGACAAAATCAGTCACGACCTTCGTCTAGTGTCACATTTCCATTTCAGACACAAACCCACTTGTGCAGGACTTAGACATAAGTGTTTGGGGCAGGACAAACGTAGCAGCACCACAGGTTTGACCTATCGGCTCGCTAGAAGAGAAGCCTTGTCATAATATATTGGTAATTCCTTCTGAAATATACTCTAATAGGCCCTTGTTCCCTATCAATCTTTTTCCAATTACCTGTCTCCTCTCCCTTAAATCTGCCCTAATCGTTGCCTTGGTAACTGGTTGCATCCACCATTGGAATTGTAGTCCATATTGTTCAATGTAATTACGCTCCTGAGAGATTTTAACGAGGACAGGGGCGTACACAGAGCTAGCGGAAGGCTGTGGCGGTCCTAAGTTTGTGTTCCCATTAGGTTTTCGGAGAAAAGGACTCACGTCAACGCGAAAATTCGCTACATTTCTGGTTTGTTGTCACACAATAGTAAAATTATCCCTTGGTGAAAAACACAGGAGAGAATGAATGCAATTGGGAGACGCTGGCTTGCGTTCCCTCCCCGAAATCCCACTGCCCCCATGGCTGGTGTCCTCTGTGGTGACTTGTCATCCTGTCATCTTCCTCTATGCACTCGACTGGACCGTAGCAGGCATGCTGGGAGTCCTGTCATTACTTACTCTGATACCCGCTGTTTGCTCTCTCTGTGAGCACACCAACAGGCAAACAAACACTGTGTTTACCCAAAACATCATCTCGCATCAATGTCACCTCAATTATCATTGCAGTGGCGTGAGCTTTTCAAAAGCCTCAGAATGTCTGAGCTCTTTCGCCGGCTACCACGACGGGGCCAGGTAACCCTGCGCTAAGACGCATTTACTTATGGACGGGGTTCGCTGCAATGTAATATGCTAATACGTTGTGTGAAAAAACGTACGATACCGCGAACTCCGTGTGGTGTTTGTCCTTGTGAAATATGCGAGGAGTGACGCTAGCGAGTTAACGTGTAGAGAGTTTCGGCAAGCAGGGGCAGACTGCTGGAGGCCACCCATGATGGAAGAAGCTTTCTGATTCCCTTTTCACACCCTTCCCACAGTGCTCAGCTGGAGTCCAGAACTGGCAGTCTTTAAGATAGAAAGAGGCTTTATAGATCCCTGTGAGCTCTGAAGGACAATGAAGCCAGGCAATCTCATCTCCAGTGACTGACAAAACAGCTCCTAGGCCGGGAGCCTCAAAGAGACACAACCTCCTCAAAGAGAAAAGAGGAGAGAGAGGTGAGAGAGAGGAGGAACGACAACAGGAGCTTCCAGGAGTGTCCCCCATTGTTTCTTCGGGGGAACAAGGTAAGGGACTGGGCCACAACACAAACACACACACACAAAACTGCAGCTTGTGCTCTGAGGGTTTGGGTGGGTGTGTGAGTGGGTGGGTGAGTGGTTGTGAGCGGGCATGTTTAAAGGGAGCCCATATTTCTCATGCCCTTCACGTTCACATTGTACGCAAGTGAAATGCTTTTAGAAACGTTATCAGATTTCATCACAACCATTCCAAAGCAGATGATATTATGAGTTGGTTAAACAAGTCTTAATACCGATCTCCTTTCTTGTTATCTTTGGTAGAAAAAGTACAAATCTGCTGTTATGTCCACAAAGAGGCCTGTCTGGTCTGTTCTGGTCCCAATTTGAGATACATTTTAATATTATTCAAGGTCCGGTTAAACAGAGAACTGGAACGGACCCAAGGACATGCTCACTATTTCCGTATTTATCACTGAGATGGCTGAATAACAAGATCCAGACTTTCACAATCTTATGTCAAATATGTATGAGAGACGCCCATATAAAACACAAAAGAGTATTAGAGTGACGTAAAATGTGTGGAAATTACAGAAAAACAATGGAACATTTTAGGTATACAGCTATTACAGTGTTGCTGGTTGGCAGAGCAGAACCCAAGTTATGTTCACAATTTCCTGTTTGGTGTGAAGAAAAATTTAGTATTGTGCAATGCCAAATGAGTAAGAAACCGTGAGGACAAGTCAATCTCCTAAATCTGCCAAACGCACTCAATCTTCACTTTGTAAAGTTTGTAAATCCCTTTGGTATAAATTATTCATAACAATGTTAATTGGAGCAAACACCGTTCAGTCACTCAGTGTGGGTGTAATCGAGCATTGACAACTTCTACAACTGTTTCTAAACGAGGACCGCATGATTGGTCAGAGACAGCGGCTTATTACTGGAGATAATATGCCTACTTATTCAAAGCATTCTGATTATATGCCGAGCTTAGACTTAGCTGTTTTTATGTTTCTAATATTTATAGATTAACATTCGGACTAAAGGTGATCAAATATTAGATATTTGTACATCCTATTGAGCGGGAATAAGACTATGATTTGGTTTATTACATTGTAGTTGGTTGGGAGCAGGTTAGAGCATCTGACTTGAACCGACAGGTTGTTCGATTAATTCCCCAAAGACAACAAGGTGAAATAACCTGTCATTTCTGTCCATGAGAAAAGCAATTAACTCAAATTGCACCCAGGTCAATGTTATGTATTATCAATGTACGATTACGTTTTTGAACAAACATATCAGAACATGCCATCTTATATGTCAATGTATGACACATGTATGTTCATGTTATTGAACAAACGTATCAGAACATGCCATCTCATATGTCAATGTATGACACATGTATGATTATGTTATTGAACAAACGTATCAGAACATGCCATCTCATATGTCAATGTATGACACATGTATATTTATGTTATTGAACAAACGTATCAGAACATGCCATCTCATATGTCAATGTATGACACATGTATGATTCCCTATTTGATACTGTATGGGGATTCTGGGAATGTGTTTTGCTGGATTAGATACATTGGATACATTGGCATTCATTCAATAGGTAAAAACTCAGTTTGCAACACAAATATTAAAATAATAGGCTTTTGAATAGTACTGAAGTGAATAATTTATACTTCTTCTGTTTTCGAATGATTTCCATTAAATATTTATTTCCAAACAGTATTTTCTGATTTATTTTAGACATTTCATTTTAATCCACTTCACTTTATAGGTCAAGGTTAAAATGTAGGTGAGTAAGATGCTTATCTAGCTCATCTAACTCAAATACACATCTCACATGCATCTCTCACCTCAACTTAAACCATGACCTGTAATGTAAAAATAAATAAAAAGGTGTAGGTGAAATAAATAAAAAATAACACAATTGAATATGATAACACAAACATAACACATGCACTTGTTCGTAGTCGAACACGTGCGTGCACATTGATACACACACGCACACACACCCCACACACACACACACACACACACACACACATACCGCGTGTTGTGTGTAGTGACGTATAAACCCATTTAACCCCCACCCCTCCTCCTCTCCTGTTGTGCGGTGGCTCGTTTGTGCAATTCTCAAACTGGTCGCCTGTTCTCAGTGTTTGTCTGCCTGGTCGTCATGGCGGAGGGACGTGGAGAGCTACCGCCTCAGCCGCCGTATAATCTGTCTTTACCCCCGGCCAGCAAGCGACCGTGCTTGCGACCGGCTCCCCGCGGGCCCGGTCCGGGGCCTGGTCCGGGGTTTCCGAACTCTCGCTTTCGCTGCCCGGAATCTCTGCTGGACTGCGCGGCGAAGGCTGTCGCGGAGAAATGGGCCTTTGAGCGGGTGGAGGAGCGCTTCGAGCGGATCCCGGAGCCCGTACAGCGCCGCATAGTGTACTGGTCCTTTCCGCGGAACGAACGGGAAATATGCATGTATTCGTCGTTCCAGTGCCGCGTAGCCGGCGAAGAGGGTCCGGCGGCGGTGGCCGCGGGTGGTGCGGCTCCCGCCGGATCCGGGGCTGTCCCTGGAGGGGTTACCAGTACGACGGGCGCCGCCGGGGCTGCGGGCACCGGAGACGGACTGCCTTTCCGCAGGGGCATCCGGCTGCTAGAGACCGGCTGCGTGGAAAACGTCCTACAAGTCGGTGAGTTGAGAACAGACGCAGCAGCACCCTGTCCGGGTTATCCTGTTACACTCACGGCATATATATATATAAGTTTCTCCATAGAAACAAAAGTGTGGAAAACCCGTTCTGTGATGTTGCAATTTCTGTTAAGGCGACTGGCGTTTGGTCCGAATGGAAATATGTGACCTGATCGATCCCATGGTTGGTCGGGATACTCTATATTAGTTGGTCCTCAGCTGTTATACAGTTAAAGGGCTGTCAGTTTAGCTGCACTCATTGGTAGGGCCGTGTTAAATGCATTTTTGTAGTTTTTAGTATTAACGACATGAGACAAATGAGCAGATATAGTCGTATTACATTACAGTGAACCGACCCAGCACTTGTTTTCGCCCTGGAGGTCTTTGCGCGGACGGGGGCTCTCATTCCCGGATACAATAGCTCTCCATTTAGGGGCACTTTTATGTTTATTCGGTGATGCGTCGGTGCACTTTTTTATATTCTATAAAGCGCAGTTCATTGGTTGTATGTTCTCCTTTTATAATCGTCCGGGCATAATCCCCTCTGATCCAAATCCTAGTGGCTATCTTTTGTTTATTTGCTCGTCGGACGCAGACAAAGGACGCGCATCCAATCTAATATGGAAAATGTTTACGCAGTTTGTTTTTTTTTGCGCTGCGTTGGATGCGCCTTTCGCAACTCGGCTATTTATTTAAATCGACCCTTTGATTTCACGGGGATTGTAGTTTTGTTTTGGAAGGGCAATGGTGTTCGGGTGGCCCCACTGCTGCTGACACACAATAGCTTTCTTTCCATTTGAAATGATCGATATCCGTGTAGCATTTCCAAGGGGATCACGGCAAAATAGCCTCCACCGATGGTTATTTTAGACAAAGGCACGTTTCAGAGGCTCCCCTATAGAAGAAGACCTTGTTTTTATTCATGCCGCCTGAATAGAAAGTTATGAGTAAAGGCTCATTCTGAACCAATGGAGGAATTGAATATGACTGGTTAGGAGGGTCTCGCAGACTTGTAGGTGTGTCCAACTTGTGCATATTGTCACTGAATAGTGTCAAAGGTGCTTGAATGTAATTGCAGCACAATAGTATTTATAGTCGTATTATGACAGGCTAATGTTAATGAAGGTATAAAAAAAAAATACATGCAATCACAGACATTATTACGATGATGTGTATCTTAGAAAGTGTAAGAAACAAAGCTACGCTACTTTTAAAACAGACTATGGAATGGCTCAATAGACATGTGTGAGGATAAGCAACATGCAATGTAATTTATTTCCCTGCGTGTACCTATTTTAAAATGATATGACCGGGTTACACAAGCTTTGTTCAAACAACTAAGTCCTCTTACGAATTTAACAAATTCATGTGGTATGAAAAGAAGCTATATGAATTAAAGTTGCTTGTATCTCACAAATACCTAACCATACAGTAAGATTAGATTTGTGATATCTACGAGCCTGGTTGTCCAGGCCTCACTCTTTGGCAAGTGAGCTATTTTGAACCTCACAGCTTCTATAGATTTGTAAAGAAATAGTCATCCTTGTAGCCACGTCTTTCTAACATGTCAGTATCCTAAGTGTGTCAAAGTTTACGCCTGGCCGTGTGCGTTTGATACTTCAGACAGGACATGCAAATCCCTGTCAGACGTTTAGCCGACTGTCGGAGCAGGACAGGAGTAGACCTGTTGCTAAGCGCTCTCTCCGTTGACTCATGTCTGGCTGTGCCAGAACTTTTTCTCCCCGGGATTCTACGTACTCAACACATTTCCTGTTCGCGTGAGCGGGTGCAAAGTACCCCCCCCCCGAGTCAAAATTGTCTGCCTGCAATGGCTCATCAAGCCAGTGGTCAGTGTTTGGGTGTGTGAAATTAATTAGTGCAAAACCAGTTTGGCCCAATCTATTCGGGGCTTAAGTCATAATTAGAATAATCAAAGCTAGCTTATATGTGTGTGCATGTGTGTGCGTACATCAACGTGTAATCCCCCCATCCCCCCCACACAGAGCCCCCCCCCACGCCAGGCAGGCGGAGTCTTATAAAGTCCTCAGAGAGGAGGTTCCAGCTTTGAGTCAGGCTTTAGGATTATTGGGTCATGCTTTGTTGCCCAGCTGTAGAAAAAGCCCTTGTTCACAGAAGGGGGAGGAAGGATGTGAGTGTGTGTGTGTGGGGGGGGCTGTTATACACATGAATCTCTACCGCGTCAGGTTTTTGCATACAATCGTAAAAGGGTCCTCCTCTCTGAAGCTTCGCCGACCTCCACGAAGAGGACAGAGCCGTTTCCGGCTGGATTAGCTCTCGAGATCTTTGCGAAAGTGTTCGGGTGCATTTCCAGTCACCTGTGGCTTCTGATCCGTTGAGAGGGTTTTAATGAAGGGAAGTGAATTCAGCCGGCCAAGTGTTTGACGTTGCAGCTCTGAGTCAGTCATCGGGACCCTCTCAGGTATCCACATGTCCTTTACGAAACCCGTATTTTAGCCCCTGCGAAAGAAGTTTGAACAAGTCGGTGCCAATGACAGTTTGACAAGCACTGAGTATTGTTAGTCCGTCTACCTGTTTTTCACCAAACCAGCAAGGTGACACATTCGCTAATGACGAACCCGTCGTGACTATGTAATTAAATGGACAGGTATAACATATAGCCTAGTTGGCAAATCTGCGCATGCAATTATTCATTTATTAATTAGTCAGGCCCGTGTCTATTTGTTTTCCCCGAACTCAGTTGAGTCTGGAGGGTCTGTGTGGAAGTAGACATTAATTTGTTTCTGGTCGATGATGTCACTGCTCATCATCTTTGCATACAGGACCACACCGTTCTCAGAACCCTACGCAGGTCTAACAAGGGACCTTTAATTCTGCTCCGTCTCAAAGCCCAGACAGACAATATTTAATCAAGACAATTAATTCCATGCCTGCGAGTATCAAAGAAAATCAGTAAAACATATCTTATCTTCACACTTATTATTAGCACACTCAGGTTTCAAGGACACGGGCCATTATAAGCATTTTCTGTCTCCATCAAAGGAAGGTAATGAATTTGGCTGGGGAGGGGGGAGGGGCCGTAAGTATGTTAAGGCTTTAATCAGTAGAGAGCGTGAACAATTGTTGTTGCTTGACCTGGGCCTGCATGCTGTTGCTGTGAAGTGGTGAGAGTGGTTTGGCGAGCTCTAGTGACTGACAGTCAGGACAGACAGGCAGACAGGGTGCAGATAGGTCATGCTAGATGGAGTCCCAGCCACGAGCACATGTCCCAGCCACATTCGCCTCGCTTCTCCTCAACGCCATGCCGGAGCTAAAGGGAGTGCAGCTTCTACCCCGCGTACGTATATAGCTTTGGGTCGTCCACAGACACAACCGTGGATTCCGTGCATTTGAAAACAACAATACTCGATAGGCGGCCTTGGCCCTCGTGAAGCCCAACAAAACGACCCTGAGTAACGTTGTTATAGCTTAGCGCCGTTGCTAGCAGGGTCCTGTTAGCGTGGTGGAACGTGGTTATTGCGCTCCGGCATTCATCCTACTGTGGAACCTGATATCAAGCTGACAGCACGTGATAGGTTGGCTACACCTCCTACAGCCTGTGCCCGGGGGGCAAAGTTCCTCGGTGCCAGGCAACCAGACCCACACACACGATGGTCTTTGATGTGCGTCGGTCGCAGAAGACCGAGCATTTTATTGTAGCAGCCGCGGTACGCGCAAAGACTGTTTCCGTGCGTTGACTTATCTCTCGGGACAATAAATGGGTAGTTAAACGTGGTTTATCTGGAAGTCGCCATGCCGACATGCTTGGTAAATCTGTTGGTACAGGTGAAGGGTTGTTGTCACGGGGTGGCCGTCGCTTAAACGTGACTCACTGAGGTCGGACAGCCTGGAACCTCAACTCCCTTTCAACTTCACCACGCACGGAGCCATATGTTTTCTGTCAGCTCCTGGACAAGAAGCACAGGTGCTCTAATGTCACAGGGCGCGCTCTGTCTCCTTTGTCATTGTAGCGAGAGCCCAAACCGCCCTGACAGGCACTTATTGTGGCCTCATTTGGATGTAATTGCCCCATCAAATGCAAAATAACACCGGAGGTAACCGAAAGGTCACGTGAAGAAGGAAAGGCAAAAAGTCATTGGGATACACAAATTCATAGGGAAAATTGTCGTTCTGCCCTGTCTGACTGCGTAAAACCTGGCAAGAAAAATAAATCCCCAATATGTCTTCCCTTCCGGTCTTCAAACGTAGCCACAGAGTGTTGGGTAGTGTGGCGTCAGAACTGGGAATGTAACAGAACTGGGAGAGGAGAACAGACAGCCACAGAGCAAGCAGTCTATACAAGCCTTTTATCCAGCTGAGGTTTTGTGTGCCGGGAGTTTTGTGGCCAGTTCACATGGAAACTTAATTTTCTCCATCTGGACTGCAGGGAAGGATAATGTGTATTGAAGAAGGGGTCAAATATCCTGCCAATGGCTGGAAGGCAGAAGGTTAGAGAGATAAAGGAAAGAAGCCTCTGTGTGAAACTGTGCGCGGAGCACTTCTAACGACGACTGGCTCTTGTGAAGTATCTGCTAGCTATCTGAACATTCTCTCTCGTACTTTACTATATTCCTCATGGTTTTTGGCGGAAATCAGGCATTGATTAGCAAAGGTCTTCTGGTACAATGCACTTTAAGATCTGGCCTTATTTGATTGGCTGGAGCCCAATTCTTCTCCAGTCTTTATCTTTTGGTGTTTTATTGAATTAAAGGGACGGCCCTCTGTGTTAACCTCTGAATATGGATCAGAACAAACCAATGCAAGAACAACAACCGGCCTCAGCTGTACGGCTCACGGCACCAGCACGGAGGTCACAACCGCACACATTTTGTTTTTCGAAGCCACCCGATGCCCATTTAGTCCGGGACAATTTAATGAGATTCAGGCGGAATTTAATGCGATTACTTCCTTCATTGCTTCTTATTGAGATTTCTCCCTGATGGTTTGAATTAGGAAACTGGGATGGTTGTCGTTTTCCCGGATGCTGGTCGTACGGTTCTCCTTTAAACGGTTGTTTCTATCAGGGTTAACGTAGCAACCTGTCTCCGTTCTTCCCATGCTCCGCTCTACAGGCCGACTGCAGTCTAGCGCACTACAGCGACTCTACATCAGGACCGTGGTTACAAATAGTGAGCTATGTTGGGAATATGGGGGCATTTAGGACCTACCTGCGATGAGATGAGCGTCAAAGGTTTTCTGAGCCAATTAGATTTGACCTTTTAACTCCGGCCATTTGATTGTCCATTTAGTTGCCATTGTTTGTCTCCTGTTCTGTACAGTCAGGGACCATAGACTTGGGGCCATTACTCAGTGTAAACTCTTCAACCTTTGAACATAGCCCCCCCCATCAATACACGAAAGGCAACAAGCTTCTTTTCCTTGCAGCCGTCAATGCATTTTCACCAGATGGTTTCCCTTTTGTTTTTGTGAGTTTTCTGGTTTTACAAAACACATGTTTGTCTATTGCGCCGGTCATGGTCTGGGGTGGGGGGGCTTTAACAATGGAGTGCTATTACTACAAAGAAGAGCGTAACTGAGGCCCATCGCTCCTCATCGCGGCGTACATTAGCATGATGTTATGTAAAGCCATTTCCCCGTTGTCACAGGACGCGTCTCTCCTATGTTCTCGAGAGTCGCAAGTGGCGCCAGTTGAGTGGGAGATGGGGAGAGAGAGCGGGAACAGCGACGTGCGCAGCGCGAATTGCGCCTCCGCGTTCTCCGTCTCCGTCGGGCGATTTGTCCGAGTCAACGGCGTCCTATTTGTGTTTGACAGGTGTTAGCGCGAGTGTGCCGTTTTCTTAGCACCTATTATCATAAAACTAGAGGCCTCGATTGCATTCGCTTATTAGGCCCACGTCCTAGACGGGAGAGGGAATATCTGGGTCTGGGTTGTTCAAAGCAGTCGAAGCACGGTCCCTCTTTTTGCATTGAAAAATTGTCTTCACTATTAAATATTGATAGCCTCCTCAAGCTAAAGCCTGGCCTTCGAAATGGTGCATAATTGCATTGGGGGGGCTACTTCTGCTCTCTACTCAGGCCTGTATATTAAATGAACACAATATAAATAACAGTGGACCAGTCATTCTCCCACTCTCTCTCTCTCTCTCTCTCTCTCCCACACACTCCCTCTCTCTACCTCCTGGCTCTCGTTTTCAATATGGGCTAATGACAGGCCCGTGTTTCACTGCAGAGGCTCCGCTGATATGGGCCATTAGGCACTTGGTTCTGGCAGCCAGGCAGCTGAATGAACAGATGACTGCAGGAAAAAAGGGACGGAGGGTGTAGGAGGAGGAGGAGGAGTGGGGGGGGGGAGGACCAAAAAGGAGGAGGGGAGGAAAAAAAAACTAAAAGGCAAATATGAAAGGCAGAGTAAATAAGCAAGCTGTCACCTCCCCCCACTCCACTGGTAAGGGGAAAAAGAGCCCTGGTGAAGGAAGCTTGCGACAGACACACCTCATTAGTTTTCGTCCCTGACACTTTTTATACCGCTGGGGGGACCGGGACGAAGAGGACGCATGCAAAGTGCAACAGCAGACAGACATGCAAACATGCAGAGAGAGAGAGATGAGATGAGGACAGAACCCCCGCCCTGCAACATGATTAATGTGGGCAACAGCCGTGGGGCCCCTACGTAACCCCTAGACCCCTCATCTCATCCACTGACCGGCCCCATGCCCCCCCACTCCGACCCCAACCCGAGCTTTGACGACCCCCCCGAACAACTTCCCGGCTTCCCCTAGTCGCCGGGCTAACAAAGCCGCTGTGGCTACAGACGCAGTGTGGAAATGTAATCCAACGTGACTGACTGCAGCCTGGACGCCCCACATCGGATGGACACGCTGGGGGTGTGTGTGTGTGGGGGGGGGGTGATGCTCACCCGCTGTCTTGGAAAAACACCTTTTGTGGGGTACCGTGTTGGACCGGAAGCAGTGCGGTTTGTTGGCGATTCTGGCGTGGGATTGGTTTCGTCCAGTCACTTGTCCAGTCCAAGTGCCAAACATCCCCCCCCCAAAAAAAAATACAGTGATAAAACAAAACCATTCTGTTTTAGCCCAGTCTACTGTAGTTGTTATTTGCTATTCCCATGTCATTTACACCAAACGGGTACTTGAGAACAACCCCCTACCTCTCCTTCCAAAGCGTGTCAAGTTTCCTGTCCCACAGTGAACACTGAACCAAGCATCGTAGAAGTAATCTGCTCTGAGCAGGGTGTGGGGGGGGGGAGTGGGAGGTGGTACTATTCTGAATCGCCTCCACCAACCAACCCTGATGGCCAGGAGTAAAGGCTGAATAGAGGGATTCTGGTAGTTGTCATGGTGTAATGGGATCAGGGTACCCATCTCCCCAGCGCCTCGGAGCCTCTGCTCGCACCACACCAGACCAATAAGGGCCTCTCCATGAGAACGGCGGGTTACACTGGCTTGTGTGTTAGGCTGTCCTGCCTCAGGATGCAAGATGCACGGCCTGCCGGCTCCGGAGCATGTCCCTCCGGAGAGAAATCTTCAAAGAGCCACCGGGCTTCAGGCCCTTCTCGCCGAGTTCAGAGGAGTTGCGAACAGCACTGGCAGAAGCGGAACAATTGGCGTTCATAAACTAGTTGCTAAGCGCCGTTAGAACTTCTCGTGAAGTTACAGGGAACACATTGAGGCTTAGCCATTAACTGACAGTTGACATGTCTCACTGGGCGTAGTTGGAATGCACTGAGCCGCTTCTATACTGCACTGATTGTCCCCACGGGGGTTCACAGGTTAACCATTAATCGGCGTGCCTTGAAATTTGAAATTTTCATCGTTAATAACCACCATTAGTTGTAGTAACTCACAGCCGCGGAAACATCCGAGCGATTTGGGTGACGCGTATCGCCGGAATCGGTGTTACCCCGGGTTCTCGGAGCATGTGAGTAGCTCGCTCGATACGACCAGGTCTTTAGGTGTTCTGTAAACCATGTCTATAGGGTGGGTTTCAGGGTGACCGGGTCCTCTCATGTGTCTCAAAGCTAGGGCCAATCCGCTTGTTTGGCCGTACGAAGGACATGCCGCGATTCACGCGGCGTCTGCGTTAGCCATAGCTGACTCATCCACCCCGTCCCCAACCCCTCCCACCACCACACGGTTTCAATTAGACCCAAACTGTAGCTGGCTTTCGATATGAAATTCAAATTTTCACCTAGTTTTATTTCGCCCCCTTAGAAAAGAGGCTAAGCACTTTTTGTGCTGCGGCAGCAGAAACAGGCAGTGTAAATGAGCGTTGGAAGTGTTGTGCGTTATCTTGGTGATGAAACTGCCTGGTGCAACAATGGGATTAAAGCACAACAGATGAAAGAAGCAATTAAACATTATCTGATCAGATTCCCCCAGAAAGGCACTTTCTTTCTGAAGTTTCCTTTCTTCGTATATGGTCTTAACCTCTTCTCGAGTCAGTGGGCAGTTATCCGCCGGGTTTCTGACAGGTAGTCACGCGGCTGGATCGAGGGGGCCACGATGTGAGCTTGGGAACATGTCTTTCATTTCTGGCTGAATGACAATATGCGGCGATAAAGAAAAATACATGAATGTCAATTCCCACACCAAGTCAAAATCAATCATTTAACCTTTCACAGGGCTCAGGCGCTGTGAAGGCCACATCAGAACCTTGACCTTTAATCTGAAGAGCTGGCATATATGTGGGTGTGTGTGTGTCTGTGAGTGTACCTTTTTTAGTATTGTTCAGCAATCTCTTGCCTTTTTGTCTAAATAAAAAACATCGATTTCGCTCGAATGTGATATTAGTCTTCATGAAAACTGTTCTTTTTCATGGGAACGAGACAGAATGACACATTTCCATGGCGGCATTCAGTACATTGAGCTAATCCAATCTGGGTCTGTATTGATGCAGCTCCACACACACACACACACACAGAATTTGTTTTCATCAACAGTAAATGGCGGATTATCCCAAATCCACACAATGGCTGACTAATGAAAGGCTACAGCAGTGGCCTTGCTCATCACACAAAACCGCAGCCGGCTGGAAACAGGTGTCTCTCCCCTGACGACCAGGAGCCCGGGTGGCACAAGGGAGAAGAGGTCTCGCGCCAAAGGGGAAAAAACACACACGCACACACACACATATTAAGGGAATATTCATGACCGCTGCCTTTCATCGTTTTTTCCTCTCTTGATTCTGAGACGGCGAAAAGGAGGAAGAGAAAGGCTCCGGCGAGTAAATCATCGCGAGTGATTGAAGAGGTCTTTTCTGGATAATTCTGTTTGATTGGAGTCTCGGGCCCTCGTTATCGGGGCCCCTGTCCAACGGGGAGTAAAGGGAGGCCCCTGCCTAAACGAGCGGCCGGCCGCCCCGATTAGCCCCACGCTCGCCCTCCCTCCCCGCTGTAGTCCTCAACCGGACCCCTTTGTTGTCTTCTTGCCTTTTTTCCCTGGTCACCTCAGTATTCTGTTCTCCGTGGCGTTGACATTAGAGGTGGCCAGAGTCTTTGAACGCTGATGGTGATGATGGAACCCGCCTCTGGCAGAACCGTTGAAGTTAGGAGTTGATTAGGCGATTCTTTTTCGTTTGTTCTCGGACGCCTTTCACGGGTTTCTTATTTCGGTGAGCTTCCTTTTGAAAACGCGCGCTTTGACCGAGTTGACAGAAGCCACACATGCAGTGTGTTGTTCCGTTCTCTACCCGCGTTTTATCTTTCCTAGAACCAGTTTACGTGTGCCTCCGTCCCTGTTTGTAACGCAAACCTATATAATACTCTTTACACTCGACCCACATTTGCCTACAAAATGGCTAGCGAAAAATGGCCGTCTGTTCGTCTTAATGAAGCTAATTTGCTCCCATGTCTTCTGTCGAAACCGAGATGTTCCCATGACCCACTGGAGTCCACTAGCCTGGGCCTCTAGTCCGGCCCAGTACGGCAGCTCAAACAGCTGTAATAACTGTGGCTTTGGTGAGGTTAGGTGCGCTGTCCTCTCCACTCCTTGAAGATAAGCCGTAATTCTAGGAACTCCCCCGGCTACTCCGTATGCAGTCAAGTAACTAGTGCTGCTTTGTGGGTAACTGTAATCAGACCTGCTAAATTGTCACGTCCCTCCTCCTGCTCTCTTTATGTATAGTTAACGCTAGCCGGTGTGACCAAACCTCACGCCAACCACGCTGTTGCCATTCCCGAACATCTGTGGTGACTACTGGATTGGACACCCTGTCATGAGAGGGAACAGCGTTTGTCTCGTCTGTTGCTGTGTGACTTTCTGGCCGCAGCCAATGAGAAGAGGTCTGCCGTGCCACCTCCCACCGAGGCTGAAGTGATTCAGGCCTTGAAGAATGTCTTTGACATGGAAGACTATACAACCGGCTTATATCTCCATTCAGAGGCACGTCTGACTGGACTCTTGTTCACCAGGCCCTGCCTCCGGTGTAGTAAGACAATGACAATGCTTGAGTTAATCTTTCTTAGCACCTCCTGGACAAACCTGTGTGTGTCCGTGTGTGCGTGTGTGTGCGTGTGTGCGTGTGTGTTTGCGTAATAAACCCTCCGCTAGTTTTCATGTCAATTGAGTCCCCAGAATGGTCGCTTGCCTCTCAATTTCCTACCACCCCCTGTTTGAAAACCTCTTGTTTCACAGGCAGCCTTTGTGTGCCCCCCCCCCCCCCCCAACTTCAAAGTATGCAGTTTCGTCGTTCCTAGTTATGGGGCACCGGATCCCTATTGTAGTACTGTGAACAGTTCAGAACATTACACATCACATCACATCCGGATCCTAATGTGCTAACTGACCTGTTCGGCTGCTAGCTATTTTCCACCGCCGTCAGCTAGTCACCCTATGAGCAATCAACTCGGGTGCGCAAATTTTTAGGCTAACTAGCTTCCTGTATATGACAACTGGGGATTTCATTGAGTTCCACAACTACACAGGCTATCTTTCAAAAGCCACAGTAACCCGCTAGGCCACATCCCTGGCTATGGTGTGCCCAGGAATTTGTCTTGGGGCCTTTCTTTTTTAGTCTGATTTGTACTCCGTCCTTGATTGGACAGGGAAAAAAGGCCTCTCTCATCAAATCCCACTATTAATATCTGTAGGGCCCCTCTCAGCAACCTCCCCCCTCCCCCAATCCCCTCTCCTGCATTATTAACAAGCCTTTTGCCAATTACCATGGATGAGACTGCTCTTCGGGGTATTTGTTCAGGTAAGATCTCTGCTTAGCATATCTGATGGATCTGCCTTCACGCGATGATTAGAAACCTTCCCTGGTCTGTGAGCACACCAGTATGCTGAGGTATCTTGGCCACCGCTGATTGCTGCTAGTCTGTGGCGGACTTCTTCTGAACTGCCAGGCCCACTTAGCCCATCATCAATCTTGGGCCATGCCTCAAATCAAATCCCAGTCACTGTCTCTAATCAAATCCCAGTCACTGTCTCAAAAATATTCCCAGTCACTGCCTCAATCCTAGTCCCAGGCACTGCCTCAACCCTAGTCCCAGTCACTGCCTCAAATCTATTCCCAGTCATTGCCTCAAATATATTCCCAGTCACTGCCTCAAATATATAATCCCAGTCACCGCCTCAACCCTAGTCCCAGTCACTGCCTCACCTAGTCACAGTCAACACACTGCAGCCAGCTCCCCTTCTGTGAAGAAGCTGGCTTCTCATGAATTCATTTCTTATTATTATGTGTGTAACAGGATTAGTCTGTTTAGTATTTAGAAGCCTCTGTGGAGAGCACCTCCCTTCCAACCAGTGTCGAAGCTCCTTCCCACAGACAATGGTTGTGAAATTAGGCATGCTGTGTGTGTGTGTGTGTGTGTTGTTCAGTTTGCAGTCACATAGAAATGTCTTTGTTTTCAAACGTATATATTTTTTCCATTATAAATCAAGCCAATCCAACTTGTGGGAGTTGCTCTATGAAGCAAGGGGTGAAATCTCTTTCATGTATTTCATGTTTGTTTTCATGAAAAAGGACATTTTTTAAATGACCTTAAACATTTGAACCGTTGTATATGTATCTCTCTATTTTTCTCTCTATACATATATATATGTATAAGTTGGACACGGTATTGTTTGTGTCTGTGTGTGAACTCGGGCCAGACAAGATCTGCACTGGCAAAAGACTTGTGCTCTCCTCGTTCCTTCAGGTGTTACGGAGGAGGCGAGTTCTTTTTTTAGGGTGTGGGAGGAGGAGCTCTTCTCTTTCCATTAAGGGTGTGAGAGGAAACAAGCTTCCTGTTTGGCCTGTGTTCAATCCCACTAGCACGTCTGGCTAACTACGTCTCTGAGCTAGCCACCGACAGTGTTTCAGAGAAACATACGTCCTCCTCTCTGTCTTTGGCCGATGAGCCAATAATTAATCAAGTAGTCAAACTATTATTATCATTATTTCACAATGATTGTTAAAGGCGACATATTTTTTTGTCCGGCAGATCTGCACTTTTGCCCGTTATGCTTCATTTTAGATATTTGCCTGTCCTATGGAGGTCTACGATGATCGCTGTATGGACCAGTGAGGTGCTCAGGTTCACTCGAATGTGATTCGCTAATCCTCCTACAGGGCTACACGTCCATGTGGTTCTGAGCACGGTGGTCAGATCATTACCCACACCTCCACCGGCCCTGCCTGCCTGCCTGTCTGTCTGCCTGTGTGTCTGTGTGCCTGCCTGTCTGTCTGCCTGCCTGTCTGTCTGCCTGTGTGTCTGTCTGCCTGCCTGCCTGTCTGCCTGCCTGTGTGTCTGTGTGTCTGTCTGCCTGTGTGTCTGTCTGCCTGTGTGTCTGTCTGTCTGCCCGTCTGTCTGCCTGTGTGTCTGTCTGCCTGTGTCTGTCTGCCTGCCTGTCCTGTCTGTCCGCCTGTGTCTGTCTGTCTGTCTGTCTGCCTGTCTGTCTGTCTGCCTGTGTGTCTGTCTGCCTGCCTGCCTGTCTGCCCGTCTGTCTGCCTGTGTGCCTGCCTGTCTGCCTGCCTGTCTGTCTGCCTGTCTGCCCGTCTGTCTGCCTGTGTGTCTGTGTGTCTGTCTGCCTGTGTGTCTGTCTGCCTGCCTGCCTGTCTGCCTGCCTGCCTGCCTGTCTGCCTGTCTGTCTGCCTGTCTGTCTGTCTGCCTGTGTGTCTGTCTGCCTGTGTGTCTGTCTGCCTGTGTGTCTGTCTGCCTGTGTGTCTGTCTGCCTGTGTGTCTGTCTGCCTGTGTGTCTGTCTGCCTGTGTGTCTGTCTGCCTGTGTGTCTGTCTGCCTGTGTGTCTGTCTGCCTGTGTGTCTGTCTGCCTGTGTGTCTGTCTGCCTGTGTGTCTGCCTGCCTGTGTGTCTGTCTGCCTGTGTGTCTGTCTGCCTGTGTGTCTGTCTGCCTGCCTGTCTGCCTGTCTGTCTGTCCGTCTGTCCATCTGTCCGTCCGTCCATACAAGGACAGTATGAGGATAAGTTGTGCGGGACATCCAAACAGATTTTCACGTGTGTGTGTGTATGTGTGTAGTAGGGAACCTCGGCTGAGCCTGAACTGACTGTGGCCGAGCAACGCCGCTCTGCGGTTTGCTTCCCCACTTAGCCGTGATCCGGTTCTGTCGGCGGCTGGACGGGCCTGGCAATCAGCTGTGGCCGAGCCCTCTGTGGTCAGCCCGTTGGTGGTGTCACATCCTGGGCTAATGACCCCCAGGATGGTTAGCGCCGCTTACCCGCTCCCTGCCCCGCAGAGCGTGGCGCTGGGCGAGCAACTGCCTGGTAATATGTACATGGAGCTCTGCTCCTGGAGCACAGCGCTAACTGCCTGGTAATATGTACGTGGAGCTCTGCTCCTGGAGCACGGCGCTAACTGGCTGTTAATATGTACGTGGAGCTCTGCTCCTGGAGCACAGCGCTAACTGCCTGGTAATATGTACGTGGAGCTCTGCTCCTGGAGCACAGCGCTAACTGCCTGGTAATATGTACATGGAGCTCTGCTCCTGGAGCACGGCGCTAACTGCCTGGTAATATGTACGTGGAGCTCTGCTCCTGGAGCACAGCGCTAACTGCCTGGTAATATGTACGTGGAGCTCTGCTCCTGGAGCACAGCGCTAACTGCCTGGTAATATGTACATGGAGCTCTGCTCCTGGAGCACGACGCTAACTGCCTGGTAATATGTACATGGAGCTCTGCTCCTGGAGCACGGCGCTAACTGCCTGGTAATATGTACATGGAGCTCTGCTCCTGGAGCACGGCGCTAACTGCCTGGTAATATGTACATGGAGCTCTGCTCCTGGAGCACGGCGCTAACTGCCTGGTAATATGTACATGGAGCTCTGCTCCTGGAGCACGGCGCTAACTGCCTGGTAATATGTACATGGAGCTCTGCTCCTGGAGCACGGCGCTAACTGCCTGGTAATATGTACATGGAGCTCTGCTCCTGGACGCACTGCCTGGTAATATGTACGGAGCTAACTGCCTGGTAATATGTACATGGAGCTCTGCTCCTGGAGCACATGGAGCTCTGCTCCTGGAGCACAGCGCTAACTGCCTGGTAATATGTACATGGAGCTCTGCTCCTGGAGCACGGCGCTAACTGCCTGGTAATATGTACATGGAGCTCTGCTCCTGGAGCACGGCGCTAACTGCCTGGTAATATGTACATGGAGCTCTGCTCCTGGAGCACGGCGCTAAATGCCTGTTAATATGTATGTGGAGCTCTGCTCCTGGAGCACGGCGCTAACTGCCTGGTAATATGTACGTGGAGCTCTGCTCCTGGAGCACGGCGCTAACTGCCTGGTAATATGTACATGGAGCTCTGCTCCTGGAGCACAGCGCTAACTGCCTGGTAATATGTACATGGAGCTCTGCTCCTGGAGCACGGCGCTAACTGCCTGGTAATATGTACATGGAGCTCTGCTCCTGGAGCACGGCGCTAACTGCCTGGTAATATGTACATGGAGCTCTGCTCCTGGAGCACGGCGCTAACTGCCTGGTAATATGTACATGGAGCTCTGCTCCTGGAGCACGGCGCTAACTGCCTGGTAATATGTACATGGAGCTCTGCTCCTGGAGCACGGCGCTAACTGCCTGGTAATATGTACATGGAGCTCTGCTCCTGGAGCACGGCGCTAACTGCCTGAAAGTGCATCTACATGTCTGTCTGGTGTGACATGGCGATGGGCCACATATCTGCCCTCAACATCAGACACATGACACGTCTCTCTGTGTCTGTTTCTGTCTCCCTAACAGTATTGTAGCTCGCTATCTCCGACCACTTTCATCCATTGATGTCTGTCTCTCTCCTGTCTTCCCTCCTTCCTTCCTACCTTCCTTCCTTCTGTCCTCCCTCCCACCTCGCTTTCAGCTCCGAACTCTCCACCTCGTTGCTGTGACGAGGGAGGCAGCAAGCCTCTTTGGAATGGAAGCCTGCACATTCCTACACACACACACACACGCTTGCTGAGCCCGAAACACACACACACACCCAGTGCCCTGGCAGCTCTGTGGTTCATTGTGTTTGGCACGTGGCCCCGGGTGGGTGGGTCGAGGGGGGTGTCCCGTTGCCCTGCACCCCCCGCTACCTACTCTCCGACTCCACCAGGTCTTGGCAGACAGCTCCTGCTGAGTAAGGTACCCTCCCCCGGTTCTCTGTCTGCTCGGAACCAAATTAGAACCAAATTGATAGGCAGCTTTCGCGGCTGCAGCAGCCATGCCCCTGGATCCCTTATTCTGGAGGGCTGTGGGGGGAACAGGGAAAAGATGAAACAATCACTTTCATTAACCGTCACGCCTCCCAAACCCATGCGGCGCAGGACTTCAGACTCCCCCAGCCCTCCTTCGGCGAATTCCATTTTTTCTTCCCCCTCCGCGAGCCAATTATTTTTTACGAAATACCAGACGTTTAATCTAGTTGCGGGATCGGCCTTTTCTCCCCCATTGCACACGGCGGCCCTCCCTACGCCGGCACCCCCTCGCCTCGCCGGGGCGATACGTCTGAACAGAAACCAACTTTGTTCAAGGTGGTGCTAACTGGCATTTGTCACCCGCAGCCTAAAGGGGGTTTCACAACCAACGTTCACGTCCACATTCCTGAGCGTGGTGGCGTGAGATCATCTTCCGTGCGCGGTTTCAGGCTGTGCGGCGCAGCGCTGCCAGGTTCTGGGTGCGGATACCAGACTAGATCGAGGGGTTAGATTTGAAAGAAGAGTCCAGAGTACAGGGGTGCGTTGTTGGAAACTGTGTGTGTGTCTGGAGATGTTTTTCTCGGCTGGTAGGGACTAATAAATCCCTGAAAGGAGAGTAAAACAAGGATAGGTTTACTTCCTGGGATTGTTTCTTCGGGAGCATTGTTGGATAAAGGCTGTTTTAGCATTTGGATTAGGGTTAAAGTTTGAATTAGGCTTTATGGTTTGGGATATGGAGTTAGGGTTAGGTTTATTGTAGGTTCAAGTTTTTAGGGTTCTGGTTAAAGGTAAGAGATTATAGGGTTTATGGTAAATACTACAATAAAAGGGAATACTTGTGTGTGTGTGTGTGTGTGTGTGTGTGTGTGTGTGTGTGTGTGTGTGTGTGTGTGTGTGTGTGTGTGTGTGTGTGTGTGTGTGTGTGTGTGTGTGTGTGTGTGTGTGTGTGTGTGTGTGTGTGTGTGTGTGTGTGTGTGTGTGTGTGTGTGTGTGTGTGTGTGTGTGTGTGTGTGTGTGTGTGTGTGTGTGTGTGTGTGTGTGTGTGTGTGTGTGTGTGTGTGTGTGTGTGTGTGTGTGTGTGTGTGTGTGTGTGTGTGTGAGAACGTATAATGGCCGGGTGCTGTTTTGAAGCACTACTAGGCTGTTGTTGTTGCTGGAGTGGCGGTGTTTGTCTAACAGGCTGCCAGGTACTAGTCAGGTCTGTAATCATGCTCTGAGGTAAAAAAGAAAGAACCTGTTAATACGAGTGTGGTTTAGGGAAGCTAGCCAGACCAGAGCACAGCCGAGACACTTCCTTTCGCCCGTTCCAACCATTCATTTACCTCTGATTATTTGAAGAAAACAAATCTGTACTTTTCACATGAAAGGGACATGCATTTATTTCAGTGGTCTCGAAAAATCAACTCTGGGCAACAGGCCGAAGACGGTCTCTCGTTTCAATGACAGAGTCTTGGCAACTTTGATAAGACGAAATCAAATGTAGGGGTTCTTAACAAATCACAAGGCAGACCGATAGTGAACATTTGCGTTGGTTTTCTGCTACTCATTAAAAAGACTCGGTGATCTCGCACTTGCTGCCTGAAGTTTCGAATAATTGAAGCGGATATGTCGGTGAGGCGAGAAGAAAGTGAAACTGGTTGTGGCCCGGTTTTGGAGAATACCTTGAAGGCAGGCTTTAATCTACCTGAGGACCTGAAAAGTGAAGTCGCCCCAAGGACGGCCAACGACATGTGTGCCAAGTCAGCCGCGTCCAGCTGGCACTCGTCTGTGCTTTTGTTTTAACGCGCTCAATATTCAGTCCACACATTGTTGTTAGCATTCACTGTCTTTTTGTGACGGCAACGACCTTGACGTGATCCAGGGGAGGGATGGGGACGAAGTGAGCACAGCCCACCTGCCCTGTGGCCTATCTAAACCATGCGAACGAGACGAGAAACGAGGCTTAACGGCACCCCAAGTGTTGTCACTATCTACTTGAGATTAAGCCCGAAAACCTTTTAAACTTAACATTTAAAAAATAACTGAAAAAGGATCCCAACTTTTCATTGACCTTAAAAGTCCTTAAGTTCTGTGTTAGTCTTCTGTCTGTGTGACAGTGCGATTCTGGCTGCGAGAACATCTCCAAACACTGCAGTGTGATTGCTACGGTCTTTAAGCACGGAAGGTTATTAGGCTACATGCTAAAGAGACAGAATGTCAGGAGTAAAGTTTCTCTGTTTCATTATTCACCGGAGAAGAGGTGGGTTCGACCCAAATCAGAGGAGTTGATTGGCTGGCTGTTTCTCTCCGGTGACCTCTGATAGGTGAGGCTCTTTAACCAGTCTGGAGTGCTGCTTTATGAATATTCACCGCCGCATCCCCGGTGACCAAAGCAGTGTTTAAATCTACATAATTTGTTTAAGTGCCTTTCAGATGGCCTTTTCCTTGCTGTCACTCTCCGGAAACGGAGTCATTCTTAATAATCAAGCGCTCTTTGTGAGGGCAAGCTACGGCTAGTCCAAAAAGCTACGCGAACGCTTCCGCTAGCCAATGGCAAACGCCATTTTTAAAGCACTCGTCTCAGTGTCCATTCCCTTCAAGTAGAGCTTAAATGAGTTACAACAGTGCATGTGAGGGATGATGTGGACAGAATTGGGTCGGTGTGTAGTAGTTGTTTCTAACACAATGCATGTTTCAATTAGTCCAATTTAAAAGGCACTTGTCTGTTTTGTCTCAAGCTGTATTTTGTTCCTATCGGTACAGTCATCCCAGTAGCATAGCGATTCAACCAACCCACGTCTTCGTTCTGTGTTTATTAGTTCAAGGATGTGACACGCTGATAATGTTTTACAATTGAATTTTTACAACGTGTCCGTTTGACTTTCCATATGTTGAATAAGTGCATACATCCACCCGGGTAACGATTCATTTCAAAGATTAGAAATGGCATAAAATATGTGGGTTTACAAACAGCATTACAAACAGCACTGCAGTCACTGAATCTGTCAGCAAACAGATGCTAACCCCTGATAGATTTCCTATCATCCAATCACAAAGCAGATACGTGTGAAGTAATCTGTTAGCTCAAATGAATGCTATTTGCTCCCATGTGACCACTGAGGTGGTGTAAAGAACTCGAAGCAACCTGTGAAATGTCCACAATTTGTGGTGGTGATGTCAGTGTTTGTGACGTTGACTCACAATATCTGAAGTTTCAGTGTCCGAGTGTGAAAAAACTATGGGTTTGTGTTTGGTAATACTCCTTTTTGGTTCAGGTTAGGGTTAAGTTTAAAAGACAAAAATATCTCCTGTGACTCAATCCTACAAGCATTGGAGTATGAGTCGTTCACTACTCCCTAGCGAAACAAATTTTACTGAAGGCTACACATAGAATTGATCCTAGTGGCCATTCTTAACATAGCACAGTGTGTTGTGGCAATATCAGTATTTAGTGTTTCACCTACACGTTAAAGGTGACATTAGAGTGGGTATTTGCGTTGGCATACATTACGCCATGTGTTTTTGGTTGTTTTTGAAAAACACAATTCGTCCACATGAAGGCTGGAACACGGATAACTAATTGACACAACATGAACATGGACAATCTTTGCCAATCTTGACAGAATATACGACACAGACACAGTAAAATTGCAACTGGTAACATTCTACGTAACACAACGAGAGAGTTGAGAATCATCTCCCGGACGACCTTGTCGATTCCCTAATGCAACCACAGACTCTCCAAATGACATGTCCCCTGTCTGTCCTTGAACGGAGCACCGTGGAAAGCCTTTATTTATCCGGGGACAGCAAACAATGGTGAGAGGGGAAGAAAGAGAGAGTCCGGCGAAGCTAGGCAACGTACCGCCGTGGCATCATGGTTCATCCAATGTCCGTGTAAAAGGTTCAACTGGACAACAGGTAGAGGGACACAAACGTGCTGCCTTGTTTCAACAAACGTCGCTCCCCCTGTGGTGTGTGTGTGTCTTGAATCTGGTACTATAGAACGAAGGTCCGGCCGGTGGGCCCATTGAGCACACTGGCTTTATGTGCCCCTCAGTGCCTGCCTAAGAGGAGCTGTCACCGACGAGCTGCTCTTTTCAGAGTGTCAGGGCCATGTGAATGAATGGCTGTCTAGCGATAGGGCCTTTTCTTTTGTAAACAGAGCAGAGCCAAAGTGCATTGTGTCGTATTGTTTACCGAGCCCTGCCTTTTATTCTGCCCGCGTGCACGTGTGCGAACGCTTGACATTATTTGGCGCGGCCCTGAATGCGCCGGTGTCAGATTTATCGTATCCCCCCCGGGTTATTCGGTTCACTCGGGATCTTTAGGATCGCGAATAAACTGCTCGGACGCGTCCGCGTCCTCTGACGTTCGTAATTATAACGGCGCATGCGGGGCCTGTCTTCAGGAGAGATGTTTTGCTAAATTCGCTACAGGACAAATGTTGACGTGGAGTGAACGAGGAGTGGCAGTTGAGTTGCCGGAATTATTCGTTTGCCTGTTACCTGTTTCCTGTGTCTCACGAAATGCATCGCTTTAATGATTGCAGGAAATGTAATGTAGCGAGGGACTTACCATCTTAAGCCCCTCCCCCCACCCACACTGCCCATTCACAGCTCTTTGCCCAAGCCAGCGCCAACAGAACCTCCCTGCACCCTCTCACCAAACAGCATCCAGTTTCACCGCACTGTTAGGTAACCAGGGGCGATTGTGTTCCGAGCGCAATCAATGCCTTTCGCCCCCTCTCCATCTACTCCCTATCTCATTTCCATCCTCCACACATCTCCTCCACTCCTCTTTCTTTGCCACCATAGCATTTTAGCAGCGGCGGTGTCCAGGGCCTGGCATCCAAGCTGACGCCTGCTAACCGCGGCTCAGGCTCTGTGGGCAACAATGGTAGGCCAGGCCCCTGCCTGAGGCCTAGACAGACCACGGCAGGAACAAAGGGCCCCTGTGAATCCCAGGCCCAGTGGGCAGCCGGTGCAGAAGAAATAAAGCAGGTCACGGCGAGATTAAGACCGTGCCGCTGTGTGCACGCGGAGGGGAGCGGGGAGCGAGCACATCGGAGGGCTTTCTTCGGGGTGCATGCCAACTCACAAGGCGAAGGCAGTCCTCGGAAAGAAAGGGAGGGCTGAAGGAGGAAGGGGATGCAGGCTTAGAGAACGGGGGAAGACAATGAAGGGGTCTCAAGACTTGGAGGAGGGGAGGAGCGGTAATTAGAGATGCCGCCATTACGTTGCCTACGCTTGAGCTGATCTGAAGCCAGTGTTTAGCTAACGCGTCGCACCTTCGGGGACCCGGGCTGCACCACGATGCATGCTAGACAAAGCTTCACGTCATGCCCCATCAGGCCCTCTGGTTTGGTCCTGGTCCGTATGCTAAGCCTGGCTTGATGAGCATTTTATGAAGTCGACCAGAAGGCCATTTTGCAGATTGGTGATTGCTAGCTTGTTAATGGACCAATGGAGAAGTCATCTCGTCTCAGCTGTACATTTGCTTGTATCCCGCCGCGTCATTATGGCAAAGGCTCTTGTTTTTTGTGGGGTGGGGGAGGAAGATGAGGTCTGAGACCCAACAAGCTCATAATATATTCAGACGGTATAAGCTGCTTGTAAGCTTTTTTTATATCTTAAAGAAGCTTTGGTTGTTGTTTGTTTCCTTTCTAGGAAATTAAGTGGTAAATAAGTCGCTCTCTCAAAGTGGCAGTTAGATTTGCACTATGAACGTTTCGCTTTGTGCTCAATTCTGTCTGTGGAGAAAATGTTGACTTCAGAGCTCCGTTTCTGTCTTCAGCAACGTGCCATTCTTTGTAAATGTTCACGTCGTCGTCGACGGCAGCATTTTTTTTCCGCTTTTGTTCGTTTTATGAAATATAAGCCTCTTAATGTGCACTTATCTAGCGCCGCAGACCGTGCTTCAAGAACAAACACGCCTCAAAAGAGGCATTGTGCCGCCTTCACCGCTCCGTGTCAATTGCAACACGACGGCAGCAGATGGTTTCTTCCGTGCTGGCATATTAAACAGCAATTCAAGTGCACACGTAACGAAGGACCGACGTACCTCAAAAGACGGACGTTCGGTCGTCAGCTGGGTATTTTAAGGGCCATCGCTGTAGAGGTTGGAGCCGGTTGATATGCGCTTCGCTGGGCGTTGAGGGCCTGATCTATCAGTAATTAGGGGATACATGGAGCTCTGTGACCTTTTAAAGCTGTCAGCTTCTTTTATGCACCCTGGATGCCCCTCAGCTAGCCTCTAGCCCGCTAACTGCGGCTACTTCCTTCCACACACACACACACACACACACAAGGCCACGGCACAATACAAGCTAACAAAGCAGGCTAGAGCTGTGAAACACCAGATCTTTATCATTCATTTAGCCTTGGGTATGACGTTTGCTTAAATACACTAGTGGGAGAAGGCTGAACAGTTTTTTTTCCTTGCCACCAAGACCCTTTAAAGTGCTCTTTTTTGTATTGATTGAAGTAATCCAGGTGTTTGTTTACCAGAAACATAGCCTTGTGTATCCCCCCCCTCCATTTGATTCCACACACAAGGAGTGCTCAATGCTCTTGCCCCCTACAACGTCTGAAATTGGTTGGCGAAAGGGTTTGAATTGGTCTCCATGTGCTTTCTCGGCTCTGCTTTTAGTATGGCAGCACTGTAAGACCTTGAACCAAAATAACAATGAGAGCATATCCCCTCCCGCTCTGTTGGCCTCATCGTTGAAGAGCTAGCTCCTTTTATCTCAAGCAGGACATCTGTATGTGCTTACAGCCCATCCCAACGCGCTACCATTCATCTTCTGCTTTCACCCTGCTCCCTTTCTCTCTCTCTTCCTCGTTCATATTTATCTCTCGGCACTACGACGGCGGTTCGCCCGACCGCATCCATGAATGATCGTACCAGGATAAAGACACTTCAGCCAGGTCTTGTTTAGATCAGGTGCTAAATTGTTTTTTTGATCTTTCCCCAGTGCTAGGTCGCTAGCTCCGCCTAAAAGTATCACCCGGCCCGCCCGACACAACGACTAGCCGACAAGCTCAATGCACATCACCCGTAAATGGGAGATCGGCTGATGCATCTTATCTCAGATTTCCATAGACGTCAGGGCCTGGGTTTGAGCGAGGCCCAGTGAAAGGGAGTTGATTAAACCTTTTCTCCCTCTATGCCACGCCGTTGAATTCAAGCAAATCAGAAATCAATTGAATGTGATCATGACAAATGGGTCCCAGTGCTGTGGCCATGATGGCGCTGCTGTTGGGAAATCACAAATGAATCAATCAGGCCTTTATCAGATCAGCAGGGCCCGGAGCCTTGTGCGACGCCCTGTGTGTCGTTGTGTCCACGCGCACACACGGATGTGTGTTGGGGTCCTGTGGGCGGGGCCAGGGTGGCTGTGTTAACCTTCTGGCTGCTGGAACAGATGGAAGATGGGCCGGGGTTGATCAAGGCGGGCAGCAGGGTGGGCTGTGCAATGGCCCGGGAGGGTTGGTGTTACTCTACCGAGGCGGGGCTGTGTTGGCCTAGCTCCTCCCTGTTGTACAGATCTCCAGCTCGGCCTCCATGAGGTTAATGGTGTAGGAGCGGGGGCGGGACTGCAATCTGATTGGCTTGCAGGCCCTCGTGGGGCGTCTTCTGGGGTGGCAGATGGCACAGCACCATTGAGTTAGTGGGGGAATTAGGGAGGGAGAAAATACATTTAGGGGCGCTCTTTCTCGACGGTCCTCTTCCATACGTGTTCACCTGCCATGGAAGCGCCCGTCCTACCCACAGCATCTGACCCGATGCCGCGGCAGCTAGGAGATGGACGATTGGCGCTTAAAACTAAAAACGGCGTCTCAACATTACCAGCATCTCCCCTAGTTTATTAAACCACACGCCACCAGTGACAAAACAATTTGTTTACATGCGACGTCCGGTCTTCTGCCTGCCAACACTCATCACCACTCAACCGTGGTCATTTGTGGAGTTTAATCGGCTAGACCACCCCTCGGATTAATTATTATGACTCGGAGACACTGCAGCAGACGGATCAATGAGCTGGCCTCAGACGTCTCCATGTCTAACTGCCTTGCACTGGCTAGCTCCGACTTCCACAGCCCAGGCTCAGTTTTACATTCATCGGCCAGGACCCAACCGCTTGGCGCATTCTGCCAGGGAGGAATAAAGCGATGGTTGGATGGGCGGCTGGGCGGATAGATGGCCTTAATGTGTCCATTAAACAAGACTAGAAACTCCCTCCCCTGTTTTGGTGAATTCTGACATATTTTTTTATTGTTAGAAATAAAGAGATTATTTCTAACAATAAAAAAATATGTTCAATTCAAAACTCTAAAGACTGTCTGAGATTGTAAGTCAAATAAATAAAAAATGTGCATATGCTTGTGAAATATACACTAGAAAATATCGTGGTGTCTTATGGGATTCCATTTAGCCCATGAATGCAGCGTTGTTGCAGACTTGCGGAAGAGTGCAACTGGATCCTCTAATTACTTCTTTTGAGATAACATCTCTAAAGAAGGCGAACAATTAGGGTGAAATCTTTTGTCATGATTTGTCAACAAATTGATTTTTAGAGGCATTTAAGATAAACTAGCTGGTGAATATAAGTGTTTATACAATTTTAGCTAGCTAACGTTAGCATTGCTAGCTATTCTACATTTTTAGAATATGATGATGGCAACCTGGTTTTCTACTAAATTTGAATCTAGTTTAGCAATGTTGTATTTCAAAGCTCTATATTGTACTTCACATTAAATAGTTATTAGCAATTTATGGTCATCAGTGTGACTACGGCATCAATAGAATGTTAGCGACCATGGCAACGCCTCAACCGATTGACGTTGGTGCAGTCCATAAATAGCCATACTGTTCTTGTAGAATATACCGGATCCAACCAGGCTCCTCCCCCCACAGCACAGCTCTTCCCCGGGGGGACAGGCGGCCATGTGCTTCTGCTCACGATCAAATCAGCTTTGTGTTGCTGGCGTAGCTCCCAGAACCGTGCATTCATTTTACCTTTGTTAGATATTCATCTGTTTAGGGTCTCCACCCCAGCCCCTCGTTTACTACAGTACGGAGGAAAACAAAAGGAGTCGTGGTGATGGTTTTCACTTCTCATGTTGAACCCAGTCGGTGCTATGAGAAGGCTAGGCTAGGGGAATCCAGTGGGATATTGATGCTCTAGGAGTTTGAGTTTAGCCTAGAAAAGAAAGATTCAGATGCTTGTTGAGGAAATGACCCCTGCAGCGGAATTCAGAGCCGGCCTCTCGATGGGAAGTGACTGACTGCAGTGTCTAGATCCTCTTGCTGTAGTTAAGCACTACTGTGACTCGGACTGGCACCACACTCATCTGCCCTGTGTGGCCACAAGCTAGTGTACCTGAGATGCACAAACTACACACGACTGAAATACACAAACTACGCACAGCGTTTGGTATGGCCACGAGCTTGTGTACATTATCTTAGCCATGCGTGCATCTGTCACACTGTCCCACTTACTCCTCTTCCTTCTCGGAGATCAGCTGTCCTTTCCACCATCATGCCTGTTGGCTATGGCAACCTGCTGGGACGCTTCCTGGAGACAATTGAGAGTTATGGAGTGACGGTCTGACCTATATTGGCTGTGTGTTGTGTACCTCTTTTCTTCCCTACCTCTTTTTCCTTCCATCTCTCCCTCTTTTCTTTCCTCTCTTACTAGCTCTTTCCTTCCATCTTCCTCTACCTCTTTCTTTCCGCACTCCCTACCCTTTTCCTCCTTCCCTACTTCTTTCCTTCTGTCCATCCTTTACTACCTCTTTCCTTTCCTCACTTACTGCCCGTTTCCTTTCCTCCATCCCTATCTTTTTCCTCTCTCCCTATCTCTTTCCCTCCTTCCCTGACTGACGTAGCCGTGTCTTGCATTGCGACTGAACTGACACCACCCCTGCATATGCCGACGAAACCCAGATCCTCGTCTTCAAGTCACACAAACGGGCAAGCGCGTGCACACACTCACTTGCTCAGTCGCTTTGGAGGGGTGTCACTGTTCACAGGGTCTGGGCCAGGTACGGAAATGACACACACACAGACTTGGTGTGGAGGGCTTGAAGGGGGGGGGGTCAAAGTGGAGGGAGCTTGCATTGCTCTAAGCTTCTGGAGAGAGACTCAAAAGAAAAGAGCAGCGGAAAGGCAAGACAGGATCACATTCAGAGACGTAGCCAGCCAACAAAAGACGGGCCAAAGGGGATGGAGGGTGGGGTTTGGCGATGGGGCAACGGGAGCCCTGGGCTGAAAGGAGAGTAGGGCACTTGATGTCCATCAGTGGCAGATGCCTGGTTCTTCACTGAAGGAGGCGCTGTGAAAGGAGACGATGAGCCTCTCTAACCCCTCTGTTAGACCCTCCGTGGCCCCGGCATCAGGTCGTGGAACCGCAGTAACTGTCAGTTTCAGACCCTGCAGGCCGGAGACGGGGCCCCTCGGTTACCCTCAACCCCAGAACTGGCCCCATGCAGCAGCCTGCAGCCCTTCTACGGACTGCTTTGAGAGGCCTCCTGGGTCCGACTATCTTTAGAAGACCTGTGTGGATTTCAGTGTTGTTGGACTACCTATAGCTATCGCATGCATTCATTTCTACACGCATATAGGTGAAATCCAAAACGTCACGCGCGTCCGGCTTTCTGCATCTTCCAAAGACAATTCCATTCTGTAATGGTGTTGTACATGCTTGTTTCAATTCATATGGTCACCGTTGTTCTGCACACAAGACCTGTCAGATGTGCGGTTCTTTCCTCGCGTCAGGGTGCCTTCAGGGGGCAGGGCAGTTCCTCCTCAGATCTGTTTTTTCACAGCTGTATTGCAGCAGGCTTTGACAGCAGTACATGGTTGGGCATCCATGTGTGGCCGTTCTCTGGTTAGGTTAGTGTTGGTGGATGTATGGTATCTATGTGAAGCTAGCGTGTGCTAGTTGAGTGTGTGATGTCCTGGGTCTCTGGGGTTGGTGTTGTAACGTTTGGTTGGGAATACAGAGGAATATGGTTGGCAACAGATATGACTACTGTTAGAAACACAGTTATCAGTTGGGTGACAGACAGATGTCTATGAGTCCTGACATAGATGACTATTGTTAGTCATAGATATGATTATTGTCGGCAAGACACTTGACTATTGTTAGAAAACGAGGATTGCTATTGATTGTTACAGATATGACTGTTGTTGATGTGTATTCTCAGAAGTACGTTTGACTCTTGTCTGTTATGCGAATGTCTTCTGTCAGTGACAGAGATGAGTATTGTTAGTAACAAAGATTTACTTTAGCAAACACAGTTGACTATTGCCAGTTGCACAGGTTAGCAACACAGTTGACTATTGCCGGTTGCACAGGTTAGCAACACAGGTGACCCCATTATTAACATAGGTGACTAATGTTAGTACAAGAGAAGATTATTGTCCATAGCAACAATGGCTAGCTGTTACCTGTTGGTTTTGTTAATTGTTTCATTAGGACTGCAAAACTATTTAAGTGGTCACTCATATTATTAAGTTGAATGGCTACAGTTTCTGTATGTTGGCTGTAAAAAAAGTGTTACGTATTGGATCTGATCATTCATCATTCCGGTCTACACGTCATCTGAACGAACGCAGATTATCAAAAAAAAACGTCACTTCTTCCTCGTTCACAGGCTTGGTACCTTGATTATGTCCCTTCGATATACATCCTTGGCCGTACTGCCTTGCAGGTAGACTTAGAGCATTCGCTACAGTAAAACATTTGATAGCCGACGCGTCACTGAAAGACGGATGTAGTAAACACAGAAGTCGGCCATTTTCTCCTCCGCGAGGTCCCCCCGCATCTTTGTCTTTCACCAAATTCACTTTGAACTCTGCTTTGGGCTGCTTTTCATTTGTAACATATAGGGGTAGCCCCTCTGCTTTTCTCTCCCTTTATCAAAATGAAAACAGACATCACCATAAACTCTCCTTAATCAGATGGGCCTGTGGTTTTGGCTCTGCCTGAAAGGGTTTGGCAGTAAATTGGACGTCAGTCCCCCTCACCCAAAAAAAAGAACTCGGGGAGAGGGGGGCCAGTTTCTCAGAAGAACTTGTCTGGAAAAGCCTTTTGTGGGATTTGGCAAGAGCAGTGCAGGCTTTACTCATGCTTATTAGGCACCTCTGTCTCCCCCTAACCCTAGGCTTACTTGTGTGCGTGCATGTGCGTGCATGAGGCATTCCAGGTCTGTTACAGTTCACTGGCTGTGGTAGCGGTTATCTGCGGCAGCCAGACTGACAGGACCCCGTTTGCTTTTAATTAGCTTAGCTTCAGTTAGCTGAGCTTGCTAAGTTGTCGGTTTCAAGTTGGGTTTGAATATACCGTCTAGGGTGCGTGCACCTGGCCGCGAAGAGCCAGGGCAGAGGCGGTACGGGGACTCATAAACATCCAGTCTGCTCCCATGGATCACCTGGTGTCCTGCCACTAGTCGTGGAGCCTCAGAGCATAGAAACGCATAGAGTAGATTGCGTTTCATGGTCGGAGAACTGTGCCCTGGACATTCTCTTTCCATCTGTTCTCTGTCTCTCTCTGCTTCTTTCTTTCTCTCTCTCTCTCCTGCATCTCTGCTTTTTTTGTCTCCCTCTCTTCCCGGGTGTTAAGTATGTGTTACTGTGGATGCCTGTTCTGGTTGCTAGGCTATGCGTTAGTGCGATAGTGTAATATAGTAATCCGGCTCTGTTCTTAGGGCCCCTTCTCTGGGGCTCTCTCCATCATTAATAATTTACCAGTCACAGTGAGCTGCCAGACTTTCTATCGGACACACACTTTCCCATCCCACGCGCTTCGGGCTCTCCCCTCCCCGTCCGACCGACCGACTGACTGACTTACTTCAAAACGCAAATCTGCCCAAACCTGGCGGGGAGAGCATTTCCTGTGAAGAAGCGGTTAAATGTGGTCCAGTCGTGTTTAACCAGTGTCAGCCTTCTACTTCCAGCGTCTAATCTCCTTCCTTTGTTTTACATATGTTATCAGCTAACTGAAGAGCAAACGCGGGGTCTTTGGGGGGCGTGTTATGAACTGTGACCCTCCCTCTGGGCTCTTTTAATGGTAACACCATTGTGTCGAGCTTCTAACTTCCCTTCCTTTGTGTTATGGTTAGCTTTATCGCTGAGTGCTAAAGGGTAGAGTTTTGCATAGTGCTGCTCCATTTAGTATATAATACCTTTAACACTTATAATCAAACTGGGTTCTTGGTTGTATGTAGGTAGAGAGAACGTTTGGATAACCCTCTTTATCTCTTACGCAACATGTGACTTTAATGAGCCACGACTATTAATGGCTGAATGTACGTACAACTAACAGAGACGCAAAGTCAAACCAGCCATATAAGGGGTTAATCTGACACACGTTCTGTCTGTCTTCCGCAGGTTTCCACCTCAGCGGCACGGTTACCGAACCCGCCTCGCAGTCAGAACCGGAGGTCACCCACAAGGTGGCGATCAGCTTCGACCGCTGCAAGATCACGTCGGTGACGTGCGGCTGCGGCAACCGCGACATCTTCTACTGCGCCCACGTGGTGGCGCTGTCCCTGTACCGCATCAGGAAACCGGAGCAGGTGAAGCTGAGGCTGCCCATCTCAGAGACCCTGTTCCAGATGAACCGGGATCAGCTCCAGAAGCTGGTGCAATATCTCATCACTGCCCACCACACAGAGGTGCTGCCCACAGCCCAGAAGCTGGCCGATGAGATCCTGTCATCCAACTCCGAGATCAACCAGGTTCATGGTAAAACACACGCAGAGAGCTCTCCGGTACAAGGCCATGTAGTACTTCTAAGAAAGATCAATAAAGCAATTTTCAATTGTTCAACCAACAGTCATCCTATGTAGAGACTTCAAAATAGGTTGTTGCACAGTGATCGTCATTGGCACCCAAGCTACTGCGTTTTCAAGTTATCGTAATAGGCAATTTGTTTTTAATTGTTTTTACAAAAAAACTACAGGTAAATGTTTACTAAGTGAAACAGGTCCTAGATCTGACACGTAACACGTAACACCTGTTTTGAGATCTAACATATTCGGACAGAAATCAACTGTCTAACTAATGTGGATTTGATGTTCAAACCAGGAGTAAAGCAAGGACAAACTGAAACAAGATGGTGGCATATGGTGCTTTACACAGAGGCAATGCTGCTCCCTTAAGCTACTTAGTTTCCATCCCAATCTTCTTCTGGCGAGCAAACGTTTTGCGCGAGTCTGGCAGAGCCGTGATTGTGGTACCAAAGCTGCAGCGCGGGACTCCGAGGCTTCAGACAATCTCTCTTGATGCCGGAGTCTCTCAGCTTGCTGGTTCTTTGCATTTAAGATAGTCAGTCAGTCATAGTCCAAGCCCCAGGCCAATGTTCTGGCTCCTCTAGCTGTCGTTCTGAAGGCTCTAGCCAATGTTCTAGCTGCTCTAGCCACAGTTTTAGCCGCTCTATCCAACGTTCTAACACCTCTAGCCAACGTTCTAACACTTCTAGCCAAAGTTCTGGCTGCTGTAGCCAACGTTCCCCTGAACGTTCCCCTGAACCTTGTCACTGTTCTAGCCAACGCTTTAGCTGCAGTCTCACAACTTAGGCCACCGTTTTTTTAATGGCTCTCTGTAGCTTTGCATAAAACAACTATAATTCCCCAGTCTGGAAAATAGAGGAACTCTGTAGCCTGCTATCTCTCTACGCCGCTTTTCTAAATATTTACCAATCCAACCACGGCAAGGAAGTCCATCTCCCCTTCTCGTTGTTGTTTGCTGTGGGGGTGTCGAGCGGTTGCTACTGGAGCCCCATTGACAATGCAAGAGTTGCGGCTTTGATTGTGGAATGTTAACGCTTTGTTGCAACAGTGACTTGGCAATACTTCAGTTGGTTCCACCAGGCAGACCAGGAAGTCTACGTCTATCTAAATACCCAGAGGTCATACACTGTTTCTGTTTTTTAGCTGTTTTCTGTGATAAAAATACATTGAACAAAACACACTTTTACTTTGATGTCTTATGAGGTTGGAGGTGACTAGTTTGGCCGTTTCAGAGCCCAAGTTTTGGTAATCATTATTTGTGTTGGTCATCTTTGTTTATTATGCCTTTTATTAGTCCCGGGTCTGAAAATGTCTCCGTTTGTTTATGTTCCCAGGGGCCCCGGATCCAACAGCAGGGGCCAGCATCGATGACGACAACTGTTGGCACCTGGACGAGGAGCAAGTTAGGGAGCAGGTCAAACAGTTCCTGTCCCAGGGAGGTTACTACGGCTCCGGGAAGCAACTCAACTCCATGTTCGCCAAGGTAAATCGGCCCGCCTCCTTCGGCATGATCCTAACGTTACACACACGCGAAGGACGGAGAGAAAATGGCCGCCGGCAAAACCCTGACAACTCCGTGTTGTCGATCGTTCTCTGTAGGTGCGGGAGATGCTACGGATGCGTGACTCGAACGGCGCCAGGATGTTGACGCTGATCACGGAACAGTTCATGGCCGACCCTCGCCTCTCTCTGTGGAGGCAACAGGGAACAGGCATGACGGACAAGTGTCGGCAGCTGTGGGATGAACTAGGTGAGTCCCTCTGACAGGAAGTGGTCAGCGCAGAGCTCCGGTTCATCCGCAACATTGATAAGATGATTAGCCGCTGCTAACCGGCTAACAGTGCAGAGATTATGCATTGTAATGTATTCATAGCTGAAGCTTAACAAACCAACCGTCAAACCGCTTCCGGTTAGTGCTCCGTTTATGTGAAACCAAATGTCCCTTTTCAATGCCCCGGGGGTCACTAGCACTCAGCTAGTTGGTCAGCTAGCGGGTGGTGAGGGAACAGCCGAAAACATGTGCGCCGCTCAATGAGAAATTCCGACAGGAATGTAGACGTGTCACCTCCGCCAACCAAGCTACGTAAACGATTACCTAACTAGAAGGTCGGAGCGGTGCATGTGACTGCAGGCACTTATCTCTCTCTCTATGCACAGTGTGTGTGTGTGTGTGTGTGTGTGTGTGTGTGTGTGTGTGTGTGCCTGCCAGTCATTCAGTGACTGTGCACAGTCCAGCACTGCACACATCAGGGCACTTGCCTCTATTGGGATTGCATGAAAAGGGGCCAGGATCAATGGGGTTCTCAACCTCCCTCGTATTGATCGGAGCATTTAAAAGGGGTCGATGAGTGCACACTGCAGATCCCAAGGAGGCGCACTGTGGAGCAGGAGCAGACAGAGGTTTGCGGTTCCTCCCTTTCCCCCACGCACACCCCCCCAGGGTGGACACACACACACACACACAACAACAGAACCACGGCTGACTGGTGATGTTTAGTTACCGGGTTGGGGGTTGGGGGCCACGAACAGGACTCTGGTTGGCTAGCACCGCCACAGGCTGTCAGCATGATCACCAAAGGGGCCAATCAAAGGTGTTGTTGTTGCAGGGTTTAAAGCGACGTCGCTGCACTCTAATCGGCTGTTAGCGCCAGAAGCTGTCAGCGCGATCATGAGTGAGCACCCTAACAGTTCTTTGGAAACAACATTTTAAAAGCTAGCGGGGGGTGGGTGGGGTGGGGGCTGGGGGAGACGGTGCTCACTTGTTACCTGCTGGAGAGTGAACGGACATAGACTTGTTCATCCCTGACAGCTTCCCTGGGCTATCCTGTCCTCGACCGGTCAAACACCCAAATCTACCCAGCCCCCATGGTTGAAAATGGGCCGGTTGGGTTACATCATAGTGTGCTTTAGTGATTCAGTGGCTTTAGCCCAGTCCAACCCTGGTAACAAAGCAGTGGTAGCTTTCATGATCCAAACACAATATTAGCATAGCTTGACTGTATGCAAGATTAGAACGTCCTTATATTTCTTGGTCCTTAAGGGACCTCAGTCCTCCATGGCCAAATCCACATCAGCATAAAGGGACTGTAGCTAACTGGCACCTGTGTCGTTGTGGGGATTCCTGTTCCTTATCATAAGGCTACCGCTTCATACGCCAAGAGTCAAACCCAAGTCTTCATACGCCAAGAGTCAAACCCAAGTCTTTCCCGAAATTCTAGACACGATGATGAGATCCTCTTGTCAACACCCCTCACACTGTTATTCAACGCGTGGCCACATTTTGCCTCCGGCTCCGCCTCTTCCACTCAGGTCGTTCCAACCGCTGACCTTAGTCCTCGTGAACTTTGCCCCCCCCCTCCCCACTGCAGGTGCCCTGTGGGTGTGCATCGTGTTGAACCCCCACTGTAAGAGTGAGGAGAAGAGCGGCTGGCTGAAGCAGCTAAAGAAGTGGGGCGACATGGACATCTGCCCCCTGGAAGACGGCAACTACGGCAGTGAGTTGCCCAACATTACCAACGCTCTACCACAGAGCAACCTGGCACAGGGTCAGTGACCGCTGATACACACACTCCCATACCTACACACAGGTACTCTCTATCACACACACACACACATTAACGTAACTGAACAATGGGTACTTAGACACACACACACAATCGACCCAATTTAGTCGCTGGTTGATCGGTTTGTCTATAGGCTTTTTTCTAAATGTTGTGGTCGCATACACCTGTCTGATGACAGTCTGCGCGAGTTATCTATTGAGCACGATGCAGATCTACCTATCTGTCTAATCACTCTAGTGTCGGTTGAAATCTAAGATACGTTCTATGTACTGGCAACTGAAAAGAGGACATTCTGATTGACCAGTCGTAGGCTAATTCTGTTGGGGACATCCTGATTGGTCACCAGAAAGCAACTGTTTAGTCTGATTAACGCAGATTACAATTGCATTCATGTCACGCGTGTAGAATACAGTTTACCAATCTAATAATCTGGTAGTATAGTAATAATTAGAACCACCGGCTTCAGCATTCTATTTCATGGATCCTTCTCAAACTCTCATACTCCGGTAATATCGGCTTAATACCCCAAAAGAGGAGCAAAGATACGACTAAAGCGTTTTAGCCTAGTAACCAAACACACATGCACGCACACAGACACAGGCACTCACACAGACACATGCACTCACACAGACACATGCACGCACACAGACACATGCACTCACACAGATACATGCACGCACACAGACACATGCACGCACACAGACACATGCACGCACACAGACACATGCACGCACACAGACACAGGCACTCACACAGACACATGCACACACACAGACACAGGCACACACACAGACACATGCACACACACAGACACAGGCACACACACAGACACAGGCACACACACAGACACATGCACACACACAGACACAGGCACTCACACAGACACATGCACGCACACAGACACATGCACTCACACAGACACAGGCACGCACACAGACACAGGCACGCACACACACAGGCACGCACACACACAGGCACTCACACAGACACATGCACGCACACAGACACAGGCACTCACACAGACACATGCACTCACACAGACACAGGCACGCACACAGACACAGGCACGCACACACACAGGCACTCTCATTTGAATGGACAGTGACCCCTCCTCTCAGACCATGAATCTGATACGGTGTTTGTCGTCTTTGGACTTTGGTTGTATTCCGTACAAAAAATAGGACGCTAGCAAACGTCATGAGATTACTGCATGCGTTGCTGGCGCTCTGTGGTCGAGCTTCCTCTCAACCTCTTTCCCTTCCCTTCCCGTCGCCCCCCAACCCCCCACCTCCCCTGCAGACTCCCTGGCCCGGCCCAGACGGACGGTGTTCACGCGTGCCATGGAGGCGTGCGATCTCCACTGGCAGGACAGTCACCTGCAGAGGATCATCAGCAGTGACTACTACATGTCTCCGGCCTATCAGAGAGAGGGAGAGAGTCTGCTCTTCAACCCCCAGGGCCTGCCCCTCTGGCTTGGTGAGTGAATGACACGACGCAGAACGCACCAGGGGCATTGACATGGGAACACGCGTTGGAATGCCAGCACCGAAACCATAGTAACCGACACATTCACGTGCGTGTGCCTGGCAGTCCGACTCAGCTCCCCGGCAGCCGGTTAAAGGGGCGGGCCACAATGGTGGTTGATTTCTCGAATGTCTTGGCTCTGGGCCTGTCCTTTTCCTTTCTCCCCACCAGCACCACCACCGGTGTTTAATGTCATAAGCCCCGGTTAATTCCACTTCCACTGAATCCCGGAGCCAAAGTAAGCAGCTTCTCAGAGGAATATTTGTCCAGGTTCTGCAACTTAAGCCTCTGTGTCAGTGTTTGATTCTGCCGAGTCAGCGGCTCGACAGCCTGACAGCCGGGTCCGTGCTGAGCCCCTGTCATTCGATTTGTGCCGCAGATCACGTCCCGACAGCGTGCGCACGGGTCGACGCCCTGCGTTCCCACGGTTACCCGCGCGAGGCCCTGCGGCTGGGTGTGGCCATCATCAACACCCTGCGGCTCCAGCAGCACCGCCAGCTGGACATCTACAAGCACCAGAAGAAAGGTAGTCCCGCCTGAGGATGTTCTTGTTACAAGCCATCGGTTTTGAACAAGAACGACTCCACATAACAGAATGAACCAATCGATTTAAAGACGGGATGTAAATCGTGTCGGCGTTGTAGTCTATAATTGGGGTCCTGAGTTCCGTAGGTCAGGAAAACTCAGGGCCCTACATGACGTGTTTTAAGGGAACTTTAGGGAAAATAACAATGCATAGTTAAAATAGAAAAACAAATAAAAGCGAACATCTGACTCTAGACAAACTAACACATTGTTCTGAACTGAACACGTGTTACCGATTGGTCCGATGTGAGGTGATGATGATGATGGTGTCTGAACTGGGTCTAACCTCCGTGTTGTGTCGTTCTGTTGTGTCAGAACTTCTCCATAGGGGTATGACCAGCACCACCAACCTAGAGGGCTGGGTGGGTCACCCCCTAGATCCCATCGGATGTCTGTTTGGGACCCTCACCGAGACCTGCCGGGTGGATGATGACGGCAGCATGGACACTGGAGGTACGGACCGGGCTGCTGCAATTAAGAATTGGTTCTGAATCAACTTACCTAGATTAATAACAGAAACAATCAGAGTATATACATATATATATATATATATATATACATAAAATATTTGTCTCATAAATATATACATAATTGATACAATTATGTTGAGGCATACAGTGACCTTTTTCAATTTGTTGACGCGTGCTCTGTCGGGTTCAGGCTGGGTGTTTGTAAAAGCACTTTGTCACAACTTTGTCGTATAAAGGGCTGTATAAAATACAGTTCATTGATTGATTGATTTAAATGACTAGAACCTAGTTGACATTTGTATGTACATAAATCACCTTACGTTGTTCAGTCTAGTTTGGCTTCAGTCATTTTACAGTCTTTGTATTTTATTCTCAAATCACACACGGGCCAGGTTGGACCCCTTGCAGTCAATCCCAGATTTAATCAAACGGACCCATAATACCCGGTCTTGCTCAGCCCCATAACCCATAAAGGTCATTAAAGCCCGGCCCACGCGGTGCTGGAGAATGTATTCAATCAATGGCCATTTGCGTTGGCCCATACATCGTATAGCCCAGCCAGAGGCAGAGCAAGCATTGGGTACGTCTATTGTGACCAACCTACAGGGAGGCATTGTGTGATGGAACAATACTGGACACTGGTACGGACACTGGGTGACAAAGGGAGAAAACCAGAAAGAGTGTTAGGAGTGTGTCTGTGTGTGTGTGTGTGTGTGTTAGAGAGCTAGTGTGAGTGTCAGGAGTGTGTGTGATAGTGTCTGTGTGTGTGTGTTAGAGAGCGAGTGGGAGTGTCGGGACTGTGTGTGACTTATGGCTTATAGGTCCGTCATCACAGTCCTTTGTTTGGCTCTGGTGAGAAGCTGGAAACATCTGGCGTGGGGGGCAGGGCCTAACTTGAATTCTGACCAACCAGGGGCCAGCTGTCCACAGTCTTTACCCATCATCACACCCAGTGACAGCAGCAAAACCTACACAGATCAGCCTCAACTGTGGAGGCAGAAAAACACGGTTACAGTATGAGGACCAAGCCAGACGTTCTGGCGTTCCGACCGGTTTAATTCACCGCGGCATTGATCTCAGTCGACACATGCCCCAAAAAAACGCAGAGGCCTTAGGCTCTCTCCGACTCATATTTAAACAAAGGCCCTGGTTCAGAACACCTACACAGAACTGCGTTTTATGGCTTCTATACCAGGCAGTGCCTAGAACACGTTAGTCAACTATATATGTGTATATTTATAAGTAGATATGCATGCAGGTATCGTACATTGACAGCGGAAATGGCTCAGGCGTACATGGTCAGACAGCGGTGTGGGAACAAAGCGTGCTATACAGAAGGCCAGCTCCTGGGTGTTCTGCAGAAGAGGAGATGTGTTTTAAACCAGAGAATGATCTCCCCCCGAACTGTAAAAAAAACAGGATTGTCAAAGAGAGGGATGGAGGGAGAGATAATTTGCCAGGGGGATTTAAGCATGAGCTGCTAGTGGGTTGGGTCTTAGTCCTTGTCAACAGATGTTAGTGTTTTTCTGGACCTCAGGGACACCTCTCTCTTTAAAGCTAGGCGGCCATTTTGGATTAGCGTTAGCATCTTGCACGTCATCGCCGATGTGAATTGGTTCCCATTGACGAAACGGTTGTGAAGTTTTAATACTCGTCTGCTATTTGTATGTACACTTACGTTTTTATATACTGTTGTCTTTTTATGCTTTTTACTGGAAAGCGCCTTGTGCACCTTTTGGCGGTTGTAAGGCGCTCTACAAATAAAATTTGATTGATTGATTAATTAATACAGTAAAGGATGTTTCCGTGTGCCTCACTGTAAACGGAACACTCCTTCTGTCTCTTTATTAGACTCTGGAGACCCCAAGCCTCCCGTCTACCACCACGCGCCCGTCTGGGGTTGCCCGGATGGCGGGGAGTCCTACCTGGCTCTCGCCCTGGAGGTAGCGTTGATGGGCATGGGGCAGCAGCGGGTGATGCCCGAGGGGCTGTACGCTCAGGACAAGGTGTGTCGCAACGAGGAGCAGATTGTGACCAAGCTGCAGGAGATGGAGCTGGACGACTTGCTGGTCCAGACGCTGAGGAAACAGGCCATCCTCCTCCTGGAAGGTAGGACGGGTCGCCTCCGTGTGAATGTCCTCGTCTCTTCACCGTTCCCTTCGACCTCCCTCCTTCCTTGTCCCAATTCCTCTCTCTGCCCTGTCCGCTGCCTCGCCTTCGTCTTCTGTCACTCCTCTCCCTCGTGTTCTCGGCAGCCTATATATGTCGTCTGCTTCCTGTCCGTACCGTTTCCCCCAGCTGGCTCTTCTTCCCCTGATCCTGCCTCGCAACAACGTCTGGAAATGAATCTCAACCCCCCCGGCCCCACAGCGTCTAACCGTCTTCCTTCTCACTTCTCCTTCCCCATGCTGCCTGTGCCATTGCCCACCCCCGTCTGGGGCTCTGGGGAACGTTAGCAGTGTAACCCTAGAGCAGACATCTGTCTCGCTGCGAGAGACGAGAGATTTGGTTAATACCCAAAGAGCAGTGTAGGCTTCCCTGTCTGCTCACCGTCGCCCCCGTCAGGTTTGGAGAGGTAGAGCGCCCAGTGCTGTTATTCGAATGCTCATGGCTTTGAGTCATGTCTTGCTCCCGCTACAATGGTATTGGTATTAATTAGGCACAAAGGCACAAGGCTGTGATTGGGCAGTTCTTAATTCCAATGCAGAGTACCTCGATATCGTAGCTGTTAGCTGCTAGCCGTTAGTCGTGGCATATTGACCATATCCCTCAAATTCCGTATTGCTAATAAAAATCAGTAACCAGCTACATAACAAAAGTACTATATTAGCCAATTAGCATTTAGAGTTCGTATCTCCTGCTCATAATTGAAAAATGTATAATTTGACAAAGCAAAAAGGGACGATAATTGTTCCTGTTTGTTGACGAATGAACATGCTGACGTATTTCCTGTCTCCCTCCCTCTCCCTCCCTCCCCCTCTCTCTCCCCCCGCTGCCTCTGTGTGTCTGTTTAGGAGGGCCGTTCAGTGGCCTGGGCGAGGTCATTCACAGGGAGAGCGTTCCCATGCATACCTTTGCCAAATATCTGTTCTCGGCGCTGTTGCCCCACGACGCCGATCTGGCCTACAAACTAGCCCTGAGGGCTATGAGGTGAGACGCTTACTGCCTGTAGTCATATACCACTGGGGCTGACGCCTCGGTTCTAACCGGTGCGCGCCTGGGAGTTTCAATGGAATGAAAGCTTTTAGCGGGTACCACAAAAAGAATACATTCCTCTTTTGAGCATTTTCTCGGGAAAATACTGTGATCCCCTAAGCTTGCTGTGTGTGTGTGTGTGTGTGTGTGTGTGTGTGTGTGTGTGTGTGTGTGTGTGTGTGTGTGTGTGTGTGTGTGTGTGTGTGTGTGTGTGTGTGTGTGTGTGTGTGTGTGTGTGTGTGTGTGTGTGTGTGTGTGTGTGTGTGTGTGTGTGTGTGTGTGTGTGTGTGTGTGTGTGTGTGTGTGTGTGTGTGTGTGTGTGTGTGTGTGTGTGTGTGTGTGTAAAGGCTCTGCGTGCATCCATATATTGAGAGGCAGAATGATAAATCGCTAGAACTGCATAATCCCTATTTGCACTGCAGTATCATTATCCCACGAGACTCCTAAGGGTCCCGGCTAATACACAATCAATAAAAGGGCTTAGAGCCACACACACACACACACATCTGTAGACAGGATTGGCAGAGAACTCTAATGCAGCCTTTTCCAGTTACATTTTGAATTGTAAACTATGTCTTATGAGTCATAGTTAATCTAATCTACTCTCTCTCTCTCTCTCTCTCTTTTGTCTCTCTGTGTCCTTTAGACTTCCTGTCCTGGAGTCGACGGCTCCCTCGGGTGACATGGGTCACCCTCACCATGGCATTAGCATTGTGCCCAGCCGCTACCCCCGTTGGTTCACTCTGGGCCACCTGGAGTCTCAGCAGTGTGAGCTGGCCTCCACCATGCTCACCGCAGCCAAAGGTCAGCTTAGCTCTACATCTACAAACACACACGTACGCACTGTGCACCCAAAACACAGCAAGGCCACGCATCACCACTGCGGGATGCCGCGGTAGAGGTTCCGGTGTTGCTATGCTAGCCTAATGTAATGTTGTCGCTACGCTAACCGTACGCTGTGTTGTCGCTACGCTAACATAACGCTGTGTTGCCGCTAAACTAACCTACAGCTGGGTTGTCGCTACGCTAACATAACGCTGTGTTGTCGCTACGCTAACATAACGCTGTGTTGTCGCTACGCTAACATAACGCTGTGTTGTCGCTACGCTAACATAACGCTGTGTTGTCGCTACGCTAACATAACGCTGTGTTGCCGCTAAGCTAACCTACAGCTGGGTTGTCGCTACGCTAACATATCGCTGTGTTGCCGCTAACCTACGTCTGGGTTGTAGCTACGCTAACCTAAAACTGTGTTGTCGCTACGCTAACCTAACACCGTGTTGTTGTTTCGCACAGGAGACATGTTGAGACTGCGGACTGTGCTGGACGCCATCCAGAAGAACATCCACTCGTCGTCCCTCATCTTTAAACTGGCCCAGGACGCCTTCAAGATCGCCACCCCGGCGGACAACCCGCCAGACATCACCCTTCTGAACGTGGCTTTGGAGCTGGGCCTGCAGGTATTGACGGACAGCTAGCTAGCAGCCTGTGTGGGTTGTGTTTGACAGGGATGCTCAGGTTGGGTTTCTGTCGTGTCTAACGTGTTTCGCTCGTGTCTAACGTGTTTCGCTCGTGTCCTTGTGAAGGTGATGAGGATGACCCTGTCGACACTAAACTGGCGGCGCCGGGAGATGGTACGCTGGCTGGTCACCTGTGCCACAGAGGTGGGGCTTCGTGCTCTGGTCTCCATCCTCCAGAGCTGGTACACCTTGTTCACCCCCACCGAAGCCACCAGCATCGTGGCAGCCACTGTCATGTCCCACAACACCATCCTGCGCCTCAGCTTGGACTACCCGCAGAGGGAGGAGCTGGCGAGCTGCGCTCGGACTCTGGCACTGCAGTGCGCCATGAAGGACCCCCAGAACTGTGCCCTTTCTGCTCTGACGCTCTGCGAGAAGGACCACATCGCTTTTGAGACGGCCTACCAGATCGTCATCGACGCCGCTTCCACTGGCATGACCTACTCACAGCTGTTCACCATCGCCCGATACATGGAGCACCGAGGCTACCCACTGCGAGCCTTTAAGCTGGCCTCACTGGCCATGACCCACCTTAACCTGGCCTACAACCAGGACACCCACCCGGCGATCAACGACGTGCTGTGGGCCTGCGCCCTGTCCCACTCGCTGGGCAAGAACGAGCTGGCCGCCATCATCCCCCTGGTGGTGAAAAGCGTGCACTGCGCCACAGTGCTCTCGGACATCCTGCGCCGCTGTACCATGACCGCTCCGGGCCTGGCCGGGATCCCCGGTCGACGGAACTCCGGGAAGCTCATGTCGACGGACAAGGCTCCGCTTCGTCAGCTGCTAGACGCCACGATTAGCGCCTACATCAACACCACCCACTCCCGGCTTACACACATCAGCCCCAGACACTACGGGGAATTCATAGAGTTCCTCAGTAAGGCCAGAGAGACTTTCCTTCTGGCTCAGGACGGACATATTCAGTTTGCCCAGTTCATAGACAACCTGAAACAGATCTACAAGGGCAAGAAGAAACTCATGATGTTGGTACGGGAACGTTTCGGCTGACCCCCCGCCAACAGGGCAGAGGGTGTGTCCCTCTTCCAACAGGACAGGAGATATAGGGAACTACTTTTCTTACTACTTACTCATTTATTTAAGTTTTCATTCATTTTGTCTTTCTGTTTTTCTTCGTCACTCTCGCGGCAAATTATCTTATTTTATCTGTTTTTTTTTGTCTTTTTAATTTTCTCTTGAGCAACCACTGTTTGTTTTTTGTTCCGCAGTGTTGCTCTACCATGTAAGGACTGCAGAGGGGAAAATAGCCGAATATAAAAATGGTTGAGGCATTATCTGCTAATGTTGAATTTAAAACAAAAAAGATTGTGACGGTGGTGAAATTGTTGAGATGGCATAATGAAAAACCAAACGATGTGCGGGGTACTTTGAGCCATGGACTGCGGTGGGGAGTTCATTTTGGTTTTTGAAGGAGCGATAGCTTGTCATTCCCTTCAAAACACTGACCTACACGCAATAGTGTTTACACACCGTTGTACCTCGATCGTATTCCAAGGATCAGCTTTAAACGTTTCCCGTCTAAGGCCTTGTTTCAAGGCAGTATGTACGGAGGACGTAGAATACCAAACGTTGATCTGGGGTTGTCTGGTCCATTGGTCCAGAACCCAAATTCATCGGAGTCCCTCGACCATGACCCAGTCTGTAGACCTGACCAAGCAGCACGCATTCTCTTACTCTTTTGTTGGGCGTAGCCTGGATAATTTGGTATCTTTTATTACTTTGGTGAAGGTACCTTTTAAGAGAGCCCTGTTGCTTCAGATGGGTATTTGGATTCGACCGTAGTGAAGATATTGGCTGGCCTTCTTGCATGAAAACCACATTTGCACTCTGGGTTGTGGACTGTGAGGTAGACATTGTTGTCAGGATACGGGGTCATACCGTTTGTTAAAATACCATTGGGGAAAAATGATACGCCCAGCTGGTTCATCTGTACATCCAAGCCGATCTACACCTATTCACATGTATCAACCTCACAGCTATTCTAGGGAAGTGATTTAAATATGTCAGTTAAGGATGGAAATGTACCAGTAGTACTATTGTTATCCAAGCACTTCACACATTTGACGCATTCAACTCTGTCCGCTTGAGCGATTACTGTATTTATCAATCATTAGAATATCTAGGTGTGAATGAATACTAGGAATACAGACAGCAAAATTATATATAATATACTAAAACTAATATTAGACATTTTGTGGACAAATTCTGAGGATGTTAAAACCGTTCCACGTGAGCTTCCACATTCCATGGTTGCCACCGCTCCGAAGCCCGGCTGGTGTACTGGGCCTCGGGCATACTCTCCTGGGCCACGGGCATACTCTCCTGGGCCACGGGCATACTCTCCTGGGCCACGGGCATACTCTCCTGGGCCACGGGCATACTCTCCTGGGCCACGGGCATACTCTCCTGGGCCACGGGCATACTCTCCTGGGCCTCGGGCATACTCTCCTGGGCCTCGGGCATACTCTCCTGGGCCACGGGCATACTCTCCTGGGCCACGGGCATACTCTCCTGGGCCACGGGCATACTCTCCTGGGCCTCGGGCATACTCTCCTGGGCCTCGGGCATACTCTCCTGGGCCTCGGGCATACTCTCCTGGGCCACGGGCATACTCTCCTGGGCCTCGGGCATACTCTCCTGGGCCACGGGCATACTCTCCTGGGCCTCGGGCATACTCTCCTGGGCCACGGGCATACTCTCCTGGGCCTCGGGCATACTCTCCTGGGCCACGGGCATACTCTCCTGGGCCACGGGCATACTCTCTGCGTACGTCTGCGGCTTGGATTTGAAGTAATACGGTAAAGAAAGAGAAAAGAGACGCTAAACTCAGTTCTCAGGGAATCACTTAAAGAAACAAAAACAAAAAGTAGTAGCATAAGCATTTAAGATATTGTAAATATGAAAGTGTCAATTCAGAAAATTGTAAAGTTATAATTATTTATAATAACTGTATGTTTTAGGTTGTTTGATGATTCGTTTTTTTTTTTTTTGGGATACTTGAATTCGTCGTGGGCTGGGAATGTGATGACAGTTTGAGAGGAAAAGACTTCAATACATTTCTCAGGTGCTCCTGTGTACATTTCTCCGAGTTTCTTGGTTGATAGTTTTTTTTTATTTTACGCTTTGTTTAGTTTTTTTCTCCAAAATGGTTTCTTAAAAGAAGCACGTTATTTTGAGATTAGAAAATAAGGCATACCTTTTTGAACAGAATGCAACCCGACTATGCAGAAACACCTCGGTGGTTTGGACTCCTTCTCCGGACTAACTTCGACAAAGAGCCACTATCCTAGAAAGAACCGATGAGACACAGCATGTTTGTATTTGTAATTAGCCTGCACATGCTGCAAATTTGGGATGGACTTTGCCTTTGACCAATCAATGTACAAGTATTTGCTTTGGACTTAAGCCTTTAGTGTCTTCTAAACATACACGTGTCACGCACGCCCAGGCATGGCCATGGGAGTTTAGGTAGAGTGGTCCGTAATTTACGAGAACAAAATGCACGTTAAAGATGCAACAGGCAGAGAACATGAACGACAGGGAACCACGTTTTCCTACCATTTATTTCTTTATTGTTTTCAGCCTGTCCACTAGACCACAACGACCACTGTCGCGTTCCGAGACGTTTTCCAGAACCTTCTGCTCTCCTCCCACCACTGGTTTTGATTCATTCTGCTTTTGAATGATTGTGTTCACTTTCCCCGAATCTTTAATCTCCTAATCCAGTCTGACTGCAGCAGTATCGGTGTCAGAGGCTTCACACTACTCGACATCTGCTTTCTCAGCCAACCGAAGTACTGCAGCGTTCACGGTTTTGTCACACACTAAATACGAACAACTACTTGAATGTGAGATCTGAGGTCTGTTAACGAGAAGACGAAACAGGCGTTTTCATGTGCGGGAAATGCTTGCATTACAGGCTGCTGCAGAAAAAATGTAAAATCGCCTGTTATATACACACACGTACGAAAAGCAAGCGTGTTCTGTCGCAGACGTAGTTGGTCGTACGTACGGCATTGCAAAAAAGTGAGGGGGAACTCTGGCTATTTAGTTCTCACTCTCTCACGCTCTAAGTGTCTATATGTGTAAACTGTACCAGTGTTTTGACCTGTCCCTAGAGTTTAGAAGAAAAGAATAATAATCGCTGGTAGAGATTGTTCACTAGTTCATCTACTGTTTTTATATTCTTTTTTTTAAGGGAAGTGTTTTGTTGCCTCTTTGTGCTACTGAAATATAAAAAAGGTATCCAGTATTTGTTGCCACAGAAGTATAGTTCATCAACACTTTTTGTTCGTGCAACCTCTTGAGCTAATGTCTATAAAACAAAATTTTATTACTATTTATGTAACGCTACTACCATTTTATATAATTTGTGTTGGAATCTCAGTGCTTTTCTATGAATAAAGTGTGAAACACGTACATTGACTGCTGCTGACGCTTTCTGGGAGCTGCTTTTGCTCAAGTCTTTTTATAGCAGTACATGAGGCATACCTCCGTGTAGTTTATGCTGATGTACACATGTATTCACAGACGCGTTTATTTCAAAAGACCCACAGTCATTCGTGTATGCATTTCACCTACGCACGATCCCAGGAATTTTACCCACCGTTCTCGGCCTGGCACTGAGGCGTACGAGCTAAGCTCCAGAGGACAAAACGTTATCCAGTTGTTCCGATGCCACACGTTTTGTTTTCCGGACTTCGCGACAACACAGTTTTAAGAAATGATCAGATGAAACTCATAAATGTTCAAGTGCACCTCAGATTTCTTCTCTAATAAGACACTATTTCTCAGCCGTCTCAGTGCAATTCTCATTCATTAGGGAATTGGGGGAACTAAACCTGCGAATCAGGTCATAAAAACTCTTAAGTGTGTATGAGAGGCAGGCGGCACCTCTCGGGCCCAGATTGATTGCCTCTGTAAATGAGCTTATTAATTATCACAGCAGCCAGCCGACCGCTCACCACTCTCAGATACACATTCTTCTCCTCATTATAACAACCCAACGCCATCACAATCTGTTCCGGTACCACAATCCACAATCTCCTCCTACACACATCGGAATTGGATTGACTATGATTTCAGAGAATCCCTATTGGGATTCGGAGACAGCCGTATATCTGGGCTGATGCCGAACATGTTACTGCGGGTGCGTGTGTGTGTGTGTGTGTGGAGAGAGACAGGTTGGTACATAATGTTAACCGCGGGCATCTATTCTTGGGGGGTTCTGCCGCTATGTGAGTCAATCCGGTACACAGTAAACACCATGAAGACCAAATGTCAGAGTGATTGGTGGCGCCGGTGACGTGGTCCACAAGCCCGGTGCTCCTGCTTGTATAAATTACAGCGCCATCCATGAGGGAGTGTTTCACAGACGGGCTCTGTCATTGTGTGTTGGATAGGGGGACACAGAGCGCTTCTTCACTCCTGAGAGAACCAGCCAGAGATAGAGACGGAGAGAGCCTGGCTGGCCAGCGCAGCGGAGTTAGCCTGTTGAAATATGGATGGTGGATGGGGCCTGCTACCCATCGGCAACACCGGGGAGTGTTTGTGCTGCCGTAGAGGGGGCTGATTTAGCCCAAGTGACATGTTGGGAAGAGACAGACGAGTAATTGGCTCCCTCACCTTGCCGTCGTGGTTCCTGCGGAGGCTGCGGAGGCTGTCAGCTGGAGGAAAGAGGAGCGAGGGGGAGGGGAGGGGGCACAGCGCCAGATTGCCATAGCGCTACTGGAGGCAGGTGCTCGAACGCTAAGGTGGAGCTGTATGTTCATTAGCAGACAACTGGCCGCACCGAAGCCCAACATGGACCAGCGCGGTGAGGATATCAGTCCAGTGGTCGCGCGCACGTCCAAATAAGCACAATCTAATGCTCCGGGAGGCCCCTGGCTGTGTGTTTATGAGCGCAAACCGCTAACCGCTGATTGGCAGTTCAGTCTGTTAAAAAGTTCTCTTGCCACCTTATGGTAGGTTTCGCTGTCATCGTTATCAGACATCTCGTTCTTCTGGGAGCTGATTTGGAGAGCTTTGTTCTGCCGCTCTGACTCTACCCAGCATCCCTCACTAATTGGGAGTGGTGTAAGAGGCTGGACGGGGAAGGAAGGAAGGCCGCGGGTGACGTGAGGAAGGATAACGTTGGGGTGGGGGGGCGACCGCAATAGCCGGGTGAGATCCGTCCGATCTGAACAATTCTTTATGTGCATCATTTCGAATTGAATTGAATCCTCTAATGGGATGTGCAGGAGTGTGGATAAGGAGAAGAGGAATATCTGTGGTCCCAGCTGTGGAACAATAGCACTGAAACGGATGGACGAGTCAAGACTGGACCACAGGGAGCCCTCTGATAGAATAGCCGGATGACACAGATACAATCCTCCGTTTCCATGTTTACTGTGTTCAGGTGAACGAAACAGTATCTAGACCAGGTGATAGGCGACTGACGGGCAAGCATATTTCAACCCATCATTCGTATAATGTCAAATCCTCATACATTGCTAGTGATTTACACGACACAGCATACGTTACACAAAGTACTTTATATTTCAGGGGCTTCGGAAGCCTCGGACACAGGAAAGGGTCCTCGTCGAGGTTCGAGCGGATTAGCAGTATCTCCTGGCTAACCTACCGAAAGGTTCTCCACTCCGCCATTGTGGGTACAGTACGAAACGTCGGAGCCCGCTGTCTGCGTCTCCTCACTCCTTTGCAGTCAAAAGTCTACTTGGGTTTCTCCATGTTAATATTTCAAATCAATCACAGTCAGAGGCTGCCCATACCCTCCCATCTGATAAAGCGCTGATAGTGCCAGTCCCTGACAAATGATGTACAGCCTGCTGTCTCCAGGAGCAGATTGGATTTTCAGGCCTGCTGATTTGCTGAGAGATTGAGTCAGAGACCAAACCCCCACCCCACCACCGCAACCACACTGGTCCTCTTTGTAAGGAGGCCTTGGGGGATCACGCTTTTTTTAAGCACAGGATTCATTGTTGCAATTAAAAATAATGCCTCGAACCCCACGTGGTAACACACACACACACACACACACGGTGAGTTAAAATGTTCCTCTTTGTCATTAAACCGCGGCGCGTATAGTTACGGACACGTTTAGAGTTACGTGGCCGTAATCAGCAATTGATTGGGTTTTTTCGGATTTAATTATTTTTTATTTTCCTCCGCGGCTTCCAGGCACCAGCGCAAGGAAACACAACTAAGATGGGTCTAATCCTGCATTTTGAAAACAATGTGCCGTCCGTGGCCAAATAAAGACCGTCACGGCAGCTGCTACTGTTTCTGTAGCGCGGTTCACCACGTAGACCCCAGCGTATTGGCTACTTCACCCCGCAATGTTTCACGCTGCATATCGAGGAGCACGTTTTTGAAGAAACTGACCAAAACTCTGATGTTTTTAAGGAGTATTATTCCGACAAAAACAACTGGATTTGCACGACTCTACTTATCTCAGATGCTTAGCTGCTTTTCAGATAAAAAAACAACAACACCCATTGAGATTATTCCTCATGTAAAACGAAGTCTGATGCCTTTAAGTCAAAAGCAGTAGTACAATTGAGCCTTTTCCCAATTTCAAAAGTGTGTTTGTTCAACATGGAATCAAATGCAGATTAGTTTTGGACTTGTACTTAACTGCTTGAACAAAACATGTATAAGGCCACCATTTTAAACCCGCACACCCGGGCAGAATACCGGATTTCTGAATGGTTACCTTAAATCTATAACCCCAGCTATATAGCTGTGGACAGAGGATTGCAGGTTTTTCCTCAAATTCAGTTTCCATTAAAATGTGCGCACAGCAGAGATTATATTACATTAAGCATGACAAGCTGAGCCGATCGTTCTGTATGAAGGCTTTAACCTGGCAAAAACAACCAAATGCAAATGTCCAATAAATGTAATATTGTATAAAATATAGGTCTAATTGCAGCCAACTTGATATGGTAAAATAATGTGTTAATGTCTACCGTATATAGACAGAAACTACCATTCATCAAGCAAACACATCGCTAGACTTTCCATGAATGTGGGGGAAAAGGACAAAATCTTTGTTATTAGTCTATTAACCAATTAACCAGTTATTGATAATGATGTCACTGTGGGAATCTGTAACTTCCAAACATGCACACCTGCTGAATATAAAGGTCCTATATTTAGTGTATTTTCAACCAACCCCCTCCCCCAGTCTAATCAGATGCACCATATGATATAAACACAAGACAAACTACAATTCAACTGAAATGGGCCTTCTCAATACAATCAGACTTTATTTTAATTAACCAAAAAATACAAAAAAGGTACATATACCACAATACAGAGTTTAGGCTGGGTCAGTCCGAATAACCACACTGTTACAGGCAAAACAACCACTCAACCTTTCAGGATAATCCCAGCATCATTCACTGCATGTTGTCTCAGCCCCCCCCCCAACCCAACTGGATGAAGAAACAAGGCAGTGGAGCTACATGGTCTTCCACTCTTGAACAATTCCAAAGATAGCAGAATAACAAGAAATATTTTCTACCGAAAGATCTGTGACACTGTAAAGTGCAGAGCCGTCCCAGAATAACATGTGATTATTAAACGTCTGTGGATACACAACGGTGTCTGTAATTCAAACGATCTCTCATTGTTTCAGTGAGCACAGCATCGCTGCCGGCACGTAAAATAACTTTGGTGTATGTTACTTATGGTTGAGGATGTTACGGGAGTGAGTGTGGACAGCCTCCACGAAGGCACCCACGTTCTCCGGGTCCATGTCAGGGTACAGGCCGTGGCCCAGGTTGGCTATGTACCCTCTGGTGCCAAACCCTTCCAGCATCCTCTTCACAATCTCAGATATACGCTCCTTCATGGGCCGACAGAAAACAACAATAAGTATCACATTTTCTAATTTCTCCCAGGTCATTGAACTAAATAAGAATATGTTTTTAGCACAATTATCAGGTAGAATAACTGTAACAAAGTGCTTCAATATACAATAGAAAACCTTTGAACTCAAACAACTGTGCCATGTTTTCTTGTCTTGGTCAATATATATTCTGTACAGTCATACGGTCTGGGATGCCAAAACAAACCCTGGCTTACCTTGGGAGCGTAGAGTGCACAGGGATCCATGTTCCCCTGGAGGCTAACCTTTCCTCCAGTTCGCTCCCTAAAGCCAACGAGACAGGCGTATTAACACGAGTGCATAAACCATGAGGTCAATCAATGGGGGCCGATTAACCTGTTGTAATTGTTGTTTGAATAAACGTAACACAAATAAACCCGGAGTGAATTTAATAAAATTTCATCACGACACAAAAACGATTATATATATATTACCGTGCTGAACGAGGGTCAATGGTCCAATCCAAACCAACAACATCATAGTAGGACTGAGAAAGGTCTTCAAGACCATAGTGGCCATCCTTGGCAAATACAATCTGGAAGAGAACACACAGGCAGGTACAATCATAAAAGTCCCAGTCATCCCTCATAATGTGATTACAGGAACGTCTAGAAGGCAGTGACAGAGGCTCCTACTGGGATATTTTTCTCTTGTTATTTTCCCAGATTTATCCAATCGGAATCGACATTCAAGTCTATGACATGTCTATTCTATTTTTGGACTATGTATTATTCTGTTAGCCTAAATTCGGGTATGTATATATACAAATAAAAAAATAGGCCTCATTGACAAGCACCGAAAAAAAACATATTTGCCGCCATCTACTGGTGACAATATCACATTACACTGACCAAGACACCATAACACCAATAAGCCTTTTCTAAGCATGTTGTAGAAAATGACAAACAAACCCTCATTTTCAAAATCAGGCCAAGAAGGAAGCTCTTTTTGTTGGTGTGTGAATGAAGACGTAATTTCTGTCGATACTCACCATTGGCACATCCTGGCCTGACTCCTTTAACTGGTCTTTGACCCGACGAGCGATGTCTCTGAGGTAAGGTAGGGAGAACTCCTTGAACTCCACTGGACCCAAGCAGCCTGCATGGGATTCAAACACCTGCAAAGCCTGGAGAAATACAGGGGCGTGAAATAAGCTGCGTTTTAGTGTGATCTGTCTCCACGGCATCATGTTTACTGCAGACAGCAAGTGAGTAAACAATCCAGCTGTTCCTTCATATTGGCCTAACAAAAATATGTAATAATCATCTGCAAAATTCTTCTCTCTGTCCAATAATTATTACACAACCTTCCGTAAATCAAAATGACACAGAACCCTTAGTGAGGGTAAGCTGCAGTAAAAAAAACCATCTCAAATCCTTATCTCCCATGGTGCTTTGCATACCTGTGCTCCAGCCGCCACCTGTCCCAGCAGATAGTCCACGATGACGTCAGTCAGCATTCGCAGCAGCTTGTGGCTGGCCTCAGAGTGACGGTAGAGCCAGCGCTTAGCCTTGGAGTGGGTGGTGGAGCCTCCACCCTCAATCATATAAGCCATCAGCGTCCACTACAAGGAGACAACACATCAGATCATCCCAGAAGCCTCTAACTGAAGAGACACAGAGACTCGACACAAGAAAATTTCACGACCGAAGCGTCCGACAGGTTCGGTGGGTGCGTGTCATCTTACCGGGGCACCGGTGAAGCCGATAAGCGGGACCTTCCCCTCTAGTTTGTGGCGGGTCAGGGTGATGGCCTTGAAGACGTAGCCCAGCTCCTTGTTGACGTCCACTTTGGGCTGCAGGAGGAGCAGGTCCTCTGGCTCTTTCAGAGGCTCCGGGAAGGTCGGGCCCTTTCCCGACAGCATCTGGACATCCATACCCATGGCCTGGGAACCAGACACAAACACTATGATGCTCAGAAAGATGTTGAACAAAAGCGTCCCATGTGCTTCCCTCTCTAGATCCACTATACCAAGAGGTTACTGTGTTAATTAACACTTTATTACTTTGACTTGAGTGAAGTCAGAAAAAGATCTGCCTGGGAGAGGCCAACACTTACTTGCGGGATAACCAGGATGTCGGAGAAAATAATGGCGGCATCAAATGGGAAACGGCGGATTGGCTGTGAGAAGAAATTCATATCTATGATGTGAACTCATTTTGAAAAAATTCTGTCCGTTTGAAATATTTAATGCTTAGCGACCTGGAGAGTGAGTTCACAGCAGGCTTCCGGTGACCGGCATGTATCAAAAAAGTCCTTCCCAGCTCTGGACTCACGGAACTCTACAGGCAGGAAAACACCGAGTTATTTTTTACTAATATGCTATATTTGGGTGAGTGCCTTTTTTTATGCCTCTTGCTTACCTGGTAGATAGCGTCCAGCCTGCCTCATACACCAAACAGGCACGTGAGAAGTCTCCTGACCACGACATGCACACAGGAATGCATCATTCTTCAACGTAGGAAAGTCTTTGGGACTAAAAATGAAGAAAAAAAATGGAACAAAGTGAACGTCCGTCAGCAAAACAAAATATTTCCCATATGACTGTTCCCCTCACGTTTTTCAGAGGTAAATAGTTACAGTTATTAATTTACAACCGAGCCTTAAAGACAAAGGAACTCTATGCAGACCTCCAAGATAGTATTGTGTTAAGACATAGATCTGGGAAAGCTGATAAATCAATTATTAATGCATTGAAAGTGCTCAGGAGCACAGAGGACTCCGTCATAGTGAAATGTAAGAATTCGGGAACCACCAAGAATATTTTTGAGCAGAATGGCTTGTCTAACCGGGAAAGAAGGGTCTTAGTCAGGAAGGTGACCAAGAGACAAATGGTCACTCGAACAGAGCTTCACAGTTTCTGTGCAAAAATGGGAGAACCTGCCAGAAGGACAACCATCCATGCAACACTTAATCAATCAGCCTTTTATGGTAGAGTGGCTGGATAGTAAAAAGAATTTAACATGTCGTTAGAAGGACACAGTAAAAACTAAAATCTGGTCAGATGAGAATAAATTCCAACAATTAGGCCTGTATGATTAGTGGCAACAACTAGTAAGGCTTGAGGAAAGGATAAATGGAAAATAAATCCATAAATCCATGAAAAAAAACCTGAACCGCAGAGCACATGACCTCAGACTGGTGAGAAGGTTCATGTTTCAGAATAAAAGTTACTTTTTAATTAATTGCCTCATATTCCTTGTGTTTACGGAATATTGTGTTAAAATTAGCCAAACAAATACATTTAATGAATTAGAAATTATGTCTATTGGACAACAAATAGCTGAGAAATTGGAGCGATGTAAATCATTTTAAAAGCCACTCAACAGAAGCCACTACAGAAACATAGCTATTCACTCAAAAGTTTACTGCGGTTGATGACAATTACTGGGCATGGACAAATGGTTATTCTTCTCTAGTTCACATTCTTATCAGAAGGAATGTCACTCTTCTCCTCCCCAGATATCATGCTTGCTGGCCCCTCTCTTTGGAGTGCAGTACAGGAGGGTGTGATGACAACAGATAACAGTCCTTCCCTTGTTATCAGCTGCACACAGTCAAACAACGGTTACATGGGATGCTGGTGAAATGATGGCCATTCAATGCAACTTCATTGGTGACCATGTTCCACACATTCTTTATAAACTAAACCTGACACCAGTTACCAGTTCCTACAACAATCAACATTAATGTGACATACTTCCCAGGGACACAGCTATTTCCTTTGGTGAAACCGTCTCTAGACCTGTTGTTGTTATTATTACTACTACTACTGTAAGAGATACTGTAAGGTTGCTGCCAACACTGGGGCGAAGCTAGTTAATTAATGTATCCAACTAGACAGAAAGTTGGCAATTAAGCATATATTTAAAGAAGGCACAAGACCCAATATAACATGCACGAAAAGGCAACTACACACGGATTGATTTAATAGATATCCATGCGTGTATCCGTTTTGCATTGCTATGAATGTAAGTTATTTACACGAGCTAACTAAGTTAGCCACAGCTGACATCTGGTTTGCTACCTTCATGACAGCAAGTACCCAGTTATGCAAAATATACTCACAGTATCAGATCGACCTTTTCCATAATGAAGTTAAGGATAAAATACGTGTGTAGCGGATCTGTTCAAATGTCACAGCAACACCGTCCTTGCCACACTGTCGCTTGCTTCTTGACTGTCATTCAGTGTTGTACAACTCAAACAGTATTATACTCACCCTCCCCCCGATACAGGGAGCGGCCATCTTGAATAAGTCATGTGACCACTGGGTACTTCTCATGGAAAGTATACCTCTTGATTTGCGTTTGTAGTTCACTAGTTTAATGTTAGTTGCCTGTTACGTTGGCATTGTTATAGCATTAAAAAATAAGAAAAACAGGGAACGCTATTGCGAGGTTTGTAATAAAAATGCATACATAAACAATATTTATTTTTGATTAAAAAAATTCTCGGACTAAGATTCTTTAAAATGTGTACATTTGATTGATTTTTATTAACATAATTAGCGTTTATTGAGAGAGCGCGCGCACACACACACAGACACGCACAGACACGTTGTTTCTTATAAATATTATTCCAAGAAACGACAACACATTCATAATAGGAAATCCCAATTGTTACCCTTGAATCATTCATACGTTTTAAACATGACCTAAAACGTATCAATATGTACATATGATTGCCAAAACCTATGATTTACTGTATGATTTAAACAATTCACAGAATAACCCTAAATATGAAAACAAATATTTGTACCTTGACCAAGTGTGCAAAGAAATATTTTTTTATGAACAAACAAGTAAACAGCTTTGCTAGTAAAAGTTACGATTCGTATCTACATGGCAGAGTGATAATAAATATAATTATGTGGTAAAATGTCAATTGTACAAGTGTGTATTATAGCTGTAATCAACAGTAAGACACGTTCTGTTATTCTCCATAAAAATGCTGAAATACACAAGCAGGTGTACATACTTCAATATGAAGTTGAATTGAAATTATAATTTTTAGCTTGATTAAAGAAATAAACAAGCAGTTATCAATCAGCCAACAGCCCTCACTTTGTGTGTGTAACAATCATCCAGGCCTTTCTAAAGCAAAATGTCATTTTCTGTCTACTTTTCAGAGATTTTTTAGACAATTTCCTAATGAAACATTATTGGCTGACTGTGTTGTAGAATTTATGTAAACACTGCCTCATTATGGCTGCTGTTGGTACTGGCCCTCTGTGGCAGTGTAGAAGTCATCCAAAACACTCTGGATGTAGTCAAACGTAGGCCGGTCTTCTGGCTTGTTCTTCCAACAAGTGTTCATGATTTCATAGAGCTCTTTGGGGCATTTTTCAGGACAGGGCATTCTATAACCTCTCTGCACTGATGTCATCACCTCGCCATTACTCATTCCTGTTTAAGAAAAAAGGGGAACAAAAATAACCAGATGTCAGATCCAGGAACTCTACATAGAAAACTATAAATAAAAAGAGTCAGCAGATATTTGGTGTTTTGTAATGCAGCTATTTTTTTAATTCTAATTCAAGGAACCATACAAATAAATGAACCCATTCTAGCCCTCATAATAAGGCACTAATTAGCACTAGTGTACTGAGTAAAACAGAGAGGTGTAAAGGCTTCTAGTATATTAATATAAAACGAGGATTATCACATTTTGTTAATAAATAATGTTTGAATGCTTCTCCATCCACCCCGGACAGTGCTGAGCTAAATTCCAGCGTTTGGCTCTTCAGCCCCAAAAAAACTAGAGTAAAGTAGACAATGCTGTCTAATCATATAGGCCTTATCTGGATAAAACCTGTGCATGCTATTACATCATTAACCACCAGATGGCGATAAATGTCTGTTAATCAAAATCATTAGTATATATATATATTCCAGCATATTTCCCAACATATTTTTTTTCATCAGTATTGAGTATCTCTTAAAAAATAGGAACGTATTGTGTATTTATAAAATAATAAAACATTTGTTTAATTTAAATACAAATAATGAAAGAGGTCAACACAGACAAGACAAGACAAGTTTTTTTGAAACAAAGATAGACTGCCCATAGACTGCCCATCGTTATAATCTGAAACATTGCTATTGGACCTAAACGCAAAACAGCAGCAGCAAAAACTAAATGTAAATTGAAAAATACCATAGTACGTTGCTAAAACCTGCTAAACTTTAAACCACTGTTTCACTTCTTCTGTCAAATTACTGACACGAACATTTTATGTTTTCTGGAAGTTGGTTTTTGTGGTTAAAAGCTTTATATAGAAAAAGTTACATTGGGTTATAGATATCTACGCAGAAGTTTCCATTTAGTGCTCAATTCGAATGAAATCCTACACATGTCAAAGTAAAAACGTTTGAAACAACACAATGCACAATTGAGACATTCTCGAAACTGTCAACATGTGTTTGTAACGATGCGTGTATTTACCTGGGTATGGTATTTTTCCAAAGGTAATGATCTCATACAGGAGAATTCCGAAGGACCACATGTCTGACTTGATGGTAAAGCAGCCATAGTTGATGGCCTCTGGGGCTGTCCACTTAATAGGAAACTTGGCTCCTGGACGAAAAAACAAACTCACATATTCAGAAGAAGGAAAAGTTTATGAGACATACCTACCAAACTAACCAACCCAGTGAAAGACATATTGGCCAACTATTACTGGGAAACAATAAGTTACTGGACACTGGACAGTAGCATTCTTGTGCAAATCAGACAGTTGTTATTAACTATGTACTATGCAGGGATAGCAGGATTCCTTCAGGCTTGTTGACATAGCTGAAACAGACTGCTACTTCCTGATTAGCCCGTGTCCACACACTATGCAAAGCCAGGTGCTTAAAACATCAACGTCACATCTCAAGGAAATGGAGGTACTGGGCACCACAAAATTTCACCAAAAATAAACAATAAACTTTTAGAGGAAAAAAAAACCTGTAAAGCAAATGGGCTTTTATACTGTCCTAATCTAGTGAATGTGTGGGCACTAGGGAGGACTTCTGGGAAAAAACCATATGACGCACGATGAATCAGTCTTAACTAGTGTTATCACATGAAACCCTGATATGTATAACATTACAGGTGACATATGTACAGTTTTCCAGTATACAGTATAGTACAGTATAACTGTGTCACTATAGCATGCAGGATAAAGGCTCACCCTCTCTGGCTGTGTACTGGTCATCTTCTATCACTCTAGCGAGGCCAAAGTCAGCTATTTTACACAATAAACTCTCAGACACCAAGACATTGGCTGCTCTCAGGTCACGGTGGATGTAGTTCTTCTTCTCGATGTACGCCATGCCCTCTGCAATCTGAAAAGTAGGACACCCCCCCAAGGCATTATTAATAGTTACCTAAAGAGACTATTCTCTGACTTGCTGTGTTCCCATAAAACAATCCGGGAAGTGGTTAATACGTAACTGGACACATTCTGTTTTGATAATGTGCAATGCTGCTCGATATAACTCGTTTTAGTTCGATCACTTGTTTGAACTAAATTTGCAAACAGCCATATGACTAGGGTCTTTATACTTTAAGAGAGTGAGAGAGAGAAAACAGGAGGAAACAAACGGGAAAGAAATGCCTTGCTTTACATCGTAATTTACATTACCTTTTCATTTACATTGGCATGCGCTGACCAACACCCAGAAAAAGTGTTGTTTGCAAAATAGAGGAATATGTGCCCGCAGCAATTTGGCATGTCCCTAGTTTATATCCATCGTTTTTTTTATTAAGTTTCTAGTCTAGTTTAATCTTCAAAGTGAACGTGAATGTGTGGAGCAGCTTATTGACAGTTTGGCACCGGGGGCAAGTGCCTGAGACCTACTGCTGTGGGGAAAGAAACTGCTCTTGTGGCGAGAGGCATTGGTCTTAATAGACCTCAGCCTAAATGCTTTACATTGAAGAGTTGACGATTTCTCCTGATCGTGCACATTTCTAACTGGTAAGAACAGAGTAGGTCTTTTTGTGGTAAACCCTAAATTAGTCACGGGCCGTTCAAGAACGAATTGGTCCTTTTGAACAGCTTTTCTTCATGAACCCAAGGAACCAAATAGAATCTGTGAACTGAGACATTCATAAATTGCTTCAGAATTCACATACTTCTTTATCTGAAAACAATTATTAACCGCAGATAAGGTGCAAAAATATTTACTATAGTGTTCTCACACTGCAAAAACAATAGATAGTGACTAATGTGCATTAGATTGGTCACATTTTTAGTACTGTAATCTGATTTTAGCAGGCAATCCAGTAGTTAGGACAGGTCAAACTTTAACTATTTGAACCTGCAATCTGAAATCCTTTGGGACAATTTTTTCAACATCACACAGTTATATGGTTTTGTAATTTTTGAGGCAAAAAATAGCTTTTTGGGAGCCAAACAAGTCAGCTTTTAAGCGGAACAAAGCTGGTTTATCAGAAAATACACACGTAATGTCCGTCATTACAATCAAGGTAGGGAAGCATGTCATACTAAACTGATTTCATATTTCATATGAACATTTTAATCGAGGAAGTGGGCATGTTTTTTCAGGGATCCACTAAACCACATAAATGTTTACATCCCACTGATGTGAGCGCTGAACGTGAATAATAGATGCATTATTAGGTTATGTATGAGAAAACTGAGTCATATCCTCATTCACGCAGCTGGAATTCCGCTTTGACATCGAGGATGCGTGTTTCACTGTCATCGTGCCGTCATTTTCACAGACACGCCCAGTAACGGTAAATTCATTGACACAGACGCTTTATAAAACACTCACATACGCTTCAGTTCGCTTTAAGCGTATGTTTCCGAATCCGTTATTTCTGTTGTTCCAAGAACAACACCTGTCAAATTTTTTTGACAAAACGCTGCAAACCGTGTTGCGATTTAAGAGAGTGTTTGTGGTGTTTTCTTTCTGTGCTACATCATGCATGGACAAAAACATTGAAACACAAAAAAAGCTCTAATGTTGGTACTCAGTGACTTTTAGCAACCCTAGCCAAGAAGTGGATGTCCATTCTGGGAAGGGTTGGTCCTAGTCAGACAAGTTTTTGGTCGGCTTTCGTTTTGTCTAACAGGATGTGCAACTGTGGTTTGATTCAGTTCTACAAGCAGAACTAATCATACCTCTCACGGTTACAAACTAACGTTGAATTAAAATGTACTAGAGCGAATGTTCAATGTTAAATCATATTGTGTATAGCCTTTTCGGTTCAATCTAAGCTACGGTGATGAGACAAACTTTATTGATATAATATGAATTGTCGGTAGGGTTTAAATTTTACAGACTAGGGTCCACTCTACAGACTTCTACATAGTTTAAGTGTGTTGAAATATATTTGGAATGTGCAACACAACATTTTTTTGGTTGCTGTTCCTCTTTTTGGTCGACCATTGGAAAAAGTACCATCACAGCCTGTTGCTTAAAAAGTGATATAGTAAAAGATACACTAAACGCGAGGAGATTTACCTGCGCAGAGAAGTCGATGAGCTTAGGTAGCTGAACTTTGCAGCCCGCGTCGCTTTTTAAGAAATCTAAGAGGCTTCCTAGAACAGTGAACAAAAAAAAGAAGAGACACCGGTCACATTCAGAACACAAACATAAATGGAAATCAAGTGTACATAATAAATAGCTCACATGCCCTAGATAGCTAGAATATGTTCTCACGGCGTGTCAATTGTCCCCGTAGCCTCGTGTCGGCGTGTCTGCGAGGACTACATTATTGGACGTAGCTGTGTGTTACCGTTGTACATGAACTCCGTGACGATATAGATTGGCTCAGTCTTGGTGACGACGGCGTAGAGGCGAACCAGCCTGTCGTGTTGCAGGGTCTTCATCAGGTTAGCCTCTTCCATGAAGGCCTCCGCCGACATGGTACCAGGCTTTAGCGTCTTCACGGCCACCTTGGTCGAGTTGTTGTAGAACGCTGTAAACGACATTTGAAGTGTTGACCTCCCCATATTTACCACAGTCTCCAGGTCTACTTTTAGGCATTTCTATGCGACAGATAAGCTCACTTTAAATCAGGATACGCCACCAATAATTTAGCGACATGGGAACTTGTTTCACTATTAGCCTGTGCACCCGGCGTTTGAACCTACACTAAACTACAGCACAGAATGCCCTTGAGCAGTGTTGTCTACGTTAATACCAAACAGAATTGAGGAATTAAGATTCAACAGTTCAGAAAACAGGAGTTTGATTGATATAGCTAAAAGTAGGCACCGGGAACACCTTGAGACTTAGAGAGACATGTTCCTGTGCTTCGTTGTGACTACCCTCTGAACAGACATCAACTGCCTGACGTCTCAGGGGGAACACGATGGAAGTACCAGAGAACTACTGAAAACAATAACATAACCTCCCAAAGTGTACCCTATTCCCTATAGTACACAACTTCTGACTAAAGCACATGAGGCTTTTGGGGATTCACCCTAATACAATACCAGATAGGGAATGTCTTTGTATTATTGACTAAGTGCAGATTTAGTACATTTCAGCATATTAAATCACCCTTGCCGAAATGTGATTTCTTTTGTACGTATGGTTGATCAATCTGTTGTGTTTTCCCCGGGTTTCCACCATGAAAGCTCAACAAACCATGAACTTCATCTCCAAGCTAAGCCTCTTAATTCTTTCATAGAGAACCGAAAGCGTAACTCTCCGGAGACATAACAAATGCGAGGAGGTGAATGAAAGGAAACAGGACTGTCAGCGTATCAGCATGGCTGCCCGGCTGGCTCTCAGAGAAGTAGAAAAGACCTCAATGCCAAAGAGGTCAAAGAAAGTGGAGGAAACATCTTGAGTGCAGTACAGGAGGCACCATAGTCTATTTGTATATTTGCAAAGCTGACTACTTCCTACAATTCATCATGTCCTAGGTGCAGGGAAGGAAGCACATGAATAATAACAAAATCCCATGCAAATTTGACGTCAGGCGTTTCCTTCACTGATGCTTCTAAGATAACCGTGCCCTTGTCTAAGAGAAGCAGACCCATCCGCCCCCAGAGACAGTAGGATCCCAGAGAGACAGTAGGATCCCAGAGAGACAGTAGGATCTAACAGAGACAGTAGGATCATACAGAGACAGTAGGATCATACAGAGACAGTAGGATCTCACAGAGACAGTAGGATCATACAGAGACAGTAGGATCCCAGAGAGACAGTAAAATCATACAGAGACACTAGGATCATAAAGAGACAGTAGGATCCCAGAGAGACAGTAGGATCCCAGAGAGACAGTAGGATCCCACAGAGACAGTAGGATCATACAGAGACAGTAGGATCATACAGAGACAGTAGGATCATACAGAGACAGTAGGATCTCACAGAGACAGTAGGATCATACAGAGACAGTAGGATCCCAGAGAGACAGTAGGATCTAACAGAGACAGTAGGATCATACAGAGACAGTAGGATCATACAGAGACAGTAGGATCTCACAGAGACAGTAGGATCATACAGAGACAGTAGGATCCCAGAGAGACAGTAAAATCATACAGAGACACTAGGATCATAAAGAGACAGTAGGATCCCAGAGAGACAGTAGGATCCCAGAGAGACAGTAGGATCCCACAGAGACAGTAGGATCATACAGAGACAGTAGGATCATACAGAGACAGTAGGATCTCACAGAGACAGTAGGATCATACAGAGACAGTAGGATCCCAGAGAGACAGTAAAATCATACAGAGACACTAGGATCATACAGAGACAGTAGGATCCCAGAGACACTAGGATCATACAGGGACAGTAGGATCCCACAGAGACAGTAGGATCATACAGAGACAGTAGGATCATACAGAGACAGTAGGATCCCACAGAGACAGTAGGATCATACAGAGACAGTAGGATCATACAGAGACAGTAGGATCATACAGAGACAGTAGGATCATACAGAGACAGTAGGATCATACAGAGACAGTAGGATCATACAGAGACAGTAGGATCATACAGAGACAGTAGGATCCCAGAGACAGTAGGATCATACAGAGACAGTAGGATCATACAGAGACAGTAGGATCATACAGAGACAGTAGGATCTAACAGAGACAGTAGGATCATACAGAGACAGTAGGATCATACAGAGACAGTAGGATCATACAGAGACAGTAGGATCATACAGAGACAGTAGGATCATACAGAGACAGTAGGATCATACAGAGACAGTAGGATCATACAGAGACAGTAGGATCATACAGAGACAGTAGGATCACAGAGAGACAGTAGGATCCCAGAGAGACAGTAGGATCCCAGAGAGACAGTAGGATCATACAGAGACAGTAGGATCCCAGAGAGACAGTAGGATCATACAGAGACAGTAGGATCCCACAGAGACAGTAGGATCCCACAGAGACAGTAGGATCCCACAGAGACAGTACGATCTCACAGAGACAGTAGGATCATACAGAGACAGTAGGATCATACAGAGACAGTAGGATCATACAGAGACAGTAGGGTCCCACAGAGACAGTAGGATCATACAGAGACAGTAGGATCATACAGAGACAGTAGGATCCCACAGAGACAGTAGGATCATACAGAGACAGTAGGATCATACAGAGACAGTAGGATCCCAGAGAGACAGTAGGATCCCAGAGAGAGTAGGATCCCAGAGAGACAGTAGGATCATACAGAGACAGTAGGGTCCCACAGAGACAGTAGGATCATACAGAGACAGTAGGATCATACAGAGACAGTAGGATCATACAGAGACAGTAGGATCATACAGAGACAGTAGGATCATACAGAGACAGTAGGATCATACAGAGACAGTAGGATCATACAGAGACAGTAGGATCATACAGAGACAGTAGGATCATACAGAGACAGTAGGATCATACAGAGACAGTAGGATCATACAGAGACAGTAGGATCATAGAGACAGTCGGATCATACAGAGACAGTAGGATCATACAGAGACAGTAGGATCATACAGAGACAGTAGGATCATACAGAGACAGTAGGATCATACAGAGACAGTAGGATCATACAGAGACAGTAGGATCATACAGAGACAGTAGGATCATACAGAGACAGTAGGATCACAGAGACAGTAGGATCATACAGAGACAGTAGGATCATACAGAGACAGTAGGATCATACAGAGACAGTAGGATCTAACAGAGACAGTAGGATCATACAGAGACAGTAGGATCAGTAGTAGGATCATAACAGAGACAGTAGGATCATACAGAGACAGTAGGATCATGGAGAGACAGTAGGATCATACAGAGACAGTAGGATCATACAGAGACAGTAGGATCATACAGAGACAGTAGGATCATACAGAGACAGTAGGATCATACAGAGACAGTAGGATCAGAGACAGTAGGATCAGAGACAGTAGGATCATACAGAGACAGTAGGATCAGGATAGGATCATACAGAGACAGTAGGATCATACAGAGACAGTAGGATCCCAGAGAGACAGTAGGATCCCAGAGAGAGTAGGATCCCAGAGAGACAGTAGGATCATACAGAGACAGTTGGGTCCCACAGAGACAGTAGGATCATACAGAGACAGTAGGATCATACAGAGACAGTAGGATCATACAGAGACAGTAGGATCTAACAGAGACAGTATGATCATACAGAGACAGTAGGATCATACAGAGACAGTAGGATCATACAGAGACAGTAGGATCTAACAGAGACAGTAGGATCATACAGAGACAGTAGGATCATACAGAGACAGTAGGATCATACAGAGACAGTAGGATCTAACAGAGACAGTAGGATCATACAGAGACAGTAGGGTGATTCTCACGAAATCCAGATTTAGAAGGTGTCCAGCATCAGAATTTTTAAAATTCCCTTGAAGCCAATTTTCTTTTTGCACATATAAGATTAAGGTCGGAACTTACTAAGACCATTATTTTTAGGAGATTAAAAAAATATTTCCTATATAATTATTTACATTTTTCAGATGAAGTCCATAAAAAATTATCATTACCGCAACATGACATTACATTAAATATATGGTTAGAAACTTGTATTTTTGGCTAATGTTAAAGTAGACTTTTATTTCTCATGCTCAAAGCTATGTAAAACTCTGGAGAGATTACTTTTTCATATTTATTATGTTTTGTAATTTCCTTATTTTCTCTCATTACCGAAACATACGTGATGATTTACAATTTCTTTTATTTAATTGTTTTACTAATTGATAACATACACTTTTGTTATGTAGCAGACCTTAAATAAGTAGTGTTGTATAAAACATATATACATTTTAAAACAAAATATGATTATCTTATTATCACTTAATTGGTAAAAAGATACATGTTGCGGTAATGAAAATGCCATTTCGGTAGTGAGGATCATTGTTTCGGAAATGAGATTTAGCTCACACATTCACTGTTGACAAAGGGGTTTTATGCCTACATATTTAAAACGCATACAATTTTTATTCACAACCCAATAAAAACAAACCAAGCCACCCCCATGCTATCTGCTATCCCAACTTGGGTGAAGCGTTGTCAGTGTGTGTGTGTCTGTGTGTGTGTGTGCAAGTGTTGGTCAAAACAATGAATCCAAGTTATATTTCTCCCTATTATCACCCTGACCCCTGACCTCTCTCTCTTTTCTTTCCCTATTATCACCCTGACCCCTGACCTCTCTCTTTTTTCTTTCCCTATTATCACCCTGACCCCTGACCTCTCTTTCCCTATTATCACCCTGACCCCTGACCTCTCCCTATTATCACCCTGTCCCCTGACCTCTCTTTCCCTATTATCACCCTGACCCCTGACCTCTCTTTTCCTATTATCACCCTGACCCCTGACCTCTCTCTCTCTCTTTTCCTATTATCACCCTGCCCCTGACCTCTCTCTCCTTTCCCCATTATCACCCTGACCCCTGACCTCTCTCTCTCTCTTCCTATTATCACCCTGACCCCTGACCCCTCTCTCTCCTTTTCCTATTATCACCCTGCCCCCTGACCTCTCTCTCTCCTTTTCCTCTTATCACCCTCCCCCCTGACCTCTCTCTCTCCTTTCCCCATTATCACCCTGACCCCTGACCTCTCTCTCTCTCTCTTTCCCTATTATCACCCTGACCCCTGACCTCTCTCTCCTTTCCCTATTATCACCCTGACCCCTGACCTCTCTCTCTCTTTCCCTATTATCACCCTGTCCCCTGACCTCTCTCTCTCTCTTTCCCTATTATCACCCTGACCCCTGACCTCTCTCCTTTCCCCATTATCACCCTGTCCCCTGACCTCTCTCTCTCTCTCCTTTCCCCATTATCACCCTGACCCCTGACCTCTCTCTCTCTCTCCTTTCCCCATTATCACCCTGTCCCCTGACCTCTCTCTCTCTCTCCTTTCCCCATTATCACCCTGACCCCTGACCTCTCTCCTTTCCCTATTATCACTCTGTCCCCTGACCTCTCTTTCCCTATTATCACCCTGACCCCTGACCTCTCTCTCCTTTCTTTCCCTATTATCACCCTGACCCCTGACCTCTCTCTCCTTTCTTTCCCTATTATCACCCTGTCCCCTGACCTCTCTCTCTCTCTCTTTCCCTATTATCACCCTGACCCCTGACCTCTCTCCTTTCCCTATTATCACTCTGTCCCCTGACCTCTCTCTCCTTTCTTTCCCTATTATCACCCTGACCCCTGACCTCTCTCTCCTTTCTTTCCCTATTATCACCCTGTCCCCTGACCTCTCTCTCCTTTCTTTCCCTATTATCACCCTGTCCCCTGACCTCTCTCTCCTTTCCCTATCATCACCCTGACCCCTGACCTCTCTCTCCTTTCTTTCCCTATTATCACCCTGACCCCTGACCTCTCTCTCCTTTCTTTCCCTATTATCACCCTGTCCCCTGACCTCTCTCTCCTTTCCCTATCATCACCCTGACCCCTGACCTCTCTCTCCTTTCCCTATCATCACCCTGACCCCTGACCTCTCTCTCTCCTTTCCCCATTATCACCCTGACCCCTGACCTCTCTCTCTCTCTCTTTCCCTATTATCACCCTGACCCCTGACCTCTCTCTCCTTTCCCTATTATCACCCTGACCCCTGACCTCTCTCTCTCTTTCCCTATTATCACCCTGTCCCCTGACCTCTCTCTCCTTTCCCTATCATCACCCTGACCCCTGACCTCTCTCTCCATTCCCTATTATCACCCTGACCCCTGACCTCTCTCCTTTCCCTATTATCACCCTGTCCCCTGACCTCTCTCCTTTCCCTATTATCACCCTGTCCCCTGACCTCTCTCTCTCTCTCCTTTCCCTATTATCACCCTGACCCCTGACCTCTCTCCTTTCCCTATTATCACTCTGTCCCCTGACCTCTCTCTCCTTTCTTTCCCTATTATCACCCTGACCCCTGACCTCTCTCTCCTTTCTTTCCCTATTATCACCCTGTCCCCTGACCTCTCTCTCCTTTCCCTATCATCACCCTGACCCCTGACCTCTCTCTCCTTTCCCTATTATCACCCTGACCCCTGACCTCTCTCCTTTCCCCATTATCACCCTGACCCCTGACCTCTCTCTCTCCATTCTTCTGTAATCCTCAAGTAACACTGGATTACTGTGTATTTTCTCCCTATGCTTTGCCAGACTGTTTTTCGCTGATGCCCTTTTCTTTTCAACTGTCTGTAACAAAATACACAATTGCCATCTTGAATGTAACATTTTGTAAAAAAGAAAATACATTGTTTCACAGTAAAACTATGAAATAGTAAATAATATTGCATTAATAATAGGTGGCCTATACTGCATTCATACTGCTTTTTGTGGAAGCATTTAAAAAAAAAAAAAAAAAATAATTAGTGACCCTTGCTGGGGGGGTTGTAATAGCTATTTTGTTTACGCAATCTGTTCAAGAAGCGTTTAAGGAAACTATCAAGTTATATTAAAATGAGCAACAGTTATAGTGCACGTGCCTCCTTCATAAGTCTGTTTCTCATTACCGAAACATTGAGTATCTCCACCGCAACAGGCCTTCAATTGTTGCGGTGAATGATAATGGTGTTGCGGAGGATGAGCGACCTTAAACATTCTTGCTAACTGTGGAAGCTAAATGAGAGTTAGCTAAACATTCCCTATCTTTTTATATTTAGACCATAATGGGGTATATAGTAATCAAAAAAATTTAACTGCAACATTTTTTATAACTTCACAAACACATGTTTCAGTAATGAGAACTAAAAAGTCGTGTAGGTACTATGACACGCCAAATTTTTACTTTTATCTGGAGAAAAAAAATTATAACTGGTTACTTGATAGCCATTTTGAGTGTCACAGTCATTTATGTCCCTTACAACAAATTCCTTAAAAAATGATAGTTCCTTGAGCACTTAAACAATGATTGAAAATTGTTGCGGAGGATGAGAAAATTGGTCTTGGACACATTTTTATTCCTTATTATTGTCACTACATTTACCAATGATCACCAAATACCACATGTTTCTTTACTGTAAATGTTTATATTATAACATGCACTGAAGCTTTTTATTTTTTATATTTTTTAAATATGAATAATTCCATCTCAAAGGACCAAAATCCAGTCATGGACACGTTGCGGTAATGAGAAATTTCCCTTTAAATGTTGAAAAAAACAAAATTCGTATTCATGATTTCATTTGAAATCATGTGCAAAATCGTACATGAAGAGATGTTTATAACGGTATCCTTCTTATTTTGATAGCATTAACTTTTATCATCAAAATGTTTTATGACACCTCATAAGTCTAATTTCGCGAGAATCACCCAGTAGGATCATACAGAGACAGTAGGATCATACAGAGACAGTAGGATCTAACAGAGACAGTAGGATCATACAGAGACAGTAGGATCACACAGAGACAGTAGGATCATACAGAGACAGTAGGATCATACAGAGACAGTAGGATCTAACAGAGACAGTAGGATCATACAGAGACAGTAGGATCATACAGAGACAGTAGGATCTAACAGAGACAGTAGGATCAAACAGAGACAGTAGGATCATACAGAGACAGTAGGATCATACAGAGACAGTAGGATCTAACAGAGACAGTAGGATCATAGAGAGACAGTAGGATCATGGAGAGACAGTAGGATCATACAGAGACAGTAGGATCATACAGAGACAGTAGGATCCCAGAGAGACAGTAAAATCATACAGAGACACTAGGATCATACAGAGACAGTAGGATCTAACAGAGACAGTAGGATCATAGAGAGACAGTAGGATCATGGAGAGACAGTAGGATCATACAGAGACAGTAGGATCATGGAGAGACAGTAGGATCATACAGAGACAGTAGGATCATACAGAGACAGTAGGATCATACAGAGACAGTAGGATCATAGAGAGACAGTAGGATCATAGAGAGACAGTAGGATCTAACAGAGACAGTAGGATCATACAGAGACAGTAGGATCATAGAGAGACAGTAGGATCTAACAGAGACAGTAGGATCTAACAGAGACAGTAGGATCTAACAGAGACAGTAGGATCATAGAGAGACAGTTGGATCTAACAGAGACAGTAGGATCATAGAGAGACAGTAGGATCTAACAGAGACAGTAGGATCATAGAGAGACAGTAGGATCATGGCCAGTGCATCCTTTTCAGCCACTATGTCACATTCAAATTATTACACAGCAGTCATGACTGAAGCTTCAAATCAACACAATCAAGATAAATGACCCATTCCGGGTTTTCAATAACCATTACTAAGACCGAATATGCACACTCTCAGAGAAAACACAGTTCAAACAGAGTTCCAAACACAGGATGTTTCAAATGCTGTCTCACCCATCCACACTTCTCCAAACTGTCCTGCACCCAGTTTCTTCACCATCTTGATGGACTCCTTGGAGATCTCCCAGGCATCTTTGTCCCACGGCTTCTGAGCTTTGGGTTTATCACACGGCCTCTCAAGCTTTCGACAGAGCCCGTCCGATTGTTCTGAGAAACACACAACCGATATTAAGACCAGTGTCACTATGTTCTTTAGACACAGCAAATGGAGAACGTAAACGCTGAAGTAAAACAAGATAAGATATAATCTCTTACTCCTAAAATATTGTGAAGTTATTAAGTTGTCACTGATAAAACTCTTTCCCAAAAACTGCACATCAGCACTACAATTTGAAGGAACCGATTAAAAAAAAGCTTTATCTTGAAAACTTTACTGCTGACATGCCGCATTTCGGGGCATCGTTTACCCGTGAACAATGAACTAAATACTTAAATATGTTTGTTTTGACCTAAAAACTCTCGAATCCGGACATTTGGTTTGCGAAATATTCCAGGTCTCAACTACATTTAAATTGTATGTACTTAGCAGACAATCCAGAACAAATTAGAAAAACAAGCGGCGGGATGTAATCTTGCCTTTCTGTTACTGGTCAAATGCCCTCTCTGCTAGGCTAGCTGCCAAATGATGTGTTACTTACTGTGATAATGTTTAATCATGCTGGTAATATCAGGGAAGGTGATTTTAGGAGAGATATAGCAGCCTCCATTATCCAGAGTGCGGATCTTATAATGCTTAACAGCATCTGTCCCTTGGGAATCTACATCTCTAATAGACATAGAATAACTTCCTAATGAAGAGAAAACAAACACAGTCACATTCACAATCACCATTCACCTATTCAAGTATGTTTGAGTGTACAAGCATTACATGTACGAGAATTACATGTACGAGTATAACATGTACGAGTATTACATTTACGAGTATAACATGTATGAGTATTACATTTACGAGTATTACATTTACGAGTATTACATGTACGAGTATTACATGTACGAGTATTACATGTACGAACATTACATGTACGAGTATTTCATGTACGAGCATTATATGTACGAGCATTACATGTACGAGCATTACATGTGCGAGTATTACATATACGAGCATTACATGTACGAGTATTACATATACGAGTATTACATGTACGAGTATTACATGTACGAGTATTACAACTTTCTGCTTACCCTTTGATGTCTCACTCTCACGAATTAGGTAAGAGCCTGCTTTGTTTGCTGGTGCCAAAAGCTGTCTCTCCGCATCCTTCCTTGTAATGTCCTTAAAAAACCATCTTTGCGAAATAGAAAAAATAATACAGTGACATAATGTAACATTTCAGTGACACAATGCAATCCGTCTGCGCAATGAATGAAATAGGTTTTCAATAGGTTAGTCATGTTGGCTGTGTGAGAAACATGTTAGTCATGTTGGCTGTGTGAGAAAACATGTTAGTCATGTTGACTGTGTGAGAAAACATGTTAGTCATGTTGGCTGTGTGAGAAACACGTTTGTCATGTTGGCTGTGTGAGAAACATGTTAGTCATGTTGGCTGTGTGAGAAAACACGTTAGTCATGTTGACTGTGTGAGAAAACATGTTAGTCATGTTGGCTGTGTGAGAAACATGTTAGTCATGTTGTCTGTGTGAGAAACATGTTAGTCATGTTGGCTGTGTGAGAAACATGTTAGTCATGTTGGCTGTGTGAGAAACATGTTAGTCATGTTGACTGTGTGAGAAAACATGTTAGTCATGTTGGCTGTGTGAGAAACATGTTAGTCATGTTGTCTGTGTGAGAAACATGTTAGTCATGTTGGCTGTGTGAGAAAACATGTTAGTCATGTTGGCTGTGTGAGAAACATGTTAGTCATGTTGGCTGTGTGAGAAAACATGTTAGTCATGTTGACTGTGTGAGAAAACATGTTAGTCATGTTGGCTGTGTGAGAAACACGTTTGTCATGTTGGCTGTGTGAGAAACATGTTAGTCATGTTGGCTGTGTGAGAAAACATGTTAGTCATGTTGGCTGTGTGAGAAACATGTTAGTCATGTTGTCTGTGTGAGAAACATGTTAGTCATGTTGGCTGTGTGAGAAAACATGTTAGTCATGTTGGCTGTGTGAGAAAACATGTTAGTCATGTTGACTGTGTGAGAAAACATGTTAGTCATGCTGGCTGTGTGAGAAAACATGTTAGTCATGTTGGCTGTGTGAGAAAACATGTAAGTCATGTTGACTGTGTGAGAAAACATGTTAGTCATGTTGGCTGTGTGAGAAAACATGTTAGTCATGTTGACTGTGTGAGAAACACGTTAGTCATGTTGTCTGTGTGAGAAAACATGTTAGTCATGTTGGCTGTGTGAGAAACACGTTAGTCATGTTGTCTGTGTGAGAAAACATGTTAGTCATGTTGGCTGTGTGAGAAAACATGTTAGAAACGGTGATGTTGACACTCACTCCTCTGTCTCCATGGTGTCTGCCTCGGCAACATAATTGGAGGGTATAAAACCTTCAATGTTTGTGGTCAGAGACATAGCTTTCCACCATTCGCCATGCCTGAACACAATTTCAATCAATTAAGTGTACACGAAGTAAGAGACACAACAAACCCTACATTTATTAGAATATATGATAATAGCACTGCAATAAGCAAACTTTACAGGAATTACACTGCGATTATCAAACGTGAACGTAATAACAGACAATTAGCAAAATATACAGTGAAAACACTGCAATTATCTTTACATACATTCTTGAGCAGGCAATATTTTTCCTAGCCCAACATAGGATCAGGTTGATGCATGAAGTAATCTGAAGACATGAAATGTTTGCTAGTCTTCAGTGTGAAGTGTTGGAACTTACTCTTCAAGAACCTTAAGCTTTTCTCCCTTCTTGAATCCCAAATCGTCAGGATGTATTGCATCATATGGGTATACTGCAATAACTATTTTATCACCGTCACTTTGCGCTGTTCGAGAAAAGTCAAGGAGACACTGTCAACATTTTATGTATATATTTATAATGAAGAGTTGAGTAACTTTTGCACAGCCATCATAATTCCGATATAGTTTCTCCAGTAACCAGTCTATTTAACAATGTGCTATTTTTCCAAAGTGAAGAATATATATATAATGACTAAGGGCTGTTTCTATAGGTCACAACACAAAGTGAAAAGCCTAGATCAAGACCTTAGCCGTGGTATATCGATCCTATACCACACCAACTAATGCCTTATAGCGTGAATATCTCACAGCATTCAGCATTGAACAAGCATACCTTCCATTTTCATAAATAGCTGACCAGGTAGGAGACCTCCAGGGGTGGAGTTAATCTGTATTGAGACAGGATTTCATAATAGACATATTAGATAACACTTGTAGAAAAACAAACATTATTGTGCTATTATAAACAGTGAGATAAACCATTTGAGATAGAGATCAGACAAAAAAATGATATATATAATATAATATTTTTTTATATATAACATAAAAAAGAATGATTCATCAAAATCAATTCTTTCCAGGTCATGGATTATATCATAATGAATTCCACAGACCGTTTCTCCTCACACCACTTACCGCCGAGTTGCTTTTACCCGAGGTAGGATCTCTCACGTACACAGTCCGGTCTGTACGTGCTGGTTGGCGATTTTTGCCATCAAGGCCGCCTCCGCTCAGACCGTCATTCAGCTTGGATTTCTTACAACCCATGGTGTCTGTAGGAAAAGAGACCGACGTTAGCTTGGGACATTACAACAAACCACGCCACTTACTGGAGTCGGGAAATAACTAGACGACACTGAGCAGCAGATGAATGTGACAGTTGACATACAAAAGCACTATTTATCGGTCCTATTGAACCCATCCTAAAGCAAATCAAAGTCTCACCCACACAGTGACAGTGAATAGCTCACACGCATTACCCGGCATTAGAAACATGGCTCTTTTATGTCCTCGCGCATTGTCAGGCAGCTGGAAATAACAAAAGATTTCAGCTAACAGCAATCTAGGCCTGTAACTCAAGTGGAGACGTTTGAGTTTTGCTCTTTTTCTCTGAGCAGTTTGGGCTTATAGTTGGACATGGTCTCTTGGGGGAAATGAATTCTCTGCTGTGCTACACCGCACTACAAAACCACTTGTTAGAGTGGGCGCACATTATGTTACACGAGATAGTACTAGCACGTGGGGTTTATGAGTAGCCCTGCTTGTGTACAGTTTCTCTCTCTCCTTCTCTCTCTCTCACACACACACATTGCATGTACGCCTGCATGCATGCATGCATGCATAAACACACACACACACACGTAAGCAGACAAGAGATCTGTAGTGGTTGTGTATCATCAATACCATACTGTAAAGGCCACAATCTTAGATCGGGTCCATTGTCTGCTACTGTGTGAATGGTTAATATCATATAAAAATGTATACACGCCACAGTGTCAACCAGCAGGAAACAGGGTTGTTTAGCTGGCTTGCCGAGGCCAGGGCCAACACATGATTTCCTGTGTCACCTCACGTTAACACAACGCCGGCACAGTGTCCATCTATTCTCGGTTACGGCATGGTAAAAAAACAAACCAATGATTCATGTACCCGGCCTGTTATGTTAAACCAGTATGTCGCTGAACCTGGAGGATCTGTTTTGAACTACGAAAATTTGAATATATGATATCACAGTAAAAACACTGGGGTTTTCCAGAAGAAACAAAAAGGGTATATGTTTCCTTTAACATTTGATTCCCTCTTATAAATTATTACTACTTGTTAAAAGGTACATCATTAATTTGTTCAAAATCCTACAGATAGCTGTCAGGAACCATGCAACCACACATTCTTACTCAATAATACACACTAATCATAGAAATCCATCACACACACTCCACAGTATTTTGAAATTACATTTGACGTACAGGTGTTGTGCATTTTGTTAATAATGAAGATTTGAGTAAGTTTTGCTCGGCCGTCATAATTCCGATACTGTTTCTCCAGTAACCAGTCTTTTAAACAAGAAGTAATTTTGTTTTAAAGTGAAAAAATGCTGGCATTTGAATCCCACTTTGCAACCACGTAAAAACACTTTAAAACTCCTAATAGCTACATATAACACATGCTTTTGCAAGTACTATACTGCCAAAAAAGCTTTGTTAATGAATAGTTACAAGTGCTACAAGTAAAAACGTGTCCATTTCCAGTGATGTGTAGTTGTGACATATTTTAGAGACCTAATAGATATATAATTCTAAATACATAAACTTGTTATCAAGTTTCTACTTTGTTGGTTAACTTTGTTGGTTGTCCCACCGAGTTTCTCTGACTGTGTACATATGCTGTTAATCTGAGGGCCTGTGATGGTCTCCAGGGATTGTCCTCAAGGTATAACGCTTGAATCAAGTCTAGGTTTCTATGAATACTCTCCTGGTAAATGGCTCCTATGTCTGCATGACAGGCCCCTCACTGACCATTGCACTGTTCACCATACGACACATGTTTACTGTCATCAAACATGCCTCCGTTGAGGACCGCCATCAAGCCCTTAACACCATCCTCCCAAAACTAAACTCCTCACACAAAACCATCATCCTTCCTGTCTCCTGATCATCATCCTGAAGACATCTTTGTTACACCATGTCCCAGCCTACAAATACCCTGGCTGGTCAATAACCAATATTGGGTATAAAGTTAATTCTGGGGTCTGTATGTACATCGCTGGAAAAAGCTAAGAGATACGCTTGATGTAACTTACGGCACCGTCGTCTGCATGTTCTACTGTGTGCCCAAATGACCTCAGTATTGTCACATTCCAGTTAACTGGTCACTTGCTTTATACACAACCCCTGGCACCCTGGTACCAACATATTTGTCCCGTTTCGGTATATGCCCCTACAGTTCTACACACTCTTTCACTTCTGCTTTCTCAATTGTAACCTGCACCAGTAGATTTCATACACTAGACGTTCTATAAAAATACACTTCCTTTGGACTTCATGTCAGTTTACCAGTAAATAAAACCGTGAGCAAAATACTGTGAAGCTTTTCAACTTGACTCCATCAGACATATTGGTAATATGTAAATGTTTATTGTTTATTGACTAGTATTTAGAGTACAATATTTCTCACAATATTTATGTTATTCTGTGTGTTGTCTTGGGAATTGAATTTGTTTTCTGTGTGTTTCCCGTGGGAAAGGCTATGCCTTTTGTGGGGCCTTGGTGAATGGGAATTGGTGGTCATCTGCATTACCTTGTGAAACCCTGGGTAAATACATTCAAAATAAAAGCTGGTGGGCAGCGAACATGACATGGAGACAGCGGCCCATATTGGTGGACCGTTCCTCGGCCACAACATACAGATTAATTCTGAATGCTAGACAGACACATTAATGATATTGACAACATTGATAAAATGCCTTGAAGACTATACAAATATAGATGTTCATGTACAATGTTTACCTCAGTTTTATGTCATTGGGTAATTCCAAACAGAACAATTCTAAAACATGGCATTGTTATAGTAGGTGAACCATATTAGATCTTAAGCATATTGTCTTTCTGTAACCAGAACTATACATTTAACACTTCCAGTAAAAAATAAAATAAAAAACACTTCCAGTACATGCTGAGGATAACCACAGCTGGGTCTATGGGGCCTTTAAGCTGTCTCATTGCTGCGACAGCGAGGAAACCATGACAAGAGGCTCTGGGCAGATTAGAAGACAAATGCGATGGTGGCTTCTAAACACTTCCCCATTTGACCAGCAGCTACTGCCTAAATGCAAGAAGTGAAACCCCCATATCTGCTGCAACAGCAGAGAAACCCCCCTCTCTATTTCTCAAGCCGGCTTGTTATTTCCACTGTATTATTTTTTTTTTTACAAACTACTTTATACAGAAAGTGCAATTACATGTAAAAAAAAAAAGTTCGAAACAAACCACAACAACAAATGCATATGGCAATATATCAGTGGAAGCAGTGCTGGTGCAATTCTCCGGTTATGTAAAGCATACTTACCTTTAAAATCCAAAATGTTGATGAATAAAAATGTCAACGCCGAGGTTTTTACAGAGACAGAGCAATTTGTTTCGACAAAGGTGTCTACAATTAAAAAAAATGCCCGCACATATTCATTGGACTAGACTGCACTTTAGTTTTTAAATAGGGACAGTGGACTGCATGGTCTATACTGTTTAGTGTTGGACACAAATGCACGCATGACAGATATTTTATTCAAAAATAGAAACGCTTTGAAAACGCCAACTAAACACAAAACATAAACCTTACCTGTTAAAGTTGACTAGTTGTCGGTGTGCGTATAATCCAAACGGTATATGTCGCTCTTCATTAGAGCAGGACTGACATTGACTGTTAACCCAACAGAATGAGGAACTTCATCTTACCGTTAAATTAACTATTTTTTTTCCCTTCAACTTCCTGGTATAATGTTCGTGCGTCCAGTGTATTTGCATGCTGGAACACCCACTACATTAACTATAGCCAGTAGGCCGCTTTTGATTTTCTTTGGCAGAAAGTATCACATTTCTATTATAGCTATGTCTTTGGGAACGCAATAATAAGGCAATATTGGATGTCAAATGCCTATGAACGTCACGTATCACGACATTTAATCGGTTAATCACAGGCTGTAGTGCACTTAGATGTATAGGAGACATTGTGGAACTGCATGGTGGAAATATCCAGCCAAAAAAACTTTATTTATAGAAACATGGATTTGGCCTTGTGTATACTGCATTACTGTAGGATGGAAAGTATTAGGGAAAATAAGCCTTGCATCAGAAAATATACTTAAGAGACCTCAAAAAAATATAAATTGTTGACGTTTTTAATTTTTGATGGAGTTCATAAGAGACAATAGGAGCAAAATGTTGGATTTCTGAATCAATACATTTTGAGTTATTTGTTAATTGGGTGTAATGGTATTTCCGATCCACAAGGGACTATCTTCACATATGGGTGGATATAATTGAAGGTCGATACACAACTCAAACTGGGACATTAAACACAGGCAGATTTATTGAAAACTAAGAAATCATTTTACATTGAATCGTCTTTTTTAGCTTTCTAACAGCACTGTCGTCACAAGCCCCATTAAAAGGAAAGTTAATTCTGTTAGAAATGTGAATTGAAAGGGATGTTGTAAGACTCATGCATGGTGATGTGGCTTCCTTACTGGAAAAACATCTGGAATGGCTTCACATACTGTACTTCCAAGTAGCACTGTACAGTACACATGTTTAAAACGTGTACAATACCTTCGCCCCAAATACTGTATTTGAACTCTGTTACCATTTATGACATTAACAATTAAACTGGAATGTGAATAAGGCTGTCCCCCAGAGCTGTAGTACTCGAGACCGGTCTCGGTCTCGAGACCGGTCTCGAGACCACTTTTTTAAGGTCTCGGTCTCGTCTCGGTCTCGGTTACATTTGGACTCGGTCTCGACTCGGTCTCGGACAGTAAGGACTCGTAAATTCCTCCGAGACCAGCCGAGACCAGCGTAGAAATTATCGCCCACAATTTTTTCTAGCTAAATATTTAAGTATGACATGTAGAGGCTGTATTTCCATTGGCTGTATTTCGTCCAGAGTCAGACTGTTTTTTTCTGATGTGGCTTATCCCGCCAATGGCTATCTACTTTTGAAGAAAAGCCCACCCCCAGCGTCGCTAGAGGGTGCACCCATTCACGTAAATACTTCAATCTTAAACATATGCTCGATCATGTCTGCACAATCAGCCAATATATTCGTTTTGCCTATATTCAGCACACTGAGCACAAATAAATAATTTGTCCGAAAACACACAGCGGTTAGTAATTAAAATACATATATAATGTTGAAAATCTACAGCCGACGTCCTTCCATGACTTTTCCTAAATACGTACATTTTACCTTGTCCCGTTTTCAGAATTGCAAAATCACAAACCGAACAATATATAAAACTACTATTTACATGTTTTTTGATACCTAAACTGCCTTCCTGTCGCCAAAATCCCACGCCGCTGGGCGTTGGTACCCTAATTACGGTACCCAGACACCGATCACACTTCACTGAGCCTATGATGGCAATGGTTGAATGGGCGATACACAGACAAATACTACGAGAACACATATAGACAATAGTCTGATTGGCTTGGTTGAACTACAAAAAAGAGGTACGTTTATAAAGAAATATGTTTCACTAAATAAACAGAACTAATTCCGCCAAATACATACAGCCTCATTGTGTCATGCGCCTATTGTACTCAATAATTAATAACGAATGAACCACAGTGTATTCATATAGCCTACAAGAGACTTCAACAAAATATTGTTTTATATCGAAATTAAACGAATATAAACAATAATTATTAATAGGCTTACTACAAATGGGCGATAAATGAAATTACTCATGCACACAGAAGGACGTGGGACATACATACGTCCGGGGGGCATATGGCAGAAAGAGCATAAAACTAGACCGGTTATGGTCCAATCTATATCAAACTGGACCCGTTTTGGTCCGATCTTCATTAAACTGGACGGGTTTCGGTCTGATCTATATGAACACTGCTGCTGTCTCATGTGCACTCGTAACAAGACTAATGAACACTGTGCGCATTGCAACCGGTTCGTTTGCGTGTCCTGCTCAAGCAGACAAACAACTGAAGCTGCGTGCCTGTGGACGGATAAATAATTATAAATAGATTTGTTTATCGGCCAATCATGCGCAAATCATTTGATTGCAAGTCGCTTGTGATCTAAAACGTGTTAACATTTACTACATCAACATAGGACATACAGTTTGATGGATTTTCATTTATTCGATTTTTTTAAATTTTAATATGATAGCCTGTGCATTTTAAAATCATGGTTTTATTTTCGTATTTTATGTCTACATAAGACAATAAATAGGCCTACATACTATTTTAATAAAATTCATTTCATTCAGGATGACAACACAATAGATGATCTGATGCTGTTGGTCAAGTGTTTTTTTACATTGGTCACTGGACCAAAAACATGTAATATTATTTAGTGTTGATATGACTGGTCTCGGTCTCGGCCCCCTTCGGTATCGGTCTCGTCTCGGTCTCGGCCCCCTTCGGTCTTGGTCTCGTCTCGGTCTCGGCCCCCTTCGGTCTCGGTCTCGTCTCGGTCTCGCTTTAGGTGGTCTCGAGCACAGCTCTGCTGTCCCCTGTGTTATTGTATCTCCCTCAAACCCCTAGCACAAAGCATATGTCAAAGTGTGGATTCTCAAAAAGGATACAACTGGCCCAAATCATATTGACTACTTCTTAACTCAGTTATAGGTGGTGATTATCTACCACATGTCTAGGCCTACCCACTATTCCAGGTTCAACAGGAAATCTTTCTTTAATCAGAAACTTTTTTATCTGATATAATTTGTTGTTAGTGACCAGATCCATATTTTTCATCATGCAGCCAGTAAGTAACAGGCACCAGAAGCCAGACACCCAGTTAAACCTCACTCAATTGGCTGAAAGGAACGATCAAAAATACCTCAACAAATATGCTGGTTTGTGCAGTCAAAATTAGGGTGAAGCACATACGAATGAGACTAATTTCACTTAATTTGGAGCAAGTGGGGGGGCTGGTGACGTCATCAGCCACTATTAAAAACCAGAATAGAAATAGAAAAAATACCGCAACAGCACAAACCCTAATTTTAACTGCAGAAACCAGCACAAACGATCGACACTATTTTGGCTTAATTCAGAGATTGTGGGGGGCTGAGTGACCTCTGACCTATAAAGTATTCTTTAATATCTAAAAAACTAAAGCAGCACAAACAAAAATATGTGCTGCAAAAACGGAGCACAAACAATTGAGACTAATTTCCCGACTTTTTGCGTTGGATGAAGGGCAACTTCATGCAGGACTTAAAATAGGGTACACCATATTCGAATAGATCCTATACACTCACATTCTGTGACAATCACTAAAATTAGTGTACCAAACCATAACATGTAAACAAAATGTTGATTAATTTTCCCCATAACGCCACCATATTCACTTACGAAAGGCCAATATGGGCAGGTCCTTGCTGGGCTGGCTAGCTTAACTCAAATAACCCACTATGGGCGTGGCAAAAACATATTTCCACACCAATACTGAGAAGTGGACGTGTTAAGATGGCATGGTTAGCTTTAATACAAAAATAGACAATGCAAGAATATTTGTTTTTGGGAAATAAAAACATTAAAACATACCACAATTACAGGGATAATTTGACATTTTGAAAGCGAAACTCATCTACTTCCCTATAGACACAACTGAAATTGACCAACATGTATGGATCTGTATTCAGTATAAAGAAAGTCAGAGATCAGATTGTATATACATGACAACAAAATGTATAAATAACATTACATAGCAAACCTATTGAACGCTAAAAAAACAGAGTACTAAAGAACTGAGATCAGGGTTAACGTTAGGCTGTTCAAACTAGCAATCTGATTTAATCAAATTGCCAAAATATGCTGTTATTGTCTTCAACTTGTTGTTGAGAAAGTTCTGCTCCACTTCTACTTTCCCACCAGGCCCAGCAAGAGACGCAATCTGGAACACAAGAACATTTTTTCAGTGAACATTTATACCCTCATAGACATGAACATAAGAGTACAGAGAAAAAACACCGGAATCTGGATGTACAGTCAGTTGACTTAAATTACAAGTTCAATTTAAAAACACATATGTTTGCACAGTAAAATGAGTACAGTATATAGTCCACTTGATTCATTTGTGTAAAAATCATTCATCTAGGAAATAAGTGTTTTTTTGCTCACAAAACTAGATAAAAAAACACTTTAAAAAAAGAACCAATTACTATGGAAAATACATAATTAAAATAAACAATAATCTCCAGGTAGGTAATTAATATATTGTAAGAGTTAGATAAACTTCTATCAATACAATAAAACATTAAAAAAGATGAATTCTTCTGGCAGGACTTGCCATAAATCATCGCAGGACAACATTAACATTACATACAAATCCAACAAAGCAAATTGCTTGTTATTTGTTCCATGGAGGCCATTTTTTTAAACAATATGTCTTTGTTGTATAGATATTTATTTAAGCTAACTGCAATGTAATACATTAGAACTTTTGCTTAGTCCTGTACTTCAGCGAAAGCAATTCCTCACACAGTAGGTCAACTGTGTTGTTCAAAACAACATTTCTCATTCTGCAAACATTACTTGGTGCAGTCACATGTACATTGACTACAACCCATGTCTTACAGCTGTGGTTAAGGCCCAACAACCCACCTCTGACCTATATAAATGTATGCATGACCTCAAAGCCCTGCAATCACACCCCTCTACAGATCTAGAAAAGGATAGAAACAGTATTCTAGAGCAGTGCAGGTCCCGGGTCAATCCCAATTCTTCACACTTGATTCAGAACGATAAAATATGTCTCTTACTGGATTAAATACACCAGAAGAACCAACGATCAGACCTGTGCATCTCTGGTGTACATAACTCCTTCTCATCTTCTGACAACAGCTCCCACAACGGTCGACCCGTTACAGTAACATTAGTAGTAGATTTGCACAGAGACTTTTCAGATCTCCTACTGATAAGTAACTAGGTCAACGTACGTCACCAAACAGGTGACGATCTGTTTCATAGGGACTGCGTATCACATACATGACTGGGGCATTATGAAATCTTAATGAGGTGTGTGTCCTCTCCAGGCACCAGGAGCCTGTGATCTGACAGGGAGAACCTACAGCCCCAGGCCATATAATAACAGAGAGACATCTAAACGAGCGCCGCATGCGGGAATTCCCAAAAATGGGCTCGGGAGAATGGATCCAGGAAGCGGGAAGAAGTCCTGCATTAACATGTACCGTGTGGATTCACCAAACACTGGCAACTGGCGTAACCAATCGGATGCCTCTAACGCCGTGATTGGAATAGGGCGTTCCTCCTTTGGGAGAAGGGCGGATAATTAGGATGCTGCCGTTACGCTCTAATAGATGGGTGAACTAGAAACATCCGGGCTTTTTAGATTCCTGCATTTAAAGGATCAACTTTATGAAAGACTGACCGGTGAAAGTGTTCCCGTTTTCTCATTTCCACTGAAATATTAACGTCTACCAGGTTGACCGGTATAAATAGCACGACCACACTGCTGCACATTAAAAAGATATGGGTCAAAAACAACTTCAAGATCATTCTGGCATTAAAATTATTAACCTACTTGATCCATGTCGGCATTTCTCGGGAGGAAGTACACAATGTTACTGGATATCATTTTGGACAACCTAAAAATGTCAAAGGTTTTAACAGTCAAAGGAAACAAAAACATTTTCAGCAGGCATTTCAACATGTTCTGGCACTAGAATGCTACAAATGCTAACACGTTACTCTGAGCAGGAAAGTCTGATGCATAAACGAAATGCAAAAGTTAAAGCAGCTAACAGACTTTGACAAGTACAGACCAACAAACCACCAAAAACCGACAGTGCAACCGAAGTTCCTGCCGTCCCACAGCCCCCCAGTTACCCAGCAGCCATCTTGCCCCTCATCTCTGTCTGCCTCAGCCTCTTCCTACAGGCCTGAGGGAAGTTCTCTGGCCTGTTGCCTAAATCTAATAGCTGAGCTGCAGCTTCCCTGAGAGGAATAAAAAGGATATCCATCTGGAGCCATCATGGTCTTGATATCGAACACGTCTGCGTTGAGGTAGTCAGGTCCTCCCCAGGGAGGGCTGAGGAACACCACATCTGCCCGCAGACGCGGTGCCAGCAGCAGGAAGTCTCCCTGAACAAAGTCGATGAGCCCAGCCACCTTGTAGACGTGAGCGTTATGCCGGGCCAGCGCTAGACGTACCGGGTCAATGTCAATGGCGAGAACTGCACGGAGAGTGGCATTGGGACAACATGCTCTCTATCAGCGTATTAGAAACGGCGTTATCCTCGGCCAGTTTAGAAAGCCAAATGCTGTTACCGTATGGATGAGAGATAGAAATCAATGGCGCTTTGAATGTTGGCTCCAGAAAAATGCCTACATACCTCTTTTTCCAGTCAGAGCGAACTGGATTGCATTTCCTCCAACGCCACAGAAGGCGTCTATGATGAGTTCAGAGTGGAAACTCTGCTGGACCCTCTGGGCTATGTGCTCTGCTATCTTCTCTGGGGTGACCGAGAACCAGCCCTCTGTACAGACAATTTAAAGTATTATTTGACTAAATTAAAGACATATAAAAAGTACATTGCCATAAACATATCTCATTATTACATATGAAAGAAACTTGTTGCCGAGATGAAGACTTGTAAGCACTGACTAAACGGTGTAGAAATGATATCTAAATTGCCAGTTTTTCTATTGAATGCGCATCTTACTAATAATCTAAAAAAAAAGCCGCTGAGGCAAAATAAAAGATAATCCATTCCACTGGGTCAAGAATATGTTGACACCTCACTGAATACACATGATATAGCCACCAGATGGCAGGCAACTGCCAAAACGCTTTTATTCTGAATTAGCCATACATATTTAAGTCAATCTATTCAGCAATTGTGGAATTAATCAACTACTGCTTGGAATCCAGAAATGTCCGATTTAATTAATTGTATTTATTCTCTACTGCCTCATCAAGTGCCTTTTTACCACAAGAACCCCCTAAAAAACAATGAGGGCCTGTGTTCCATTACCGCTGGAATTGAAATGGGATTTTCGAACACAAGAACAGACCTAGCAATAAATAAACCGTACAAGTACAGTCTTGATGTATTCTGTGGATATTACAGTTGGAAAGACTTAGCAGAGGCCAGGACGCTTCGTAGACCATGTCCTCCCAACTCCCCTCAGGGACTTATACACCATCTGGCATATTCTCTAGCAGCCATCTCTGTTTTCTGTTTTCTGCTTGTTTTCACAGCTTCCACAGAGAATGAACACCTGCTAAGGCACACACTGACTGGGGGGGGGGCACTTTACTTTGTTTGTGCCTGGCATCTCGTTCCTCTTTTAAATCTTCCTCTCCAGAATTCTGACTAAAACTAGCTTTTTGATGGTAACTTTACTGGTGCTCAAGTTACTGGGTCCCGAACAAAATATCCAGCTTGTGTATTCGTCTAACTACTGTTCAAAAGGTTGCGTCACATATATGTTTGCTTTGTACTTTAAAGAAAAGCAAATTGTATGTCCATTAAAATAACTTCAAACTGTGCCTTGTGTTCTAACACGATTTGTTTGTTTACTAGTTTATCATTTTGAAAGGCCAATTGACCCTAAACTTATGAATGGGAGTGTACTTTTTGAGTTATTTAACTTGGAGTGTGACAGTGGAAAGTGCCTACATTTGCATAATTACTTGTGTTCCCCCTTGTGAGAAATAAACCCACACAACCATTGCGTAAAAGCGGCAAACACCAAGTGAGACACACAGGACCAAACTACTCTACTGTGAACTCCGTCGACGGGCAAATGTCAACAACCAAGATATTCTGAAAGACGTCTTCAAGTAAATCATACATGTAGACTTTGTCCCGAAAACACGGAAAACCGTATAGACTGACCCAGAAAACGTAACGATTCCACTTCACAAGCTGCTCTCTGTCACAAACCAGACACAGCAACAGGCATTCCCCTGTGTTTAATTAAGATATAACGCTAGAGGAGATATGGTATATGGCCAACACTTACGTCGGGCTGCTCTTAGGCCCGACGCAACACAGTGCCTGGATGTAGCCATTAGCCGCAGAGCGTTGGCAGTACATCACAAACCTCCAAGGCACCACACTGCCAATCCAACGCCCGAGATCTAGAGCAAATGTTTTTTTCTCATTCCCCTGGTGTTTGGTCACATATGCCGCGGGTGTCAGCCAATCAGCATTCGGCGCTCACGTCACCTCGTTCATAAGCGAGCGTCATAGACTGTTTGGACGGAACCGCGTCAGGTGTGTCGCTGCAGAAAGTGCCAGCCACACGGCCTCGTGTATTCAGACTATGAAACTTCTGACGTCGCTTTCAGACGGAATTCAAAATGCTCCGTGAACCACTTCTGATCCCGGCGAGGCGGAAACGTTGGCTAAAAACTTTATTAGTCATAATACCGTGGAGAATAGGAAAAGCCGGGATTCAGGAAGGAAGAGATTGGCCCTACGATAACAGATTAGCTCTATGCCAGAAATAGGTTGGCAAAACCACTTGACGTTTAATGCCTAACATGCAAGCCGGAGACTAAATCAAAGGCTCATCATTGGAAGACGGCAAAAACTGCACTTTTATTACTGAGTACTTATGTGACTGTCCTTAAAGAGGATGAACATATATATCTGCTCTAGTATCTACACATTGTGTCGGAAATCGACAAAAAATCCTTGTTGCAAGTCACATCCACGCCAATCGTTGACCTTTACCCGCACATCCGTGTTTTAACTGTGTAATGGTACTAGAACGACTATTTTGCGAGCAAGAAGGTATGAATACAGAGAAGCCGTGGGTGTGCGTGGAGGTGTTAAGGACTTCAGCGTTATAAAGTTGTTCCCATGCTGGGAGACGGGAAAGAAACTGTCTGCTGTCGTGTCACGGGACAAAGGAGGCAGAAGTGTTAAGGGCGCTTCACTGGCGTCAGCAGTTCCAGACAGCCAACAGAGACGGCCCAACCTGCCTGCTCCTGTGTGCACACATTACACACATCAACTCCAAGCACACTCAACCTAGACCCTCTCTTCCCCTCTACTCTATAACACCGCGTTGAGACCTCTACTAGCTCGGACATAACGGCCACCCAGTTCTCGTGCGGAGAAAAATACTTGACGTCTGGTCACCTTGAGCAAATCCTTTTCTTTTCGGAATAAAATGCATTCCTGAATCCTTTAACACTCCATGTCAGCAGCATGAATAGTGATGGTTGGCAGAGTACAAAGAGGATAATGGCTGCTGTCAAACGGAAGCCCCAAGAATGAGGCACCCCCCATGGGGCCAATCAATGTAATTTAATAACGGCCGGCTAGATCTCTAGGCAATTACATTTTACACAAGTTTAGTCGTGCCAGTTGTCTGAGATGTTGCGTGTGTAAACAAGACACAGCCCTGAGCATGTATGCCAAAAGCTCAATTGATATTGTCTAGATATCCAGGCAAGATTCTAATTGGTGCAATTGTCATAAAATTCAGGCCAGCGATAGATCTGATCTGACCAAATGCACACACTACAACATCATGTACAGTTGTTGTAACATCTCAGCGTGACAAACTTTTGGCTTGAACCTTATTTGAAGAAATAGCTAATTTCCTGGTGTGCATGCTCTATAAATCACCGTGGTCCAGTTTGATGCCCTCGTCGAACCTTGAGAAAAGGCGATACCGCTGTGCCCAGTACTTAGCCAGCTCAGGCTCTGCTGCAATCTCAGCTGGCATCACTCCACATTTCCCTTTCCTTTTGGTCTTTTTGTTCTTCCTCTTCTTGCTGGTACCCTCTGGAAATAGGCAGGACAAAGTGTCAATTGTACTTCATGGATTAAAAAAAGAAATAGCCTAACTTAGATTCTTCTTTTTACAGTAGATTTTTGCTGGTAGTGAAGAGTATTAATAATACTGTGTTGTGTGGTCATTCCACTTAGCTATCTGAAGACGAATGGACTGTCGTAAGTTGCTCTGTATACGAGCGTCTGATAAATGACTAAAATTGTAAATTCATTATTTTTGAAAAAGCCCTGGGTTAAAACCAGGAAGCCAACTTCCCAAGCTTATGTACACACAAATCGGTGCGTAAACCATGCACACAATTAGTTCTGAGTAAAAGGTGTGATTTATAAATATGAACGCTTGCTTGAAAATGTTTGTAATTTTACACACAGCTGTGACCATGCAAACCGGCAGTGCCAAGTCCTGGAAAAAGGGAACTGCCTCAAACATCAACTAGTTAAGGTGGTCATAATATTTTCGTAATGTGGGATTAAAATATAAATAAAATAATAAAATGTTAATGTTTTACAGTCGCATTAACACACTTCTTAACAGGATACAATATTTTATGTAAATTTGACCCTGTCAGTGAAGTAGTAATTTCTTAAATTATACTGGGCCCATGTAAAACCATTGGTGGATTATTAGAACAAAACCAAAAATACTTTTCAATAAGACATTGTCAGTCATACATTTTCCATAATCTGTCAGGCAGTCAAGAGGAGTTCATTCTTTATTTGCCATTTATTGTTTTTTCAACAATAGTGTGAAGATAGATGGCACCCAGATTGGCATGTACGGCCCATCTCAAACAGTAAGTGAAGAAAACAGCTTTACACACACAGTGCAGATGTGTTAAGGCGCAAGAGAGGTGTTGAGGGGCAAGCGAGGTGTTGTGGTGCAGATGACGTGTTGAGGTGCAGATGACGTGTTAACGTGCAGATGACGTGTAATGGTGCAGATGACGTGTTATGGTGCAGATGACGTGTTATGGTGCAGATGACGTGTTATGGTGCAGATGACGTGTTATGGTGCAGATGACGTGTTATGGTGCAGATGACGTGTTATGGTGCAGATGACGTGTTATGGTGCAGATGACGTGCTAAGGTGCAGATGACGTGCTAATGTGCAGATGACGTGCTAATGTGCAGATGACGTGCTAATGTGCAGATGACGTGCTAATGTGCAGATGACGTGCTAATGTGCAGATGACGTGCTAATGTGCAGATGACGTGCTAAGGTGCAGATGACGTGCTAAGGTGCAGATGACGTGCTAAGGTGCAGATGACGTGCTAAGGTGCAGATGACGTGCTAAGGTGCAGATGACGTGCTAAGGTGCAGATGACGTGCTAAGGTGCAGATGACGTGCTAAGGTGCAGATGACGTGCTAAGGTGCAGTTGACATGCTAAGGTGCAGATGACGTGCTAAGGTGCAGTTGACATGCTAAGGTGTTCCCGCATGAGAAGCCTCCAGGTAGAACGCTTATTCATTCCGCAGAAGCACAGGGATGCCGTTTGTACAGGCTACATGAGGGAGCTGTTAAGCTGCTTGTTGAATACTCATTTAAAAACAGCTTATTTCCCAACGCTGAAGACACTTAAACGGTCCCGTCTATAGCCAGGTCTTATTACTACCGTAGTCAAGAGAGCGAATCTAGAGTGAGGCCAACACATCATTATTGCATGCATTCAGCGTGACACAATACAGCACCTACACTACTTTTTTGTCATTCTCAGACAAATCGATTGTAGGGTTGTCGTTGTATTTCATGCGTTCGTTTTCTACAAGCATGAGGGGATGACTTTTACCATACCCGTATTTTCCGGACTATAAGTCGCTCCGGAATATAAGTCGCATCAGTCAAAATATGCGTCATGACGAGGGAAAAACATATATAAGTCGCACCGGACTATAAGTCGCCTTTATTTAATGTATTTCACAAAATCCAAGACCAAAAAAAGACATTTATTCTGGAACATTTAATCACAGAACAACAGGCTGAATGGGTGTCCGGTATGTTAACGTAACACATAAAAACGTTTTTCAACTAGCATATAAAACATTCTGGCTTTCAGCCCGCGAGTAGCTTTCTTTGTTTTCTTCATCGCGGTTAAAGTTACCTCTGCTTTTCGCCAGTCCCTCACAAGTTTCTCACTCACTCCAAACTTTCTTTCTGCTGCTCGATGACCGTTTTCGGCTGCATACTTTCTTACTGTAGCTGACGCGGAAGTTTGTTGATGCGTCTCCATGGCGACAGAGTGTATGTGCGCAACTGTATTATCACTGAGTTACTTCACTATATGCAGTTATAATAGTTATACTAATGTAGAGAATTTAATAAGTGAAACACTGTGATGTTTTATTTTATTTACAGAGAAATAACTTTAATTTGGTTCGATAAAGTTACACGCTGCTCCGGAAGTAGAGTCACCGGCGTAGGTCAGAGTTGAGAGAGAGTTGAGAGAGGAGAGAACAAAAAGAGAGTTGTAAAGTGATGAACGTTTGAGAGATTGTTTTATATTTTCTACCGCTGGTTGCACTTGGCAAACCGTTTTCACGGTGCAATTATACGGAGTTGTTTATGGTGTTTTTCTACAGAACGCTGGAAATAATAAACGCTCAAGTTTGCATTTGTTTCGAGACGTGGGGTATTTTGTATAACCAGGGTAGTTACAATTACCTGTAGTTTGTATCCGCAGAATAGGATTTTCTTTCTGGGGGCATTTTCAGTTGTATTTAAGTTAATGTTAATATATAAGTCGCACCTGACCAGCCAAACTATAAAAGAAAGTGCGACTTATAGTCCGGAAAATACGGTATATGGGTAATTGGGGCTTTTGGACAAATAACCACAGTGGTGCACAAGACGTGAGTCTGACCCCCAGGTGATACTTATGATACTATATTAATGGTGGTTTTTAACTGGAATGCCAAAAACGTAGGATCGTTTGATAAGTCCCACTTCTTCAACGCAATATTTATATGAGGCAACCAGACGTACAACAGACATTGAAGAGAAACTTACCAACAATGTTATTGTCACCAATTTCAGGAACTAAGTAGTCAGGTACGTCCAGGGAGTATACCTCCCTTCTGAATTTAATCTCCTCTTCCTCCTCCTCCTCCTCCTCCTCTTGTCTGGTAAAGATGCGTTGCTGGCAGGATGAATGAGGCTCCATGCTATCGGCCGACTCCGGAGCTGCATCTTCGTCCACCTCGACCTCCTGAATTGGTTCCTCCCGCCCGTCTCCCGTTTCCTCAGACGGTTGACAGGAGGGTCCGACCCACTCCGTTTCCTCTCCGGATTTAAGAGACTGGTCGCCAGGCACGTCTGGCACAGCCGGGGGCGTGCCGTTCCCTTTCTGAACCCTCTGCAAGAAACTCTGGACCTGAGGACATGGAACGACACACGAGCGAGTCATCTGCAAGCGCGAAACCCAAGAATGACAAACAGACACTGGATGAACTGAGCAGCGTGACGACAATTCAACACAGGGGCCAAGCGGTGCTGAAGTCTATTCTACTGAGCCGGGCGGACAACGGTGCTGTATTAACTGCAGACCGTAAACACCGCAAGACTAACCGAAAATATAAATTAAATGAGCGCATACAGCGAGTTTAATGGAAACCCACTACATTCGGACGGTTTAAGTCCTCCCATAGTGAGACTACGTCAGGTCTCAGCTCAGCTGTTATACCCTGATAGCCCCTCCAGTGGGGGAGACTACGACTGTCAGTGAGGTACAGTAAATCATTAAGTTTCCTTTCATTTGAAGTGCAGTTAGTGCTCACTGAAATACCAGGAGCAAGTTTCAATTCCTCTGGGAGAACACGATCATACATGGAGTAGACAGAGGAAACAGCAGCGTTTCCTGGCCTCCATCTAGTGAAAATAAAATCAGAGTCGCCACCTAAACACCGTTGCCTCAAGGTCATTCAGTGATGGACACATTCTACATCAGCCGCTCAGAGGCAGTCTAACCAATGAAATGTGATTGATGCAAATGAGCCCACGACGCCTGATCTTCTAACGGTGGCCCGGCACAGCCTCCCACAGACCAGTGCAGCGTGGCCGCTCAATGGAAATGCATTCGGTCGGCTGAAAACAGCAGCTGCATGCATAAAGAGATGTGGGACGTCAGATGTGGCCAGGTCTGACAGGACGGGTCCCTGTGAAGCATTGGCTGTTCTCCCGTTCTCCACCCTCACTCCGCCACAGGAGAATGACCGCAGGGGCGGAGTTCGATGGCGGCACGGAAAAGAGTTATACAAGGCGCCACCCTTCCGGAATAACTGAGCTATGTGTGGTGCCAATATCAGCCACCCGGACTGATCAGGAATCAGTGAAATGTGCTGAAGACTTACTTTGGTCAGGGTCTTGCTTATCTTTGGCTCTGCCTCATCATCCTCCTCAGTGAAGAAGGTGTGCTTGTTGACGTGACACGCTGCTCTCCCACTTCCGCGCTTTGTCGTGTTCTTCGCGGCCTTCCCAGCATGCCGTTTACCCGAGAGGGGCTTAAACTTTAGCACACTCTCAAACCTAATACATCACAACGTAACAAAAGATTAACATTTAAAGATCAGGATCTAACCCGGCGGTTCCCAACACGGGGTACTAGGACCCTTGGGGTTACTTGTCCTCTCCACAGGGGGCACTTAAAAACACTCATGACATCATGGGCTTATGATGTCATGAGTGTTACACTACCGGTCGTACACTAAATGGGTCTATTTAGTGGTCTGATTTAGTGATGCAGACTTACAGAGGGTCACCGCTACGCTTCAAGCCCAGTTTATCCCAGGCCTCATTAGCAGACATCTGAGGGTTCTCCTCCAAATCCAGTTCATGGCTGTGTCAATAGATCAGTACAGCGTAGATTAGCGGACAGCGTTAGCCTTAAAAAAACCATCACGATGATTAAACAAAAGACAATGGAACCTAACAGCCGTGGCAGAAAACGGACACGGAGGAAATGCGGAAAATTGTTTTTGCAGAACTCCCAGGGAAGGCTATATACGTTAGTTCGGAATAACCTGATGTGAAACGACTTACATCTCAGATCTACAGACTACATGTTTATCCCAGATTCGCTCAAATCTATGACACAGGCATCTAGTCTGATCAAAATTGAATTCAAAAGACGGATAATAAGCGTGTTCATTCATGCCTTCCCGTTGCTGACACTTTAACATTCACTGCATCACAGCCAGGAATTTGTAAAAACGTGTCAATCACTGTCAGGATGCAGACTATGGGAGCCACACGAACAGAATAACATCTCGGTTTAACATTACTATGCCAGCAAAAGTACAGCAGCCGAAAACACTTTAAAGAAAGCCCAATGGAAGCCCAATGCTTACATTTGTGTCATTAAGCTTCCGCTCTCATTCAAAGTGCCTTGCTCAAGGGCAGACAAATCCTATATCATGAGGTCCGGGGATTAGAAACAGCAATACAAGGCAAACGTAACCGATCTGACCTTCGCTTCACTTTTAGGACTCGTTCATCAGGGTCATCTCCATCGTCTCCACTGTTAGACGCTCCACGCTCACTTAATCCTTCTGTGTTTTTCCGGGGACACCCGTTCTGGTTGGAACCTAAATGGGGAGAGGTAGACATCCGATCTCCCCTTCAACAAAGCAATCAACCTGCATGTTTTTTGCCCGGTAGGACACAACGGGGAAAACGGCATTGTTGACAACCCCTGGCATGTGGTGTAATACAACTGGGCTGAGATAAAACTCTATGCAATATGAATTTGATCAACTTTGTGTTGTTGGGCCAGGAAAGGGAAAGCACTATTAGAGTTCCCGTACTACCCTACATAGCATGAGAGAGAAGGTACTGCCCTTGAGTGAGTGATACATGGTCCTTCCATTCAAAGGAACACATCCTTTGATAGTATAATGCATACATTATTCAAGACTAAATCAAAACTCAGTTTCGCAGTTCAGGAAATACCTGAGTTAATTACAATAACTGCAATACATTTGAGAACGACAGGTCATTGGGCAGCCTGGTAAACAAATGACATTCAGTGCTTGTGGTTTGGAGGTAGCTTTGACTGGAGGTATTTTACTTGCTCACCTGTTGATTCAGTGCACTTGGTGCCAGAGGAAGCGGCTCTTTTGCGATTACCGCCATCGCACGGTTCACTGTCGTTTCCATAGACACAAACCGCTGGCTGCCCATTCAAATCACAGCCACCTTCTCCGTCTGACCCCAGGCTGATCTTCCCAAGCAGATCGATCACGTCCCTGGTGCGCCCCTCAGACTTCTGTGGTTCAACAGGGGCAGACGGCAGCAAGTCCCCACACTCTGCTTCCCCGGCCTGACCAGACTGGTCCGTTTCAACAGACCGACTGCCGGTGCATCCTGTGGTCCATCCTTGGGCTGACCAGTAGCTGAACTGTTCCCAGTAATAGATGTAGGTGTCCCTGGCATGTTGCTCCCATGCCTCCCTAGTGTCCGGGCAGTCCCACGGGGGCTCCACTGGGCTGGAGGACTGAGGATGCTTCTCCAACCAGCCCTGCCACAATAGGCCCTCCCCCTGCTGGCTCCAGTAGCCTTCCCAACCGTCCGGGCCCTGCGAAGGTGGAGGTTCTGTGACTCCCTCCGGACCCTCACCGAGATCAAACCAATCAAATGCTGCTGTGGTGCTTTCAACACAACGTTCATCCTTTTGCACCTGGAATGATTGTAGACGGTCATCATCTAGAATGTCAGGTGCTGCTTCCCAGTGGTTGGCCTGATTCCTCCTTAACCTCTTTCCCTTAGAGAGAAACAGACAAATACTAACTGAGCTTTAAAGCAACAGGATTAACGTTTTACCTCGTAGGTGCACTCTTATGTTAAAGGACAGACTTGCAACTTACATGGAAGTCATGTTTTTATCTCAGCACTTACAGCTCTCTTCTTTGCAGAGGAGCTTATGAACTCCACAGGCAGCCCCATGCTGGCCATAAGCTGGGCTTCTTCATCGATCGGTCCATCCTCCTCCTCCACCACCTCCTCCTCAGTCTCATCATGTTCTGCTTGTTCTCCTCCATGCTCAATCGCTGCCTCTGAAAATGCAACGACAGGGAGAGCTACAGGCACATCTTTTGGTAGTTAAATCTTGTGCAAATGTAGGGAGACTGATTGTGCAATGTCAGTGATTGGGATTGGATTATTTACAAACGTAATGCCCTACCTTGAAACCAAATTCCAGTCAGTTCACTGATGGCTTTACGGTCAGATCTGTACAAATCCCGATCCCTAGTTGCATACCCGTGCAAAAAGAGGACAGTCACATAAGTGCAATAGGTGTGAGACAGTTGACATTGTGTCTTAAATTAAGCTTGCCAATTTTGCCAGCAAGGTAGCTCACTTACTGCACGAAAGCTCTGGAGCATAAACAGTGTATCGGCCCATCCCCACCAGTCAGGTTCCTCTGGATAAAAATAATGTCTGCAACCACATTCCAGTTTCCGTGATCAATCATCATGTTGTGCACACTTGTTAACTAGCTAAAGTTAAACTGTGTAATCAAGGGCACTTCCTCCGCACAGCTCATCCAGACACATGTCTCGCCTCTGATAAGGGTCTCTTCCTGGTTGGGTTACACGAATAAGGGACCGGGTGAACCAGCGGAACCAAATCTGGAGTCCTACCCTCTCGACAAACAAACCAGGAATCAAAATGTATGTAGCTAATTGTCATATTAAATTAATATTCTATATTTATATGTGTTATATTTGTAGCTATGAATGGATTAGGCACAATAGCCTTTCCTCGCGTTTTGCTCGTGTAAATCATGCTAGTTAAGGTCATTGAATTGCATTACCTCTCAAGCGCTAGTAGTAGCTAGCTAACTAACCTGCTAGTACATATATAATCTATTATATATATATATACACACACACACACACACACACACACACACACACACACACACACACACACACATAGATGTGTAAATTAGCTTCGGCTAGCTACTCGAGGGAAATGCAGATCCTTGAAAATCAGCCGCTTGTTCAGTATTATTGTGCATTTTAAACTGTTCGCTTAGATTAGTAATGAGTGGTGTCATGCAGGGTTGCCAGACATGTATGTTTATTATATGTATATTCGATTGTTATTTTGTTTTTTGTTCATCTAACTACATAGATGTTGCTTGCCATGTCATAAGAATGTCATTGTTCAGTTTGATGCAAGTCATTCGGTACATTTGACAATAAAATACTTTGACTTTGATTATCTAGTCATCCTTAGCTGTGTAGGTACTAAGGTTCCGTCACCATTGGATCTCTATGAATAGAGGCTTTAACGACAGGCTATGTGATGTGTCACATTGTGTCAATAGCTTGTTTTGTTACTCCTCTCTTTCAGGTGTTTCGTATGATCCTGGTATGATCTGTCTTCAGTACTACTTACCCTGGAAGAAAAAGGGTGTGAAATGATGTGATGTTTTATGTGTGTTTATGAGTGTTGTCAATTCTAGTTAATACCTACTCAGTTGAAAAACGATTTCCATTTTAAAAAACAAGGTTTGCCCTGAATTCAGCTTTGGGATTGATATGTATTGGACGGTATTGAATTATAATAATAAATGTTCTGTTCTATACCCTAGGTCTGTCCATTGGCAGATGGTATCGTCATTCCACTTGGCTTCCTATGAAAGAGGCTAACTGTGTGGCAATATGTCAAATGGGAACCAGTCCTGCCTGCTTGGTGATGGGGCACATTTTGTGGTCTGCATGTTTCATGCATTTGAGGAATGGTCGGGTCTAGGACCTGTGGAAGTTTATCTGAGTTGTCTGGAGTACCTGGTCTGGGTTTTTACCCCTCTAGTGGTCGTTTTTATCTTGCCCTTCCTCATCGTGATCCTCCTCTACCTTTCCATCCTATTCCTTCACGTGTACAAGCACAAGAACCAGCTCAGGGAGGCCTACTCCAACAACCTGTGGGATGGTGCTAGAAAAACGCTGGCAACTTTGTGGGATGGTCATGGGTCCATATGGCATGGTATGTATATACACATTTAATTACCTGTGTGTGTTTAGACTAATCAGTGTACTTTTGAAAATAATGCTTGTTGTTTGTGAAAGCACTGCTGATGTAAAAAAAGACTTCATAAAATATATTGGATTGATTGGCAATGGCCATTTCACAGGATATGAAATCCACGGAATGGAGAAGATTCCAGATAAAGGGGCAGCTCTTATAGTGTACTATCATGGCGCTATCCCAATTGACTATTATTACTTCCTGGCAAATGTCATCATTCAGAAGGGACGTATTGTTCACTCCATCGCTGATCACTTTCTGTTCAAGGTTCCAGGTAAGAACTTCAAATAGCTATGTACAAGTATTTACATGTATAGATAATATATTCAGTGCCCTCTGAGCTCCTGTATAATTGCGATATTGTAGCCTAAAGCTGTCTAATACTGGCATTCATTTAAATTCATTTACAATAGTGCCCACACACTTCCCATTCTGAAAACATAAGGCATATTAGTGAGTTTAGTCCTGGAAGTGGTTTTTGGCTTATATAAAAGTCCCAAGTCAGTCTGTGAGTAAATTTGTCCACTGGAAAAATAATTTACCCATTGATCCATTTATACAGGAGACATTAAAAGCATGCGCTTGTTTTGTTCTCTGCAGGGTTCAAGCTGCTGTTGGAGGTGTTCAGCGTGATCCACGGGCCACAGGAGGAGTGTGTTAAGGCCCTGAAGAGTGGCCACCTCCTGGGTATCTCACCTGGAGGCGTGAGGGAGGCCCTTCTCAGCGATGAGACATATCCGCTCATCTGGGGGAAGAGAAAGGGCTTCGCACAAGTGGCTATAGATTCTAAAGTGGTAAATATTAGATTTTCTTTGTCTCTTGAGGGTTGTTTTTTATTATAGGATGTGTCCCAAACCAGACCTTATTCCATATATAGTGCACTGAGAGCTGAGGCCATATATAGAGAATAGGGTCTAATTTGGGCACAGGCACTGTAAAAATCACTTTGTATTTTCAAACAACAGCAAACAGTTGTTGACAATCCGCTGACATATTACATGTTTTAATTTTTGCAGCCAATAATTCCAATGTTTACTAAAAACGTCAGGGAAGGATTCCGATCTCTTGGCAATTTAAGTAAGAATGCTTCAATATAGATTTATGCGGTTATATGTGTCACTTTAACTGTCGTAGTAGTAGTGAATACGTTAACATGGACATTTGATTCATCAGGGTTTTTCAGATGGTCCTATGAAAAGTTCCGTGTGCCAATGGCCCCCGTCTATGGGGGGTTTCCTGTGAAATTCCAGACATTCCTGGGAGACCCCATCCCATATGATCCTAACATTAGTGCAACGGAATTAGCTGAAAAGGTAAGTGTGCAAATGGGACACATTTTGAGTTGTCTTTCTGTCTGAAATGTATAGAATGGAAATCCGCTGGGGGGAAAACAGGAACAGAGGGAATATTCTTTAACCTTTTTCTGATTGCAGACCAAGCAAGCAGTTCAAGCACTCATTGATAGGCACCAGATCATTCCCGGGAATGTCCTAAGAGCATTACTGGAGCGATTTCACTGCAAACATAAAGAAAACTAGCTTCATGTGTCTTTGACAAAAAACATTGTTTGTAACATCAAGGACTACCTTTTAATTTAAATTGTTACATACCAATATTGTCATCATGGTATCAATTTGAATGGTTAACTGATAACCAGTTTCTGATATTTATGATATACATGTTTCTTGTATTGAGCCTTTTGCACTAAACAACATGTACAGCAGGTAAAATGTGAAGGTGTATTACACCGTACAACTGTAATTATAGATGGTTGATTTTAAACTTGGTAATTGAGGAAATTGTATTCCTTTGGGGTATTTTTGCATGTTTGTATATACATTCTTTACACTATTGATTTGCACAACATCTTCAGAGTACTACTGGCAACCATTCAAGAGGCCTTTAACAACTGAAACCACTGAAACAATCTAGCATCAGCTATATAGGGAACATTCGAGGTAAGGACACTGAGCCTTTGCCTCATTTATAATATGTGCTTTTATGATTTAATAATTATTTTAAAGCAGCAATATGTAAAATGCTAGTTGCAATACTAGAATAAATACGAGCAGAAATGACCAGTAGACATCTTCACGTAATGTTTTAATTCAATGTTTCCAATAAAAAATCATAATTGCTCTGAATGCCTGAGATCCACACTTTCCACTTTCTCGCCAATCTGTCTAACAGTTTGCGGCTCTGTAATCTCACATTTTTATCCCTCCAACTCTAAATCACACTGGACTAACTTGTACTATTCCTGTCTCAATCGATAAGTGAAGACGAGGTGGAGTCAAGTTGTGTCATTTTTTTAAACCCCGGATTCTACTCAGTACCTCGTTAACATTAAGAAACAAATGTTTATGAAGCCACATTTTATGGAATAAATAGAGGAGACTAGTGAGCTTGGAAACATGATTTCAACTTTAAAGTTTCATGATGTCAACATAGTTAAAACCATAGATATGAAGCCGAATTGAAACCAGCTACTGTTACTGTCAAATGGTGCTGAAAATACACCTCTTCCGTAAGTGTGCTCTTCTTCTTCAGCACATTAATGTACACACGTCATGAACGAGAGAGGAGCAAAATGCCTCAGTCTGTTTTCTGGTTGCTAAAATTCAACCCGGATAAGAAGTTCTCTGTTTTGTAGGCTCTCATTCTGCTATTATAATTAATGTGAAATATTTAAATAATAAAACCTGCGTGGAAGCAGGTGAGGGAAGATTGGTTGATTTTAAATGGTCGAGCATTCACATGGGAACTGTGTTCCTATATATTGCTACATGCATATACACATCCTTTATTTTGTACTTATCAGGAGAGTCTGTGGCAGTGATCAGAGCTTTATGTCTTTTGGGGCGTGTCTCTACCTGCTTTGCACACTCTCTAATTTGGCCAGTTTCTCACATCCTTATAGATCCTCTCAAGCTCTCTCAGATTGGATGAGGAGCGTTGGTGCATACTTCAGGTCTACCCAGCAGATGGTTCTATCGGGTTTAAGTCCCGGCCTTGGGTACGCTACTCGGGCACATTTACAGACTTGTTCCAAAGTCACTCCAGCGTTGTCTTGGTTGTGTGCCTTGGGTTGTGTCCGTGCTTGAAAAGATGAATCGTCACTCCAGTCTGTGGTTCTGTCTAAGTCATGTTTTCTTCAAATACATTGTTTTATTGTGAAGTGTTCATTCCTCCTTCAATCCCCCATTCCATGTTGAGAAGGATACCTATGTGAGGGTCCTGAGAAGGATCTCCCACTACCATGCTTTACTGTTGCTATGGTAATGGATTTTTATCAGTTCTTTCTGGCAGGTTCAATCAGCTCTGTAGAGAAACTCTAAACCACTAGTCAAGTGGATTTTTTGTTACCTTCTTGACCAAGTTCCTTTTTGTCCGATTACTTGTTAGACTGGACTTCCTGCTCTAGCAGATTCTCCCTGCTTCTGAACTTCTTCCATTTGACAATAATTTACCCCTTTGTGCTCTGACGATCCTTCAGTTTTTTTGGGCATTCTTTGATATCTTTCTTCAGGTTAATGCCTTGACAATTCAATCTTTGGAGTTCGGAGAGTTCCTTAGACTTCGTGGTTTGGTTTTTGCTCTGATATGCCCTGTGAAGCGTGGGACCTTATATAGACAGGTGTGTACCTTTCTAAATCAAGTCACAGATGTACTCCAAGTACTTGTGACGATTCAAGGATGAGAAAAGGAGACAGGATGCATCTGAGCTTAATTAGAAGTGTCATGGCCAAGGGCCCAAATACTTATAGGAGATATCAGATTTTCATTGTCAGTTAACTGGCACACAATTATTTCAAACTTTTGTTTTTGCTTTGTGTTAATTCGTTAGTATGTGGATTGATGGCAATTTGTTTTATCTGTAATGTCAATAAAAATAAAATGTGATATGGTGTAAATTCTTTGCAAAGGCACTGTGTATACGTATGCCTAAGCACTTTTACAATCAATGGAGGAACATTATTGAACCGTGATTAAAAATGAATATTATCTGGAATGTTGCAATAAATATATTTTATTATGAATGTGTTTTTCAAAATGTTTTTGTGAAAATATGTTTTCCATTTAACAATGCAACAATGCCAACATACATTATTCATCACATTTTTAGTTGCCAGTGTCCACAGCAGTAACTCAGTCATATGTCCTCATTGTTAAACTGTTTTAAATAACTTGAGCAGGACTTCCTGTTTGACCATGGCTTCTGAACTCTGGCAGTAAATTGGTCTTAGCCCTCTGTTGAAAACTTTTTGCCGTATTGTAAAAACCTTTTCCTAACTTACTTAATATTCATGCTCCAATTAGTCTGGTCTGGGACTCATTTAGGTGCCATTTGGCAAACTCCATGCAGGCTGCTATGTGTCTTTTACTAAGAAGTAGCAAACGTCGGGCAACCATACCAAGCAGAAAGGGCTGATTGGTGGAGTGCTGCAGGAATGGTTGTCTTGGGTTCCCCCGGAGTCTGGAGCTCTGTCGTAGTGACCATCTCCTGTGAATAATCAAACCAACTGTTGTCACGTTTTTACCAAGTTGCTTATCGATGGTCTTGTAGCCCATTCCAGCCTTGTGTCAGTCTACAATCTTGTCCCTGATATCTTTGGACAGCTCTTTGGTCTTGGCCATGGTGGAGAGTTTGGAATCTGATTGATTGATTGCTTCTGTGGACAGATGTTTTTTATACATGTAACAGGCTTAGATTTGGAGCGTTTATAGGAGCAAACATGCAAAAACAGCAGGGGATCAAATTCTTTCTTTCTTCTTTCACTGTACATGTATAGTCATTTACCAATATTTGTTTTAAATGTGCATGCATAATGTGAAAACCTTTATTACCAAACCCAAAAACATTAAGTGGAGTCTGAAAAAATGACCACAGTGTACTTTATTAAATTAATTTTGGTACTTTGTGTTGCATTAGAATCAAATAAAAATTTACAAAAATCCAATATGTACAACAATGTCATGTTCGGTTTTTACTTTTCAATTTACAATACAATTAAGTTAATCTGATTTAATGCAATTTTAGCACTTCAGACTTTCATCACACAATGCAAGTTACTTAAAATACCAATAATGAACATTTTATTTTGTATTAAATTTTTTAGCATTTTTGTCATTTAGTACATCACATACACCACACTATTTTTTATCAGTATTACATCCTATGTAACAGCCATCTTTTGGCATCGACCTCTATTCAACAGACACCCTTCACAATCAGGACTCCGCGAGGAATGTTCTTTTTAACATGTACATTTGCATACATTTATTTACAGATAGATAGTTGTTTTTCAGTTACTATTGTGATCCTTCACTTGCAACTGGGAGACTAAAAACGTCTGTACATTATGCTTTAGGAGTCACACTAAATGGAATGCCATTCGTTTTATGTTCATTTGTTACCGTGCTCGTACCAACAGTGTTGAAGGCTACAGGAGAAGTAGCACACAGCATATGTCCAGGTTACTATTATCTAGTGGGGAAAAATTACCTCAGAGCAAAACGCCACCAACAAAGGCTGGGTCCAGATTTCTCCAAATTAGACAGTAAATAGTGCTTCTTGTCCCCCCATTACATCCTCTATTGTTTGTAAAAAAAAATGATGGGTCCATTTCCTTAAATTGTGTACCTACTGAATATATATATTTTTTTAGCTGTATAGTATAAGCACAGTAACCATATAAGAACACAATGCTTTCAGGCCACTAACAGAAAACAGCTCACATCACTCTGTTTATCATAAGCTAAAAACCAGGACCTTGGTTCCCCCGAAAGCGACCTGTATGATATCGAAATAATAAAAGCATACACATATGTTCGTAATCAAGGCAAAGGAAACAAATATAAGCAGCTCATATCGTCACAACCTTAAGTCCCTCGTAATAAAAAAAAATTAAGCAAGCAAGTTAGTTGACGAGTGTATTTTTCTGGTTATTTCTCCCTCTCTCTGCCTCCTGATGAGCGTACTGTAAACAGATTACCCTCCAGCGTCAAACTAGCGAACAGGTTATTTGTATCACATTTACATGTATGACCTCTCCGAAAGCAGATCACTACAGTATCTTCCCGGTGTTGTTGGAGGGTATTCTGTTCAGATAGGTGAGGTAGGTATATGTACAATTTACACTGTATTTTAGAGATGTTGACGAACAATGGAACAATGGTTTGACACCTTAGTGAAGTGTTTCTGTAGAGACGGTTTACGGAGGTGGTTTAATCATTTCTCATCTTATTCATCCACAACAGCACTGTACTAATAAGGACTTTTTTTGACCTTTTATGATACATTGTTACTCTTATGTTCACCTTTGACTGTAAGCACAACACTACTATTTTGTAAAGATATGACGACACTTATGAATGGCGGCAATATTGTGTAGACGGTAAGCCTCGCGTAAGTACATTTTTTTAGGAGGGTTTACTTCTTGTGTGTATTAAACTTTTTGTATTCAACTGACAGCTGTTTTGTCTGGTCATGATTCTCAATTGTGCTTAATATCGCAGGGGCCTGTGAGAATTAGGCTGTTTGAGGACACAGAGGAAACTCACTGCCCTGGAAAACACGCCTCAAGTTGTTTAGTTATGGCGTGGTTCAATATAAATCATCAACACCCCCATTGAAAAATGAAAATAACAGCTGAAATGTGATGTGAACAACACAATATATCATACTAACATGGATCGGATTGACTCAAAGAAAGCACCGGAAGACAAAAACATGTGTACGATGACATTGAGTGGGTGATATGCTAAAAGTTTAATTTAATATTTAATATGAAGAGATGGAGCTCGGCCAAGTGACCCGTGATGATTCACGAGTCGACGGTGAGCGATTCGTTGTTCGGAGCGATTCTCCGTATGTGTTTTGTCAATGGCAAACCTAAATGTGAGATCTCAGGGGGGGGGGGGAGTCAAGAGCACCAACATTGTTTCGTTCATGATCATTGGATCAATTCAAACGCCTGTGCTTTTGTCACCACAACTGCCATTTGGTTTTGATCTCCTTGTAAACAAATTGTAGCAGCGTATTTTCGCTGAATCTCAAAACACATGATTAATAAGGCTAATTGAAAAGATAAGAGCCGTTATATATAAGGACTTCTGCACCAAATCATATATGCTGCTCGACTCTGTGTTAAAATCAGAAGTGAAGAGACTGATTTGAACCATCCTGGTTGTACTTTTGGAAACCCTTTACAGAGAGTCGCTTAAATGTGTAGCAGCATTCACTTCTGAATATTTAGAGAACAGAACAGAGGGTAACACATGTCCCTACTGTATACCGAGTGATAGAGGCAACAAGGCAAATTATGTATAAGTTAAGTAAACCTTATCCAGTTGAAAAATTTTCCCACTCACTAAAAACATGAATAATTCAAATAACAATATCACCATAAAACCATTGTCCAATTAGACTAAACCATTCAGTAGAAAATTAAAATAGCTCTATTCGAACACACAGGAACGTCTTTCTGGAATGGTCAGGAGGGTTTTCTTTCATCTCTCACGTTGATTACCACGATTTTGCCCCACAATTTTGTGCCGCTCACATATTTTGTGCTTGTTTGTTGTTTTCTTTCCTGCACTGCCAACCTTTTTCGCTGAAAAAAACAAACCAGACATAAAAAAACTAAAAGAAGCTACAAAGTCCTTTTGCCGACACCTCGTAATGACCTCAACATACGAAGTCATTTGTTAACTGTCCCATCCGGTCACCTTTTTTATCCCAACACTCATCAGACCACCATAGACGTTTGTGTGTTATATGCTCTAGTTCTCCTCATCGATCTACAGACCTTGTGTTGGCTACAAGAGCAGTTGCACCGTAGTGTAAAGCTCACTTCACCCGTTCCTTAAAAAGGACCACTGATTATAGCATCTACACATAACCTCTGGTGCCCTGTTCTCTCTCTAACACACACACACACACACACACACACACACACATAAAGGCGTTCTCACACACTCGCACTACACTACAGACACACAAACATCATTGTGTCTTTAAACTGACAGCACAGTACGTCCTGCAGTTTTAATGTGAGTAGTTTGGCTGAAGTGGCTCTTGTCCTTGTTCTCTTCCATCCTTTCCTCTCCGTTGCAGACTGATCCATATCAGTCTAAAGAGTTCAGGGAAGCCCAGACCAGAGATCCAGGAGGCTGGACTGTACATGAGAGCTGCCAGGAAGGTGTTCTTGGCCTGTCGTCTTTGATCCAGACGAGGGGAGAAATAAAAGTGACGTTTGTCCTTCGGTCTCTTCACAGGCCACAAACATTTTGGATTGATGTAGCATATAAACAGCATGACGACCAGGTACAGTACTCCTGTTTGGTTGTATTCAAGTAAATCGCAGTTCAGCCATGTCCGAATCGACTGCTGTCCAGTCCGGCAGTCACAGCCACGGGCAGATTTAGTCCACCTGATCCAGTTGTTTCAGACCGTTTGGCACTACGACGTCATGGCTGATGACATCAAGTCATGGAACTGTTACACGCGTGTTCAGTATCACTGGAACAACCTGTCTACTCATATCCCTAATCACATCACGGACCACGCATCTACTAGTTTTGTGACGTTGTCGTCTTTTAATTAGAGATAACACAAACCTAATCCTACTACGAATCAGGATTGTTTGCTGACCTAATCCTAATCCTAACTGTGTGTATTCTTTTGTTGTTTTCGTTAACGTGAACACTCTACATATCAGGGGATGCTGATTGTATATATAAAATGTATAGTCTATGTGAGGGTAGTAAAGTGACAGTATATATTTAAGATATTGTGGGTATACACTGATGAGCCAAAACAGGTCAAGCGAATCACCTTAATCACCTCCTGATGAGCGCACATGTTAAGGCATCGAGGGACTTCAACATGGGTCAAATTGTTATGGCCCGGCGATTGGGTCAGAGCATCTCTGAAATGGCAAGACTTGCGGGGTGTGCTCCCGGTCAGCCGGGGTTAGTAACTATCGACAGTGGTTTGAGGAGGGACAGACCACAAACAGGGTGACAGGGTGTCGGCTCATCGAAGCAAGAGGTGTACGAAGGCTACCTAGTTTGGTCCGAACTGATGCTACGTTTAATGTGGCAACAACACATAGACGGTCACTAGCATGGGGCAACGTAGCCCCGCGGACTGATCAGAGATCAGTGGTGACCCATGTCCTCTGTCGATAGCGCCTACCCGTGGACGGCCGTGTACATGTGCGCCGTTGACCAGAGGAAGTGATGGCACCAGGATGTATTAAAATCAGAAGTAAGACGACAAGCTGGCGGAGGAACTGTGATGCTCTGGGCAACGTTCTGCTGGGAAACCCTGGGTCCAGGCATTCATTTGGATGTCAATTTGGCATGTGCCATCTATCTAAACATTGTTGCGAACCAGGTAACCCCCTTCGTGACAATGGCAGTGCCCGGACCTGATGGCAGTGGCTTTCTCTAGACGGATAATGCGCCCTGCCACACAGCACACATTGTTCGGGAACGGTTTGAGGGACATGCTGCTAACGTCTTGATGCCAGGTACCACAGAACACCTTCATGGGTCTTCATGAGTAGGGTCCGTGCCTTGGCATGTCAGCATAATGTTTCTCATCCGTGTATATCAGGAACACTAGCCATTATGTACTTATGTCTGGTCAGACAACCTATATAGTGATCTGTTATGAAGCTTCATGAGCACCTGTTATGAAAGAGGCATTGTGTCATTTATGGGAGACTATGAGGATTCATGTTCCGTGTGTGTGTGTGTGTGTGTGTGTGTCTGTGTGTGTGTGTCTGTGTGTGTGTGTGTGTTTGTGTGTGTGTGTGTCTGTGTGTGTTTATGTGTGTCTGTGTGTGTGTATGTGTGTCTGTGTGTGTGTATGTGTGTCTGTGTGTCTGTGTGTGTCTGTGTGTGTGTGTGTGTGTGTCTGTGTGTGTGTGTGTGCAATGGCCTTTTATCAAACAAGAGATTCCCTGATGGACATTAAGTTACAAAACAAGAACGAGGACGACATCGACCAAGTAGACCCCAAAAGAGGAACTCTGTTTTTCGAAAACATCAATATATACCTCTTTCATATGAACGTATAAGTTGTGCCTATATTTGTTGCCCATGACAATCAACATCATGGTTCAATGCTAGAATGTATACAGTATATATATATATTTATATATATATATATATATATATATATGTGTGTGTGTGTGTAGTGAAAGGGGAAGCTAATAACACATTATTGCCACAGTCCTGCTGTAAATCCAAGTCGGCGGTCCTCGTTTCTTGACGGTTTTTGCGTTTCCATGGATCCACCAACCACCCAGTCGGCGATGCAGAGCTACAACGTGGTCTCGTACTCCAGTCGCTCCTGAACGGTAGTATCGTCTTTGTACTGGAGCCTAGGGGGCGCCGAAGAGCAGTCGATGGCCAGGATGGCCTTGCGTATACTCCTGTCCAGCACGTGCCTCTCCCAGGCGGGGTAGCGGTTCCGGCAAAGGTCTATTTTGATGACGGTTTCCTCGATGCGCGGGGCGCGGGACGACGGCGTGGACGGCGCGGTGGGCCTCACCTGGAACACGGGCATGCAGCCGTCTCTCTCCGTGTATTTGGCGTCCCTGCCGATGGTGCCGTCGCCGGAGATGAGCGGCGCGCCGCGGTTGGACCTCAGCGAGTTGGTGGCGCCCTCGGCGGGCAGCGCGAACGCGGCGGTGGGATCGTCCAGGACGAGGCTGGGCGAGCGTCCGAAGCGCGGCCCGTTGGGGTGAAAGAAGGTGTAGTACATCAGCATGAAGACGACGCCGGTGAGGAAGCTGCTGAAGATGACGCAGAGGGCGGGCACGGCGAAGGCGTCCGTGCTCTGAGGCACGCGGTACAGGTACCACAGTGTGCTGAGCGCCGTGTTCTCCAGCAGGATCACCAGGTAGTAGATGAAGAGGCGGCAGCGCGTGCGGCCCTCCTTCACGTTGAACCAGCTGAAGATGTAGATGATGCCCACCACCATGTCGAACACGATCTCCTCCCACTTGGTGATGCAGAACTCCGTCTCGCAGTGGACTATCCAGAAGGTCATGATGCACCAGTGGAGGACGATGAAGATGCCGAAGTACAGCTGGAACACGGAGGCGAACAGGGCGAAGGTGATGACCCGTGCGGCGATGGTGAAGAAGTGCCAGCAGAACTGGATGATGACCGCCAGATAGCTGATTGGCTTCTTGTCGTCCCGGGAGTCCCGCAGAGCCTTCTGATAGGACGCCAGGGCCCAGGCAAGAGACACCAGCGAGGCAGCCGCCGTCATTCCTGCGGAGAAATGAAGATGAAGAAAAGCTCACTTGAGATTCAGAGAAACAAAGTCACAAATTGGTATTTTTTATAATGACACATCATTATTTTCCTCAGAACTTTGTAATGCTTTATAACTTCAGTAGAGTTCGGTACATAGTTGACCAGTCTGCCAATTGCAATTAATGTATTATACTGGAGACGACTGGATAATGTTTCTGAAGGGTGAGTCACCAGAAATGTAATGAGAAAAATTTCAAACTTTTTGAAGTACGCATTAAAGCAACGTACTTTTCAAAGAAGCAAGAAACACCAAGAACAGAACCAGAGATTTTCTGTACAGAAACACAGACAGAATCCAATTTTGGAGACAAACAACCCGTCTGGAGAAAATGCACAGCAATATCATTGAATACTGAAGGCTATACCTCATCTCAGTGACTCTCTACGGCACAATTAGCATTGATACAGCTTAGAATACAATAATTCACAAAGCTCACTGGTGTTGTTTTGCATTGAACCACCTAGACTGAGGCATACTATCTATTGCATATTATATATATATGTATTGTTGCTCTAGTCAAGATGTCTGTGCTAATGTCTGAGGTCCAGGAGAGTCTGGAAGTAGCATAATGACACAGGGTTTCTCAGGGGAGCAGAATGCAATGGATACTAGGTGCTCATGTTTCTGGAGTCATCGACCAATATCTACAGCGAGAGGAGACCCTCTCTTGGCATTGTAACCACAAGAAGGCACATGCACATGTCTGGGAACACACACAAACATGAACACACACACATACATGTTGAATTAACTATTAATGTGCCTACAGTTCAATACAGTACAGTTCAATAAAACCCTGTTAACGGCTTCCTCTAAACATAACCTCAATAACCAAACCGTTATGCTTAAACCTAACCTCTTAAATGTAACCCTAAATTTAAACCTAATCCTCAGCCTGATCGGACCATATTAAAACGTCTTGTTAAAGTAAAGATCAGATGTCCTCACTCATTAACACACACATTGCCGTGCACAGTTATACACACCCACAAACATCTGTAGGCAAAGCACTTACCCACGGCCCTTGGGTGATAAAGCCGATAGATAGGTCTGAAGAAACGCACCAGACAATCCAGGATATCACAAGTTCTGTTAAACCAGGTTTCCAGTATATTCAGTGTTTCGTTTGCATTAGCTGTTTTTTTTCAAGACAAAGACAAGCTAAACTTTTGGTGTAAAACAAGCAGCGTTCTTTGAATTGGATTAGATAAAACATTTGAACTAATTCAATGAAGCAAGTTCTATTTTTAACGAATCAAAATTGGTGCGTATCAATAACGTATTAACTTAAAAATGAATGCTGCAACTAGAGAGGTAAACCCCATTGAATACATCCACTTTGTACAAGTGTATTATTCCTTCCTAACTGCCTAGGGAATCAAGGGTAACTCTTTGAGCTGTCTTGTAAACAATGTAAGCAGGAGCCAGATTTGACTAATTGGCAGAGATTCAAGTTCACACGACTCTTTAATCACATAAGGAAGTAAACATTCCTGGATACTAACATCCCCTTTGGCACTCTATTACCCATACTGCACCACTTCTGACCAGAGCTACTTCGGGAACTTCTGTCTCTCTCCCTCTTTCTGTCTTTCTCCCTCTTACCCTCTTACCCTCGCTCTCTCTCTCTCTTTCTATCCGTCTCTCTCTCTGTTTCTCTCTCTATATCTCTCCCTCTCTCTTTCTCCGTCAGTAGTAGCTTTGTGCTGCTGGGCCATTCACAACCACGACTGCTTCCTATTCACCCCAAGGAGTGCCTCCGATATCTTAATTGCAACTGCTTTGTGACCAATTATCAACTAAGTCTTGTTTTTCATCATGCCGTTCAGACTGTGATGTCCCTGCCCTCTGTCCTCTTCCTTAAGGGAAGCCTTGATTAATAGCTGTATTATTCCACTCCCGAGCAAATAAAAAGTGAGGAACAGTGCTTATTACAGGGCATGACACCCACTTACTCTGTGTCATAAAGCACAGCGAGCGAGTGAGCGAGTCCTCTCAGTAAACACACCGTTGTCTTATGAGCTCCTCATGAGGAAATAGAGAAGCAAACGATCTGGTGAATAGAATCCGGTCAGGCCACATCGCCTGACCCCAGGATGCCCTATAGACATCTGGTCCGTCAGAGCGAATCAGCTCGTGACCAACATCATATTGTGACAAATGTTGGCAAAGGTCAGACCGCATTAAAATAAAAAAAGCCTTTTTTTATTTGAACTTAGCTATGGCTCCACACACAGTAAATAGTTTGAAATGTTATTACTTTAAACTCACCTTCTAACAGATCTGGCAATAGGCTTTACTCTGTCTGGTGGTATAGCTTTCCCGGATATCTCAGTTTTCGTTTGCCTTCAGAAAGTTAGACAACATGACAATGGTGGAGAAAAGTTCTTATTTTTCTAACCTACATCTTAGTTTAGAATGGCTGCAACAGAACGTTTTGTCACGGTGCCGACAACCAAATGCATAATAAATGAGTTACTCAGCATATGCGCTTATGAATTCAGCTTCAGAATTCGAGAAACCAAAGTCACCTAAACACCCTTTGAAATGTTATTGAAGAGTTTAGATGAAATGGTAAACACGGGAAAACTTTAAAATACACCCATCGATTAATGCATATCTTCCGTGTTGTGCCTCTTTGTGGATGATACGAAGGCAGCACAAAAAAAATCCCTCTAGTGAGATTGCATTTTGGTTCAGTGTCAATCCTGTAGAGTCTCTCAAAGAGCCTTACAGTACACTGTAGAGTTGTCCAATTATTTCTTCTGAGGATTTTCCTTTTTCCCAACGTCTCCTTAAATAGATCCAATGGACTTAAGTGTGACTATTTGCATGTCTTATCTCCCCGTTCCTGGCCTTTAACATCCGGGGCCGTTTGAGTCGATTGCATTTTGTTATCAGACGTGAACATGAGGCTGACTCCTCCTGTGCCTTCTAATTACATTCACTTTAAAGTCAAACCCGGTCAGTTTCTGAAGGGAGACATCTCTTTTTCGGAAGTGTCAGTAGTGGATGGCGCGAGTTAGAACGGTGGGACCGTGTACTCGTAAATCATGACAGAAAATCATTGCCGTTCTTTGTCTTCCACATCTGTCCATTTAAAGACACACAGAGCATCTGATGCCTCTCTGTCTTTTTCGCTGATAGTTCTTTTCTCAACTGTATGGTCGTTCTTCAATACAAACCTCTTCCCAAACTGTTCACCACTAAGAGTTCTCAATGTCCTTGTATTCTGTCACTGATGACACAAAAGACGCAAAACGGCGGGAATCACATTATGCTAATAAAAAACAATAATATTTTAATAGCCTTCTTTGTTTTTATTGATCTGTTCCACAGATTAAATACTCTTTTGAACCGTCTAGCATTTAAATTAGTTGATATCTCTACATCCAGAAAAACCTTTCACTGCAGCTCTACACAAAACCAGGGAGATAAGACAATTTGCTAGCCCTTAGTAGTATTCAAAGCGCAGTGTTTTCTGAAGTACAACGCCTATACTTTTTTTCATCGTGATTAACTGGTCAATAAAATGAAGAACGAATTGTCGCTCATCATTATCTCATCTTGTTTCTATGTGGTGCCAAAATCAAGGGACACCACTACCTACTCAGGAATGAAAAACCTAAATGTGTGTATTTGTTGGTCACTGATAAATGAGAGCGTTTAACCCAATGTAATGCAGGCCAGGCCATTAGGTGTTGTGGCATGTTGAATGGTCAAATTACTGCTGTGTGGGGTTGTGTGGGGTTGAATGGGTAAAATGACCGCTGTGTGAGGTTGAATGGGTGAAATGACTGCTGTGTGTGGTTGAATGGGTCAAATGACTGCTGTGTCGGGTTGAATGGGTGAAATGACTGCTGTGTGGGGTTGAATGGGTAAAATGACTGCTGTGTGGGGTTGTGTGGGGTTGAATGGGTGGAATGACTGCTGTGTGTGGTTGAATGGGTCAAATAACTGCTGTGTGTGGTTGAATGGGTCAAATGACTGCTGTGTCGGGTTGAATGGGTGAAATGACTGCTGTGTGAGGTTGAATGGGTAAAATGACTGCTGTGTGGGGTTGTGTGGGGTTGAATGGGTGGAATGACTGCTGTGTGTGGTTGAATGGGTCAAATAACTGCTGTGTGGGGTTGAATGGGTCAAATGACTGCTGTGTGGGGTTGAATGGGTCAAATGACTGCTGTGTGAGGTTGAATGGGTCAAATGACTGCTGTGTGGGGTTGAATGGGTCAAATGACTGCTGTGTGGGGTTGAATGGGTAAAATGACCGCTGTGTGAGGTTGAATGGGTGAAATGACTGCTGTGTGTGGTTAAATGGGTCAAATGACTGCTGTGTCGGGTTGAATGGGTGAAATGACTGCTGTGTGGGGTTGAATGGGTAAAATGACTGCTGTGTGGGGTTGTGTGGGGTTGAATGGGTGGAATGACTGCTGTGTTTGGTTGAATGGGCCAAATAACTGCTGTGTGGGGTTGAATGGGTCAAATGACTGCTGTGTGGGGTTGAATGGGTCAAATGACTGCTGTGTGAGGTTGAATGGGTCAAATGACTGCTGTGTGGGGTTGAATGGGTCAAATGACTGCTGTGTGGGGTTGAATGGGTCAAATTACTGCTGTGTGGGGTTGAATGGGTCTAATGACTGCTGCGTGGGGTTGTGTGGGTCAAATGACTGCTGTGTGGGGTTGTGTGGGGTTGAATGGGTCTAATGACTGCTGTATGGGGTTGAATGGGTCTAATGACTGCTGTATGGGGTTGAATGGGTCGAATGACTGCTGTGTGGGGTTGAATGGGTCAAATGACTGCTGTGTGAGGTTGAATGGGTCAAATGACTGCTGTGTGAGGTTGAATGGGTCAAATGACTGCTGTGTGGGGTTGAATGGGTCAAATGACTGCTGTGTGGGGTTGAATGGGTAAAATGACCGCTGTGTGAGGTTGAATGGGTGAAATGACTGCTGTGTGGGGTTGAATGGGTCGAATGACTGCTGTGTGGGGTTGAATGGGTCAAATGACTGCTGTGTGAGGTTGAATGGGTCAAATGACTGCTGTGTGAGGTTGAATGGGTCAAATGACTGCTGTGTGGGGTTGAATGGGTCTAATGACTGCTGCGTGGGGTTGTGTGGGTCAAATGACTGCTGTGTGGGGTTGTGTGGGGTTGAATGGGTCTAATGACTGCTGTATGGGGTTGAATGGGTCGAATGACTGCTGTGTGGGGTTGAATGGGTCAAATGACTGCTGTGTGGGGTTGTGTGGGTAAAATGACTGCTGTGTGAGGTTGAAGAATTACAGGGTGATAAATGGACTATTATTAAGCTACAGGTTGTCCTGTTGTCCTGCTTTTAAGTGGGTGCATGTGTGTGTGTGTGTGTGTGTGCACGCTAGAGTCACCAGGTGCAGCTGTGGACCATTGCCTCTTCCTAGCCCCCGGCTCCCCAGTCCGGCTCCTCATCCTGGCTTTTATCCCAGCTCCTCATCCCGGTTCCTTATTCCAGCTCCTCATCCCGGTTCCTTATTCCAGCTCCTCATCCCGGTTCCTTATTCCAGCTCCTCATCCCGGTTCCTTATTCCAGCTCCTCATCCCGGTTCCTTATTCCAGCTCTTCATCCCGGCTCCTTATTCCAGCTCTTCATCCCGGCTCCTTATTCCAGCTCCTCATCCCGGTTCCTTATTCCAGCTCCTCATCCCGGCTCCTTATTCCAGCTCCTCATCCCGGCTCCTTATTCCAGCTCTTCATCCCGGCTCCTTATTCCAGCTCTTCATCCCGGCTCCTTATTCCAGCTCCTCATCCCAGCTCCTTATTCCAGCTCCTCAGCCCGGTTCCTTATTCCAGCTCCTTATTCCAGCTCTTCATCCCGGCTCCTTATTCCAGCTCCTCAGCCCGGTTCCTTATTCCAGCTCCTCAGCCCGGCTCCTTATTCCGGCTCCTTATTCCAGCTCTTCATCCCGGCTCCTTATTCCAGCTCCTCATCCCCGCTCCTTATTCCAGCTCCTCAGCCCGGCTCCTTATTCCAGCTCCTCAGCCCGGCTCCTTATCCAGCTCCTCAGCCCGGCTCCTTATTCCGGCTCCTTATTCCAGCTCCTCATCCCGGCTCCTTATTCCAGCTCCTCATCCCGGCTGCTTATTCCAGCTCCTCAGCCCGGCTCCTTATTCCAGCTCCTCAGCCCGGCTCCTTATCCAGCTCCTCAGCCCGGCTCCTTATTCCAGCTCCTCATTCCAGCTCTTCATCCCGGCTCCTTATTCCAGCTCCTCATCCCGGCACCTTATTCCAGCTCCTCATCCCGGCTCCTTATTCCAGCTCCTCATCCCGGCTCCTTATTCCAGCTCCTCATCCCGGCTCCTTATTCCAGCTCCTCAGCCCGGTTCCTTATTCCAGCTCCTCAGCCCGGCTCCTTATTCCGGCTCCTTATTCCAGCTCTTCATCCCGGCTCCTTATTCCAGCTCCTCATCCCGGCTCCTTATTCCAGCTCCTCAGCCCGGCTCCTTATTCCAGCTCCTCAGCCCGGCTCCTTATTCCAGCTCCTCAGCCCGGCTCCTTATCCAGCTCCTCAGCCCGGCTCCTTATTCCAGCTCCTCATTCCAGCTCTTCATCCCGGCTCCTTATTCCAGCTCCTCATCCCGGCTCCTTATTCCAGCTCCTCATCCCGGCTCCTTATTCCAGCTCCTCATCCCGGTTCCTTATTCCAGCTCCTCAGCCCGGCTCCTTATTCCAGCTCCTCATCCCGGCTCCTTATTCCAGCTCCTCATCCCGGTTCCTTATTCCAGCTCCTCAGCCCGGCTCCTCAGCCCTTGCACACGTGCAGTGGTTTTAGAGGAGAGGGAGGGGAGACCTCAGCCAGAGGAACCTGCGATGGACCAGCAGTGTGCTGCATAATTACTGAGGTGTGACTGGTGATGTAATGCTCCATCCTCTTCTCTCTGCTCCATCCTCTTCTCTCTGCTCCTCTGCTCCTCTCTGCTCCTCCTGGTTGTGGCGTGAGACAGGTGACGGGTAATGTAAACACTGACAGTATCACTGCAGCGCCACCTAAGGTTGCCTGGGAAACAACACCTTGTTCCCATTGTTGTGTACAACCGCTGAACTCCCACGACAAGGCCATTTCTGTGAGCGTCCTCTGTTAGCGTCCTCTGTTAGCGTCCTCTGTTAGCGTCCTCTGTTAGCGTCCTCTGTTAGCGTCCTCTGTTAGCGTCCTCTGTTAGCGTCCTCTGTTAGCGTCCTCTGTTAGCGTCCTCTGTTAGCGTCCTCTGTTAGCGTCCTATGTAAGCGTCCTATGTAAGCGTCCTCTGTTAGCGTCCTCTGTTAGCGTCCTCTGTTAGCGTCCTCTGTTAGCGTCCTCTGTTAGCGTCCTCTGTTAGCGTCCTCTGTTAGCGTCCTCTGTTAGCGTCCTCTGTTAGCGTCCTCTGTAAGCGTCCTCTGTAAGCGTCCTCTGTTAGCGTCCTCTGTTAGCGTCCTCTGTTAGCGTCCTCTGTTAGCGTCCTCTGTTAGCGTCCTCTCTTAGCGTCCTCTCTTAGAGTCCTCTCTTAGCGTCCTCTGTTAGCGTCCTCTGTTAGCGTCCTCTGTTAGCGTCCTCTGTTAGCGTCCTCTGTTAGCGTCCTCTGTTAGCGTCCTCTGTTAGCGTCCTCTGTAAGCGTCCTCTGTAAGCGTCCTCTGTTAGCGTCCTCTGTTAGCGTCCTCTGTTAGCGTCCTCTGTTAGCGTCCTCTGTTAGCGTCCTCTGTTAGCGTCCTCTGTAAGCGTCCTCTGTAAGCGTCCTCTGTTAGCGTCCTCTGTTAGCGTCCTCTGTTAGCGTCCTCTGTTAGCGTCCTCTGTTAGCGTCCTCTCTTAGAGTCCTCTCTTAGAGTCCTCTCTTAGCGTCCTCTCTTAGCGTCCTCTGTTAGCGTCCTCTCTTAGCGTCCTCTGTTAGCGTCCTCTGTTAGCGTCCTCTGTTAGCGTCCTCTGTTAGCGTCCTCTGTTAGCGTCCTCTGTAAGCGTCCTCTGTTAGCGTCCTCTGTAAGCGTCCTCTGTAAGCGTCCTCTGTTAGCGTCCTCTGTTAGCGTCCTCTGTTAGCGTCCTCTGTTAGCGTCCTCTGTAAGCGTCCTCTGAGATTGGAACGGTAAAAAGGCTTGCTGATAGAAATGACCCCCTTCAATAAAACTAACAACGGGGCCATTATTGTCAGAGCTGGAAAGTGGATATTGAGTAAATAAAACGTTTCTGAGTATAGTATACAGTGTATAGCTTTGTCAATGTGTTTTTCTTTGTATTGACATATCCCTTTGGCAATCACAATGTTACAGGCAGTTTCCGTCATTAGTTCTGCTCTTATAGATTGCTAATGAAAAATTGAGTTCTGAGATTTTCTTATATTGGCATTTTTTTCTCCATTATTTTTAAACAGAGAGTTTCCAGTTCACACAGTTTGGTTCAGAAAGGGACCGGTTCAAAACGGGTTCGGTTCAGATAGGGTCCGGTTCAGACAGTCTGCTGTGGTGGAGTAGACATTTACCTTAATTAACGTATCTATGGTGGAATAAGATGTCAGGCCTCGGCCCTCCTAATCAAACCCATTAACACACAATTATTTAAAAAGGACGCAAGTGGGCTGATCTCCATAATGATTGATATGTTAAAATGCATGTCTTAGTCTGTCAGACTGTATAGCATGTTATTTTGCCTCAAAGCTTTGGATAAATCAGTGGGGTGTGAAATGCCATCGGGTTGAATGGCTTCTGATTTAACACAAATGATGTGACTGGTGTTCTCCAAAACCTCTCTCAACTGTGACTTCAGTATATCCGTGCAAAAGGAAGAATGCACAATAGTATGTCCAATTTTGTGTTATTTTCCAATATAAGATTAATCAAGTCAAATGGCATTGGATAAGTAACCAGATGTGCTTTACCCCTTGACTCAGGGCCAAGATGTCTTTCTGAATACTCCTCTATTTTCACTTGGAACAGATCTTACTATTGAATTGAAGAAAGAATAGGTATTCAGGGAGTGCTTTAAGGAATACAGTCAAGCTGAAAAATTGCTCACTTACGAGAGCGGGTTAGATAGTCCTCCTGGAGAATATTCCTTCTCCCTGAGAGGAAGTATGTCACTCTGACAAAGTGTAATAGAGGAAATGCTGACGACTGATGAGGATTGGCTGACTGCTGGTGTGGGCTAAAACCACAGCAGTAGCTATGGCAACTTAAGTCGGGAAGAAAGAACGGGAGAAAGGAATAATTCTTGTATATGAAAAATTGAGGAAGGGGCAGAGTTAAAAGGTTGAACAATTTTTTTTTGGTTTTATTCAATGACATGGCACCTGTATGCTTACAATGTGTTTTTGCAGGCTTGACAATATCTCTAGAAGTGGTCCCCCGAGAAATTAACGAGAATCACTTTAGAGAGTAAAAAAGCCAAACAACATGGAGACAGATTAGATACTGCATCACGTCAACAGAAACCTTCCTATTCGCTTCCAGTGGGATCAGTACTTCAGCTGTTCTTTTGTCTGGGTTCTACTGTAAGTTGGTGCAGCAAATAGTCAGTTGAGGATAATGAACGCCTTTCAGGAAGTTTCAGGAAATGTGGACATTTGCCTTTAACACCAATCCTCCCTTAAGGCGTTGGAAGCTTCTATGTGGGTTTCTACCTGAGATAAATCAAGGTTAGAGAAGACCCAGGGGGTCCACAAACCAAGTCTTTTTTACGATGAAACCCAATAGATAACACATTGTAGATAATAGAAGACAATATTAAACCACCATATTTTCATCTCTTTTTCTGAAAAACAACGTTTGGACCAAAAGAGAATTGGTGACTGCTACTGAGAGGTCAAACCGAGGTCAGCGACGTCACATGGGAACACCCCGCTAATCCGCCGTAATGTCTTCAAGTCGCAATGAGACGACGACAGGATTTCCAGAGCAATTAACTTTCCCCATCCACCCACATGTCTCTGGCATATCGTTCTAAATCAGCCGGGGAATATCAAATGCGAGATTGAGGAACCTATAAAATCACTGTTGGTTTTACAGGGCTCCTAGATTCAGAATATATAGAGTCATTAAAATCTTGCATTTTGTTCATTTTCCAATCATAAATCATGTGGTTCAACTCATGTGATTAGATTAGATTCAACGTTATTGTCATTGGACGATACAAGCCCAGCTCAACCACATGCAGTTGGCATCCAACCACCTATCAGCAACTGTTTTAAATGGGTTCAGGCGGATCGCAGAACGATCGCTAATACCAGCGCAGGCCACATATTCAGTACTCAAGACTACTATTCCGCAATAGATCGGCACAGCGTTGTAGGCAGGGCAAAGCTGTTGTGGAGACAATCAACAAGCAGAGTATCTGTTGTGGTCTTTTAATCCACATAGGGCTTGAATGCGGACAGCTTACTGTACCTAAAAATCTGTGTTTGTGTGTGTGTGTGTGTGTGCATACCAGATAGTGTAATTAAACATGATTCACTGCACCGGAGAGTCACTGTCTACGCTCTACATGAAACCTGCATTTACAAGTACACACTTCATTGATTTCTCTTCACCCAGCAATAAAATACTTGGATAGTGGTATTATTTTGACCTATGGCAATCAGCACGTCCTAGTCTGGTAAATCCTACTTTCTACTGACAATAAATAGCAATAGCATGAGATAGAGGCAAGTGTTGTTTGAGACCCAGGTAACTCTTTGGCTCGAGTTGTCATGAGCTAGCACAGACAACGATAAATAGCTATGATTCAGTGGGATAGGTGGTCAACATTGTACTGTGTTTAAAATGTATTTGTTGACATCAAACTGAGGACAAAACATACGAATTAGTACCTTTTCAAGCTCAAAACAATATGGATAAAACATGGGTTATAGCATGTCCTCACATTTACCGTGTTCATAGTGGGATGTATTTCTGGGTGTGTGGCGTGTGTGTGTGGGGTGGAGTGTTAGGTACCTTGGACGGCTTGCAGTTTGTGCGTCTGGATGATGATGCAGAGCTGAAGCACCAGCTGAGGGGCGCTCTCCAGGAACGTGGCCAGTAGGTGCAGCATGCTGACGTCCGCAAACTCGTACACCATCCTCCAGTAGAACCTCCAGCCGTCATGGTGGCCACTGCGGCGGCTCCGAATGCCCAGGTAGATGGCGTGAAAGTACCTGCGAAGAGGCGGGCATTGCGTCTATGAGTCAACAGACTTGACACACCTCGATGTAGTTTATACGCTCTCGCACACATCCTTCCGGGGGCGGAAATCCCGAGGGGGGGGGGGTCACGGGGACACAGGGGACATGGGGAACATGTTCCCCCCGATCCTGGGAAAAATATGATTTGCCTCCCCAATAAATCACTGTAAACATAACTATGTAACCATGGTGTCCCTCTCAGGAATCGCTCTGGAGAAATCGTCATATAATTGTCCCCCGCCTAAGTTCATAGCGCGGAATCCATTTTGCCACCGAGTCCTTCCGGCGCTTTTCATCGAGTAGGAAAGAAAGCGATCGACAGCGCGCTCAACCTCGATAAACCCGTGGAGTCATCCCGTTATTAACGTCCTCTGATAACCACACACGGTAATTTCCCCCGGGGGCAAGTGTTTTATTTGTGTTTCACCTACTTCTCCACAGACGTATTCTGAAGCAGTACTAGTCTGATGTTGCTTTATCCGGTGCGCTGTGTACGCCCGAGGACACACGTGGGTTTGAAGGGAACACGCTGGTGCCACTGTGGTTTGTCTCTGTGACTGCACACGGCGGGACAACGCGGGCAGATGTCATTGTTAAGTGCCCTAGTATTGTAGGCATCTGGGATTAAGATACATGTGTATTGAGATGCCCACACGAAAAAACCCATGGCGCCAAACTCCTCCGTTACATCGGACTCCCCGTTGAAGCCCATGAGGTTGTCCTCAGTGGTTGGTCGATGGGACCTTTCTCTTTCCTAAGACCAGTAGGTGGAAGATAAGGGCACCTTAAAATGACTGCGATACATAATCGTGAATTAAACAGGCGTGGGACATATGCATAAGGGCTTGGGAAGACCCAACAAGTGACACCATCTGATCTCAGATGTTTTTCTACCTCCTCAATGGTAGAACTGTGTGTCTCTGAAAAGTGGTCTTGTCGTTGCCTTCCCAAGTTCAGCAGGCTAAACACCTGCTATTGTATTCCCTCCACACATTAGCAGTATTACTCGGATTGGTTGGGAGTTCCGGTTTGGGATTATGGTTGAGAATAAAGTCAGTCTGTTTCCAAGGTCACCATGGATTTGCCAATTTGTTTCATTTTAACCCGGAGCACTTTCGCTTCTAGTTTTTTTCTGGACAGCTCTCTTGTGAGCCTGAAATTGTTTCTGTGCACGTTGCGACAGATGACACCCATACTGGGTAAATCTGGTATCACTGCCCGCCAGGTGAACCTGTGCTGCGACTCATGGATACAGCACTGTCGTTGTTCATAGGATCGTTCGCTGAGAAGGAGGTTGTGTAAAAGTTGAGTTGCGACATCCACAGCGAAAAGCATCTAAAATGTCAACTGACCTTTACTGCATTGATGACTGCAGTAACAACTGGTGTGTCTAAGTTCAGTTTGGAAAGCACTTTGTTTTGGCAAAGAGCTGCTGCATCTATGTCTGCCTGGGGTGAGTATACACACGCACACACAATAATATGCTCCACTGGTAGTCTGGGCATTTTTCCAAACCCCTCAGAACATACTGTCTCACCCAGGGGCTATTTGACTACAGCTCTGTACACGACTTTGATACTCTCTTACATGAGAATGTTTTGGGTAGGCCAAAATAGGCAACAAATTAGTACCGTGTTTGGTGATCATTACGTACCTCGCATATTTGCACCTCTCACATATTTAGTGTCTTTCTACATAGCAAGCACAGAAAGTTCTACAATCGTTAGAACAGTAGAATTACCTCCGTATTGCTAATGTAGAAATGATTGAACTTTAGGTGTGTAGTCGAACGTATTGTAACTGAAAGATGGAAGTGCTTTGCTTCTTATAAGTGGATTACGCAGCAATGTTTTAAGAAGCTGAGATTGATCACTCACATTTTGTTTATCAATTTGTATAATGATCCCAACATCTCATCTGTTAATGTATAGTATTTAGCTTTTAGATGTGTATGTTATGTTGGTTTTAACTAATTTGAAGTCAATATGAAGTCAAGACGATACGAACAGGTTAAACATTCTGTGACTGTGGATACCTTAATGTTCCCCGGTCAGTGAAAGATTACTAAGAGATCCGACACATTTTTGCTTTCATGAAAATGCAATCAGTGCCATTTCTACTTTTTAGTGTAAGATCTTACATCAAATTTTGGTCCCAGTTAAATAATAGCCATTGTACAACCAAATAATAAAATACAAAGCATCGTTCAATGACCACAAGCATGTCTCTCCAGCATTTCAGAATTAGCCTAGATGCAGTGAACTGGAATTCATACTGTGGGAGATGTAAAATGCTACCTCTCTTTCAATTAAGCTGGTAGGACATCTGATGATGATCTGGCCAAAGACGTGAAAATAGCTAGACATACAAACATACAGTACAGAATGAGGGCATACATCCAATAATAGCCTAAGCTTATTTAGCTGGCGGGCAATATAGAGATTCATATTCCCCACAGATTCCTTCCACAATGTGTTTCCATGACATTTCTGCTGTCTGGGTTGGGTTCCACTGACCTCTTTACCACACGTATCACGTCCCGATTGTACCCATTTTTTATCTGCAACATTCCAGAACACACTGAAACTAAATGTGGCCTTGCTTTGCTCAATGCAAATTTGAGACCACCACTGCCATTAACCGATCAGACGAGGAGTTGATCTTCGCTCGAGCGATTAGTCATTTCTTGCGGACAAAAGCAAGATGGAGAAAAAGCAAATTGCCTGGCCGTGGCTTTGGTTGAATACAGAAACAGAATCAGAAGGTCAGCGGCAGTTAGGAGGATTGCAGAGATTGTTTGGGTTGATGGTGGGAGACATTTGCACAATATTTGCCTATACTGCTGGTGTAACAGAGCGACACAGGGAACACACACAGCACCCGTGTTCTGGATCCTGGAGGGCATTACACTAATAAAAATGGAAGAGGGTGAGTAAAAAAAACACACAAACCACTGTTTTTCCATCTGTTGCCTAAAGCTTTCTGAGAGACTGAGACTCTTAGTCTTCCTCTGACAAAGCATGATTGAGGGCAGGTATTTATCGTCAGGAGATTGTAGCCCAATGCTAAAATAGGAGATTGTAGCCCAATGCTAAAATAGGAGATTATAGCCCAAAGCTAAGATAGGAGATTATAGCCCAACGCTAACATAGGAGATTATAGCCCAAAGCTAAGATAGGAGATTATAGCCCAGCACTAAAATAGGAGATTATAGCCCAAAGCTAAGATAGGAGATTATAGCCCAACACTAAAATAGGAGATTGTAGCCCAAAGCTAAGATAGGAGATTATAGCCCAAAGCTAAGATAGGAGATTATAGCCCAGCGCTAAAATAGGAGATGGTAGTCCAACGTTAAGATAGGAGATGGTAGCCCAGTGCTAAGATAGGAGATGGTAGTCCAACTTTAAGATAGGAGATGGTAGCCCAGTGCTAAGATAGGAGATGGTAGTCCAACTTTAAGATAGGAGATTGTAGCCCAGTGCTAAGATAGGAGATTGTAGCCCAGTGCTAAGATAGGAGATTGCAGTACAACGCTGAGATAGGAGATGGTTGCACAACGCTAAGAGATTGCTCATTTGTGTCAGATCAGTTATGTATGATCTGCCAACCTGCCATAAGTACAAATAATTAAATAAATGTACTGTGAGGAAAGAAACAGATTAACAACATAATAATCCAGAATAACGCATTTCAAATAAATTATTAATTCATTTATTTATTTATTTAATTCATTAGCATTTCTACCCTGGAGCATTGGGGGAATTGCGCCCCCTACTGGCCCCCTAACACACACCACTTCCAGCTAAATATGTCAGGGAAAATTACATTCAGTGATGAGATTACACATCACCGATGTTCATAATGTTCAGTGTTGGTAAATTGCAGTTACCAGCAATGTTTGGCAAAATATCAGATGCTAAAATCTGTTAAAAATGAACAGAAGTGATGTAATTTTACACCAGACTGGATTTTTTTAAATGTTACGCTTCCAGAAGCTTCAGCGGCAGAAAACAACCTTTGAAAGAGAATGCCTGCACTTGACCTGGGAGCTCGAAACACTAAAACAGTGTTTTCTGGTATACTCTTAGTCCCTGGCAAAGTACGACACTTAATCATTACATCGATCTTAACGTTTTCTTCACCTCGCTGCATAATCAATACAACTCTTCCTTCACCACAGCATACCCGGCACATCCGTTGTAAACCCCAGCCATCGAGACGGATTTCCCATCCCATGAGCACTGCAGGGGCCACACACACAGACACATTCATTTCCATGACCCAGACGGGCACCCAGGCAGGCACCCAGGCAGGCACCCAGGCGGGCACACAGGGGGGCACACAGGCGGGCACACAGGCAACCTCACCAGCGGAATGAAGCGAAAACAGAGATGTGAACCGTCGATGCCAAGCCACACCCGTCATATGACATGAATGCAGCTAAATGTCTCACTGCATTGGAGCTATAGTTTGCCCACACTAGTAGTAAGGACTAAATGTACAGAACATCCTGGAATGGTTGGGCAAATCCTATGACTTAAACTCCATTCATTATGACCAAATGTTTTACGTTGAATATGTTTAGGTCTACTTATCTTTGACATCTACTTATCTTTGTCATCTGAAAGAAGCTGGCTTACAATGCCACTTCAGACCCACAAGTCATAATACGCAGGTTTGTAACAGGACTTTTAATTTCCTTTAGAACGCAACCAGACAAAGTACAGCAGACAATGTGAATGTTTTGTCACCCAGGTCCTGTCCTCAGACTGACTGCTCCGAGCGAGAACTCATTAAATAACACCACCTAAAAAATCTAAACTGGAATAACCAGTAACATGTGCAATACCTCAAACACCTGACTGATTAAATTAGTTTAAAGACACCATTTTTCAAAAGATCTCCTTTTGGAGCGAAAGACTATAACCGTACCTACAGAACTGAAAAATCTTTGTGGTTTTACTATATGACAAAACTAGTTTGTTATCGCTCCTTTCTTATCGAGTTCTGTGATACCTGTCAGATTTTAGAAAGGCACTCTAAAACCTATTTCAGTTTTTACTATTGAGCCGTGTGATTTATATTACATATCTATGCACATGTGAGTATTAGCAATTTGCTGTCTATTCAGTAAATGATACTCAATGATAAATGATCCATCAACTATCTTAGCATATAATAACTTGCAAATTAGAAAAATAGCAAACAGTAGTGTTTCATCTTATCTTCAAAACACCTTATTTTAAGGTGATAACACTCATCTTGGAATTGTTAATGCCTTATGTTTAAGTTTTTTTTTTAAACCTGTCAGTTTCACAAGCATTATAATATGGAGAAAGAAAAGAAATCCGCAATTTAACGATGTAGCGCTCTAAAACCGATATTATACGTGAGGTCCAAACATTGCTGTTCAGCTGGGTCAGATGGTTGTCAGGACACCAGACTTCGGTCACAACCTTTTCAGTCTCTTACTGAGTAGACAATAGAGATGGGTACATGAACTAACGTGAGTTGTAACGTTTGTAAAGTGTGTCTAATTTTGTTGCCATGTTTGTTTTTATTCCTCTACAACAGTTGCCGATCATGTTGACAAGGTTTCTTACGTTGATGAGCCGGCAGTCTTCCCAAACCCACAGGTTCTAATCCAGCACCAATCAAGTGAAACTCCTCACCGCGTTGGTAAGCCTGTGATTTGGATAGAGGCGTTACTACGGGGCCTTCACCAACACACAACCGGACACAGTGGATTAGCCCTATTCTGGAGTGCCCATCCACATCCAGTACCATGTCCCTGAGTTTCTCACCTTCTTATGGGGTGTAAATATGAGGTGGCACAACAGGTGAAGATGGGTTCCTGGCAGGCTCCCGTTGACATCCTGGCAGGATAACCCATTCTTTGTGTTAAATATTCCGCACATGTTCAGACGTGGCTGTAGAGAATTCCCAGGACAACCGGTGCCATCCCTCTCTCATTAATTCAGACAGCTCACTCCCCCGTCCCCCCCCTGGGGTTCCAGGTAGACTTGGGAATCATCAACTGCCTCCCTTCACTTCCTGTGACCTCTGTGACGAGGGTACTGATTACAAGGGTCTGATGGTTTTTAGGAGGTGCCACAACTGACAGGTCCTCCGCTGGTACAGGTCACAGCCTTCTCAGTCTCTCTCTGAGTGGACCAAAGCATGGAGGTACATGGACTGTATTGGGTTTGTGTTACAATTGTAATGTGTGTCATGGACTGTAATGGGTTTGTGTTACAATTGTAATGTGTGTCATGGACTGTAATGGGTTTGTGTTACAATTGTAATGTGTGTCATGGACTGTAATGGGTTTGTGTTACAATTATAACGTGTGTCATTGGCTGTAATGGGTTTGTGTTACAATTGTGTCATTGGCTGTAATGGGTTTGTGTTACAATTGTAATGTGTGTCATGGACTGTAATGGGTTTGTGTTACAATTGTAATGTGTGTCATTGACTGTAATGGGTTTGTGTTACAATTGCAATGTGTGTCATGGACTGTAATGGGTTTGTGTTACAATTGTAACGTGTGTCATGGACTGTAATGGGTTTGTGTTACAATTGTAATGTGTGTCATGGACTGTAATGGGTTTGTGTTACAATTGTAACGTGTGTCATGGACTGTAATGGGTTTGTGTTACAATTGTAACGTGTGTCTGTTGTTTATATTTGTAACTATTATAAGCTGGTCATAGCTGTTGTTGGCATTTGTTATGCAGTCCTTAGCACATTATATTTCTACAGTAGTTGTGCTGTGCAATTTATCCTCAATCAATATGGACAGCCACATTCTTCCCATTGCTTCAGTTAAAGTCAGGCACCTAATTTGCAAGGCTCTTGAGAAATATATGATTACATTTTACACACATTATGTCATTCTACATTTTTCTTACTCTCATGTATTTAGCTCATTTGTATTTAAGGTAAGTGATATTAATTCTTAGAAATTTCTGATCTGTTTTTCGGTACAGTAAATTGAGTCTTGCACAGCAATATCATATTGAGCTATGTGCTGATTAGTATATTTGGAACAAATTAACACGTTTCGGCTATGGTGATATGGGGGAAAAAAATCTGAAAGGGTGACAGACATTAACCCTCCTCAACAATGTAATGAAGACAGAAAAGAATTACAACCAACACTGTCATGATGACAGACACTAACCCCACCCAACACTGTCATAAAGACAGACACTAACCCCACCCAACACTGTCATGACAGACACTAACCCCACCCAACACTGTCATGACAGACACTAACCACACCCAACACTGTCATAAAGACAGACACTAACCCCACCCAAAACTGTCATGATGACAGACACTAACCCCACCCAACACTGTCATGATGACAGACACTAACCCCACCCAACACTGTCATGATGACAGACACTAACCCCACCCACCACTGTCATAAAGACAGACACTAACCCCACCCAACACTGTCATGACAGACACTAACCCCACCCAACACTGTCATGATGACAGACACTAACCCCACCCAACACTGTCATGATGACAGACACTAACCCCACCCAACACTGTCATGATGACAGACACTAACCCCACCCACCACTGTCATGACAGACACTAACCCCACCCAACACTGTCATGATGACAGACACTAACCCCACCCACCACTGTCATGACAGACACTAACCCCACCCAACACTGTCATGATGACAGACACTAACCCCACCCAACACTGTCATGATGACAGACACTAACCCCACCCACCACTGTCATGACAGACACTAACCACACCCAACACTGTCATGATGACAGACACTAACCACACCCAACACTGTCATGATGACAGACACTAACCCCACCCAACACTGTCATGACAGACACTAACCCCACCCAACACTGTCATGATGACAGACACTAACCCCACCCAACACTGTCATGATGACAGACACTAACCCCACCCAACACTGTCATGATGACAGACACTAACCCCACCCAACACTGTCATGATGACAGACACTAACCCCACCCAACACTGTCATGATGACAGACACTAACCCCACCCAACACTGTCATGATGACAGACACTAACCCCACCCAACACTGTCATGATGACAGACACTAACCCCACCCAACACTGTCATGATGACAGACACTAACCCCACCCAACACTGTCATGATGACAGACACTAACCCCACCCAACACTGTCATGATGACAGACACTAACCCCACCCAACACTGTCATGATGACAGACACTAACCCCACCCAACACTGTCATGATGACAGACACTAACCCCACCCAACACTGTCATGATGACAGACACTAACCCCACCCAACACTGTCATGATGACAGACACTAACCCCACCCAACACTGTCATGATGACAGACACTAACCCCACCCAACACTGTCATGATGACAGACACTAACCCCACCCACCACTGTCATGACAGACACTAACCCCACCCAACACTGTCATGATGACAGACACTAACCCCACCCAACACTGTCATGATGACAGACACTAACCCCACCCACCACTGTCATGATGACAGACACTAACCCCACCCAACACTGTCATGATGACAGACACTAACCCCACCCGACACTGTCATGATGACAGACACTAACCCCACCCAACACTGTCATGATGACAGACACTAACCCCACCCAACACTGTCATGATGACAGACACTAACCCATCTCAACATATAGAGACAACCTAACCCCATGCTCACTGCTCGTCCAGGTAAACAACCTCAACTCAAGAGACAACCGGTCACACGTCTTCTCCTATAAAATCAAGCTAATCTTTCAGGTTGATCCAGGATTTCACCATGACGAAACACACTGTAACACTCTAGAAGCCAATAGCACGGCAGAACTCAGTGGATGTCAGCAGGAGACTGTGGTTTGGTTCTGACTCATTTCCCTTAAAACATATTCCCCTCATGGTAACTAACAGCCTACTTATTCCACATCATCCCCAGCGTTGTGCCTCCCGGCTGGCACAGCACTGGTTAGGGAGGAATAACCGGACCCTTGCATGTGGTTGTTACTGCGCTGGAGAACCCGGGGATCTGCATGGGGTGGCGGTAATCGCCATTTCAAATTGGATTAGGCAGATGTTGTTGTGCGTCCTTCCATGAAATGGGATTATTTCTACCGCTCAGCAAAGTATCAGTCTGAAGAGTCCCGTGAGATGTATGGTACCAACGCCTCTGGACGGGCTTATACCTGTATATTCTGTACACTCAACAGGCCTGCCTGCCTGGAAATATATATTATCCCCAGAACAGGCCAGCCTGTTTAAACGCCCATTCAAACGGGCAAATATACACATTGAAATAGGCCTATAACCGCTTAAGGGCCTGAGCTGTGTCGATGTACAGAAGCGGCTAACGCGCCAACAGCTATCTCGTAAGCAACACTGACATTTTCCGAACTTCACCAGGCTGAGAAACCTGATGATGACAGGTCTCATATATGACTATGTGACAGATTGCGTGAGGCTAGTGCGTATGTGCGTGCAGGACAAGAGAACATCCTCACAGACCATGCTAACTTATAGAATCAGAACATTCCATGTCTCTGGAAGTTAGCTTTATGAAACAGACCCAGACCTGTGGATCAACGTGTTTTAAATCTATAAAAGATTGCTAAAACTCTGCAGAAAATGTCTGCTAGCGTCTATTAGCACTCAAGCTTCTTTTAAGAATAATTGCCTGGCCCGTCTGGCCATTGCTGCTGCATATAAGATTCAAAAAGCAAACTCCCACACTGTAAAGCGAGGCAGCTCTTTGGTGCTACTTCTGAATATGCTCCTGGTCGACACACAATAAAAGCCCATAATGTAAGAGGCACATTGAAATATCCAAATAAAAAAATAATCGTCAAAATTTATTGCACATGTATTCACGTCATATTGCTGTGCCAATTGTCTTTAGAAGTCATGTAATTAGTTGAATGGAGTCCACCTGTGTGCAGTCAAGGTGTTTCACATGCTTTCAGGTCCAAAAGCAGTCTCTGAAATGTCCCACATGTGGTTAATTCTGTGACATCTGGAGTTGCAACCCTAACCGTAAACTTAACGCTAAACCTAACCGTAACCGCTTGGTGGTTATCATTTGTATATTTTAATTTTAGAAATGTGTGTACACACCGCATTCGTTTTCTTTTTGCCTTCTGTTTTGACTCTTGCCTGCCTGTTTTTTCAACCCTGCCTTTTGCCTTGCCCTTTTGGAACGATCAGCTATTAAAAAACAAACAAAATATGCTCCATGCCTCTAACCAGCGTACCTTCTCTCTGACTCATTCATTACGTACAAGTACAATTTCTAACAAGAACTAAATTCAATGCAAAATTCAGAATATTGTTTTTTTAGAAGCAGGATGTAAAAATATTTCAAACTCATTAAATTGCCCCCTGAAGCACAGTAAAGTCTGGGATAAAAAAGAGAGAATATGGCACAACTCGGAATCTGTCTAGAACGTCTGCCGTCAAAAACTGACTATCCTAGTTAGCGAGGCCACCAACAGGACAATTTCAACTGGCCTGTTCAGCCTTCCATGGCTGAGCAAGGAGATGCTGTGCATATACTGCAAATCTAGACTAGAGTTTGACATAAGGCAAGTGGGAGACTTTAGACGAAATAGAAGATGCAATGGTCCGTTGAGATCAAAATATAACTTTTGGTCTCAACGTTAAGCATTCTACAGCACACAAGTATAACACCGAAAATCATCCTGAGAACGCCGTCTGTACCCTCAACATGGTGGTGGCAGCATCATGCTATGGGGATTCTCCTTTTCATCTGGGCTTGGAACGCTTGTGAAGATGCAAAAAGGATGCAGCACAGTCAAGCTGTGTCCAGAATGATGTGCAAAGCTGGTAGATACTTTTCCAAACAGGTAAAGTCATCTGTGGTATTATGCAAAAGTGCCGCTACCAAATATTGGGTAAAATATTGATTACTTTCACACTTTCTGCTGCCTATCTGGGTCAGATGGTTGTCAGGACACCAGACTTCGGTCACAACCTTTTCAGTCTCTTACTGAGTAGACAATGGAGATGGGTACATGCTGCCTATCTGTATTTTTACATTTTTTTTCACTTTGATATATTTGACTTTTTGTGTTGATCAATGGTAAAAACCTATTTTAATCAGTCACTAAAACACAGAATAAATTTAGGTTTTAAAATACTTACAACAAGCCTCTTGTATTACCTGTCTAGTCTATTCATATGTGACATGGTCCCTAGCATGACCCTGCTTAGTAGCCATGACACAGAGGAAATGACTCTAAACAGAGGACACGATTCACTTGTTCAAGAACATTGTCAAAAGGTTTCCCGATGATTTGAGTGACCACGAGCCAGATGAAGGTGACCATTCTGGTACTACCCAAATGGGTCTGCTCCTCCAGGACTGTTCTAGTTTGCCAGTTGGTTGACTCCCTGCTGGCGCCGTTGGCTGTGACTGTTCTGTTTGGTCTCTCTCGGTCACATAGCTTTTTCTCCCGACGGCTCCGTCCTTCACGTGGCTCAGGCTCTGCTGTTATACTGTAGGGTCCAACCCGGTCCACTTCATCACTGTCTTATTTTCCTCCTAATATCCCGCACTCCCTCACCGGCCATTAGTGGCACTGTGTGGTTCACGCCTGTCCTCATCCCCCTCAGGCCCCCAGCACATTCCCACAACAGCTCAGAAACACACAACCATTTACGCACAAATGGCGCGTGCGCTTACACACACACCCATACACACACACACACTTTGTTGTCCCTGTTACATATATCTGAAGCCTCATCTGTTCCCCGGGTTTTGGGTCCTGTCAGTAGCCTCCAAAAAAGGCCGACCACACTGCATCTTTTGTGTGAGCCGGCGTGTACGGCAAGCCTTCTGAGACAATTCCTCTGGCAATTAGCCCTGCATAGATGTATCCAGGTTGGAGGCAGTCTTAAGTGTTGAGTGACACTCATCTTTCACTAAACCTGGGGAGGAGGCACTAAACCTGCTAGAGAACCTGGGCTGGCCAATGGAACAAGCCTATGCTTTTATGGGACACGTGGGGGAATGGGGCAAGCTTAGAGAGAACTGTCACTAGACTTTTCTGCCCTTCCGGAATACAGCGCCGGTCCCGCGCTTCCTCCGGTTGCTAAGCACCCTACCGTCACCGTCAGTTGTGTGAGTTGGGTGCACACTCTCCTTTACAGAGGTGGATGTTTCCGTAGCGCTCATATAGCTGCTCCCTGGGCGCGATTTCACGCATACACCCGTATCTCCCGTGGGTATGCAAAGGTGACCGAATACACTTGACGCAAATACCAACACGGGCTTAAGTCAAATGCTTCGAGGGCAGCATTTCCCGATCTCTCTGCCATTTCGACGGTTACCACAGCAACCGCTTCAGCGCTCCCGTCCTCTGCTATTCATGAGGATTTCGACACAGCCAGGAGGAGCGTGGATGGAATATCCACACGCAGTAAATCTAAGCCTCGCCGTCGAAACGTGACGGTTTACCGACTGAGCCGGCTAATTACAGCTCGGTTGCCGCTTCTCATTGTCAATCAGACAGCATCCCACAGAGACACCTGGGATAAGATCAGAACGCAGGAAGAACACATCTTTCATTTTGCTAACCATTTAAGTGGTGTGTGTTTGTGTATGTGTGCCCTTCAAGGCATATGTGTGACTACTGTAGGTAGATTCGTGGTTATAGGATTCATGGATAGGATATGACCTAGAATATTAAGTCAGGTAAAAAACAATTACAAAACTGGATACATGAATAGATAAAGTAAGCATATAACACTGCAATTCAGCTGTAACAACTTTGTCGCCGTAGCAGGCATAACTCCGAAACACATTGTAATGAACATACCATAATACACACATATACCTCCTCCCTCATTTACACAATCACAATACCAGTGATAAGCTGCCGTTGTCAGATGAGGTTTTACCTCAGCAACACCTCGGCTGCGTTCCCCTGACTTGACTTTGCTCTGGCCTGTTCAGCTTGAGCGGCACTGTTGGTTAATGGATCCAGGATTGACCAGACGTTTCAGCGTGGAACCATCACCCAGGGGCGTAAGACTGACCCTCTGAGGCCCATCACACAGGGTTGTGGATGCAGAAGTGCTACTGCGTACAGACCTCGCGTTCGGATGCATCGGGCTAACCCTAACCCCCATCAGCCCGCCAATATAGGACGAACGCATCCTGTTCCACAGCCAAAACGAACACTCTCATTCCAAACCAAACCTGTTATGCGGCCATCACCAACGTTTGGCTTTTCCTTCAAGACGCCTGAAGGTCAATGGGATTTGTCGTCGTGAATAAACAGGAAAAGCCACGAAATGTTGAGCAGTGGATCCTCTGATGTGTGTTACTGTTAACCAGTCACAGCTGATACTTATACAGTAAGAGCCACCTGATGGCTTAGAGAAGACGTTACTGAGAAATCTATACGCGATTGACAGCCACACTTGAGATGATTGGGGAGCATCTAAAATAAACACTGAAAGGTAGAGCCAGAAGCCTGATCACCACATTCCTTCAGAAGCGACACGGCCCCTACGGGCCATTCCATTATTTCTGGAAGCCACTTACATTTTATCACTCTATTTCAGTACATCTTCACTTCAGTCTGGTCATGCGTCTTCTCAGCACAGCACCCCACCCTTTCCTATCATTTACAGAGTTTCCAGTTTCTCAGGAGGAAAACCAGGATGTCTGTGTGTGGGTGAGTGAGGAGGTAGAGGCAGCCATGGATACACAAACAGAGCCATGTCTGTCAGTCCGTCAGTCAGCTTGTTATCGGGCTGAGTCGCGCACAGAGGCCCCCGTTGATGTCACCGCTGTGTCACAGGGCATAAACCTCAGTACCCATGCAGCTACGCTCAGAGAGACACTGACACTCTTCAGTGAAGAGGCCCCAGCCCCGTTCAGCCAAGCAAAGCCCGGCATCTCCCAGTCTGTGAATCATCCTGCTTAGAGAGGCTCTTTCTGCTGTCAGTAACATGCCTCTTGGACCCACTGAGTCAACGCGTGCAACACACACAGACAGACAGACAGACAGACAGACAGACTGACAGACACATCCTGCGCCCCAGCCCCGTGGCTGCTGCAGTAAAAGGCCTCTTTCTCCCAGTTAATGTCTCCCTCATTAGTTAGGCGGAGAGCATGTCCCCTCGGGTCACCATGGGGACCGCTGGCTGAGGACTACATCTGAGGCACATTCATCCTCGTGCTTTATGAGCGTCATCACACATCACATCTAACCTATTCTTACACCTGCTAACGTGTGTTTGACTGTGTCACCGAGGTGAAGGGACACACACTCACACACACAAACGCATACTGTGTACACACAACGTGACATTATTCAATCTGTTAAGGATTATTGAGAGATGTCCTTGCTTTGGGCGTGCCTCTATCTGGTCGTGCCGCTCTCTGGTCGTGCCTCTCTTTTGACGTGCCTCTCTTTAGATGTGCCTCAAATTTGGACGTGCCTCTCTCTGGGCGTGCCACAAATTTGAAAGTGCGTCTCTCTGGGCGTGCCTCTATAGTTCAATAGTTCTATCGCAGATAATGTAATTAATAGAAAATAAATTAGGTCGCTAATTTCTCCCTAAATATCCTGTCCTTACTGACATGTTGTCACTATAATTAAACAAGACAAAATGGCCGACCTCACTAGTAGCAGCGCCTACATGGCATATGCACCGAGAGCGTAGCACACATGAGTAATTTAGAAAATGACATTTAGCCAGTTGTGACATCCAGGCATGTCCAGAAGCTGTAAGCCTCTTTTTCTGCTGTGGTTTCTCTGAGATTAACCCTCAAGTATTCAGAGATGTTCTGTAAGGCTCTTCTGCTCATACTTGCCTGCCCGCTCAAGCGAAAGTTGCTGTTTGATCTTTTTGGAGATTTTTCAAAGACATCGCACAGCTGATTGTAGATTTGATCTTATCTAAGGAGATTCGGATTAGAAGTTTGATAGAAGCGAAAATTCCAAGATGATTTTCGTGCCGATAGGATACAAACGAAGGGAGCCCTGTGAGGTGCATAATGTATGCATGTAGAACTGCTCAGCCAGGCATACAGCATGCACATCGGGTTAAGTAAAGACACCCACAGCTTCCATTAGAAACATTTATAACAATACTCCCGAAAATACACTTTATTTCGCTGTACAAGCAATGATTCCTAAAAGCACAGGGCAATTCCTCACAGAAGCAATGTAAAACCGGCCCCAGCGCAACTGCGCTATTGGCTTAGTGACAAATAGCTGGGGTGTGGAGATGTTTCGGGCGCTACCTCCAGGACCTTTTTGCCACTGACACAATAACTTATGCCGAAAGCATATTTGAATCGCTTCCAGTGGGACGATATTAAAAACTTTGTCGTAGGCTAGTCCGGTGTACGCGGCGAATAACTAGCAATCGCATTGTCTGCAGCGCTACATACGCTACGATTATCCCCGTGCCCTTAATTACCAGTGGTCCATCCCATTAACCTTTGTTAACTCAATTGTAATCATTATGCATATGACGCCCACGTTCGCTCTCCACGTTAAGTGCGTAGAATGAATTACTGTTATTATTGCATCCAAAATGGAAAGATCACCGCAAAGCGTTTTACTACAGTATATATATATATATATGGTTCCACGTGTGGCAATGCTGCATGTAATACTTAGTGATGTATGAATATGGACGCATTGGGGGTTTTGTCTGCTTCCTCCTCGCTGGTCAACTGAATAAAAAACACGTATTTAACGCAGACGGACGGACTGAATTCCTCTCAGAGTCTCTTTATAATGGTGGATATGAGAAAGACCGGCTGTTCGCCTGCACCAGAAGGGTCATGAGAGAAAATGAAAAGGGACAATTTAAACACATTGAACGCCTAACTCTGTTTTTGTCCGGCTGAGGAGAGGATAAAGTGGATTTTAATAAAACAAGTTACCCACCAAAACAGTACTGGAATAAAGTGGCTTTCTTTCCTGTAAACTTTATGCTGTGTTTGTTCTACCTTGGATAAGAACACACGTTTTTCCAGACCTCATGCAGCGTGTCTGTACAGCAATACCAGTGTGCAGAAATGTCCATGGGAATATCTTTTAGTATGGATTGTTTAGTAGAAGAAAGAGGCTGAGAAAATACACTCAGTACAGCCTTATCTGGATCATCTATCCAGAGACATGCAAATGATATTCATTGTTGGAAAGATCAAACATTTCAAGCGCATTGTCTCTGACTTCTCTCCTGGCACAACAAAGGTTGACACAAATCCAATAGTGTCTGCGTGATTTGAACCAGTAAAACTGTGACAATGGCAATGACGTGCTCGTCTTCAAACAAACAGCCAAGTGCCACTGCCTGCGTCAGGAGGAGCAGGCTGTCTCTCCATCGGCTGTCACACGAGATGGAGTCGGGGTGGGGTCCGCCACAATGGGCTGATCTCATCTAAAATCCATTGTCTCCGTTTGGGTGTGCGTGTTAGCGTGTTAGCATGTTAGTCTGTTAGCGTGTTAGCACGTAAGCGTAGTAGTGTGTAAGTCTGTTAGCGTGTTAGCACGTTGGCGTGTTAGTATATTAGCGTGGTAGCATGGTAGTCTGTTGGCGTGGTAGTGTGTTAGTCTGTGTTAGCGGGTGCTGGTTTGGCGGAGTAGCCGAGTCAAAATGGAACGAAGGAGCGCTTCCCTCTGGGATTCTGGTGGCTCCTTACCATTTAGCCATTTCACTGCCTCCTCCACGATCCCCACCGCTCCTCCATCCCTCTTCCGGTACACAGTCTTGGTGGAGGGCCTCCTCTGGGGGACATTACAGCAGCTGTCTGCAACCATCGATCCCAGACAATGATGTCCCAGTCTGGGCACATGAGAGCTATCACTGCCTGGTCCCTGTGCCCGTCCCAACTCCACAAGTTCCATCCATCACGAAGTGACATTGAAAGCAATTTAGTACCGTTTGATCAATGGAACTATAGTTTGATTGATGCATCGTTCAAACAACAATCATAAACACATAGGATACCAACTGGGTCTGTCGTGGTGGAAAAGCTAATGAAAAATCTTATCAGGGCGAACAGCCGGGATATTGATCGAGGAATGATTGGATTGCGACAACTTGTGTATTTGAAACGATTCCTTTATGCTCACTATGTCAGTTCCGATGTATAATTTCAGTCTTTTCGACTGATAGCTAAAGAACAGTTTATAGAGAATAAAATAACTGAAATGGTGTAGAGACAAAAAGACACAGAAGAAAAACTGGACAAAGTGCATTTAACAACATGCTCGCACTTCCCACATTTGCTCCTTGACGTTCCAGCACATTCCACATAGTTCCAAAGGTCAAGTAGGGTCATTGTCCAAAATATCATCAGCCCTCCACTTAATTCTCATTAAATATAAACCTAACGGGCCATGAAATTAATCTCCCTTGTCGATAAAGAATTTGCAAATGAAATCTGTGAGACGGCCACTTTGAGTACGACTCATGATGTAAGCTCTATTGCTCGGTTGAATTTTGTGATGGTGTCCATCAGTGCCGCGCTAATAAAGTGTGCTATCATCATGGGAGCATCTCTGCGGGCAGAATTGGCTCTCTGAAACACAAATGATCTTACAGTTGGCTGCCGATTTGCTCAGATAGCTTACAGGGACTGGACACGCATGATATTTGAGTATGAAATATAGCCGTTTAACCGAGAGGCAGTGTATTTGGCGGTTGCTTTGGAACGGGGATCCACAACGGAAACATTGTTCGGACATACTTGGTGTAGAGTGACGACATTTCCCGCTTCCAGATGAGTGGACGTGGGTCGGGTGATATGAGACCAGCGCAGTAGACCGGCGCGGTCGGAAAAACGATACACGCGGCGGAGAGGAGTCCCACGGACACCGGCACCGGCACAATTCTGACAGGATGAAATATAATAACGCCCTCCGGATCCCATTAAATACACCTCGCCTGCAGCAACAGATCATGCTGAAGAACAGATGTCCCACTGACTTAGCTTGAGCACGGTGAGGGTTTAGTTCAGATTCAATTCAAGGCCCTGGATTGTGGAGGAACATTCGCTACCTTGGATTTTTACGAAGCTCCCGAACATTAATTGCGACCTTAAACATGAAAGCAGTTTTTGGAAAATACTCTACAACGACAAGCAAACGTGTTTACTTCACGACCCCTTCTATTCAGGATTCGGTTCTATTCAGAATAATCCAGAAGGTCGTTCGAGGTTCTTCTGGCTGTCGCAACTGAGGTTGTTTAAGGTGAACAGTACACAGGGATGAAAACAATAAAATAGAGAACTGATGAAAATGAAAAATGTGACTAAAGTTCACTACAATGTTCTAACGTTCTTTTCAAATAAACCATTAAACAGAAGAGGAATTGTCCAAGGCTCTGAAATTGCCATAAGCTAAATGTATTGTAGAGATAACCTGATTCATTAAATGCATTAAACATAAAAAAACGTACAATAATAAGAATAATATAGTACTTCACAGTTCCTTCTGGAATGTGCGAGACACCGTCTGCCAGTAACACGACAGTCCCTCTGACTAAAACCCTTTAATATCCATGATTGAATGTAATTATGTTTATGTATCATCAAATGCAACATAAATATCTCCAACATTGAAAGGGAATCTGGTGGTCAGGATTCCCCGCCGGCTCAGTCTAATCCCTGACTTGTGATGTTTTCTTTTCCCTTATAAGTTTTCACACTGGCTAATAAACGCCGCGCCCCTTTAAGCCATAAGCAGCTTGAAGAAAAGGCTTTTGTTTGCTGACAGGCATTTTCCTCCCATGATCACACAAAACCACTGTCTAAAAACATATTAGAGCCCTTGAAGCTGACTCACAATTAATTTGTGAGTAGACCGCAAAATCCTTCGGCACGAAGTAAAAACCCTCCAATCACCAAAAGTTACAGCAAATAGAAATTGACATAAATTGTCAGAATAAAATTGTGTTTGAGTGACGATGAACAAAATAACACAACAGCACTAAAATAAATATAAATGGCGCAGTGAAATGAAAGAAAGTAACATCCCGAGCAAATGTATGACTCATATCACTTAAGCAAATCATTTCTACACTTTTGACGATCTTAGCCTGATTCTACCACAGGCGCCCACGTGGACGGCCATGTACCCATCTTGAATAAGCGACTCCTGAAGAAGCCCTGGTGTATTGAGGCCAACAGTAACCACCCCCCCTCCACACCATCTGCGGGGGAAATCGGTGTGGTGCATTGAGGGCAGACAGATTGGCGTTACCCAGGTGCAGGAGGAGTGTATTCTAAGGTCCCTTTTAACACATCACGGTATGAGGCTTTGTCGTTCTCGTATGCGTTGAAAATGATGTCGCTTTTAGTGTTTGTCTTAGCAGCAATTGTATTTGGATGTATTTATCGGTGACGTGTGAACTGGCTGGTGCACTTGAAATACCTCTCCGAGGGATTTAATTAAGTACAATCATATCTACGATTTGAGCAATTCTGGCCTCCATTTGAGAAAGTCCAGATTTATCTTAAAACCTATTGCGGCATTTCAATCAGTGCTGTTACTTATCTTACCGGTTGCTTCAGGTTATCATAACTGGTCACATTTAGAGTTTTAATGTTATAAAATGACCATATTTGCAAATTAAGAATGAGATGATGTACCATATACATACAAAATAAGGTTAGTACTATCAAAAACCCCAAGCCAGGTTCCAGTGTAATTCCAGAATGACCCAATTAATATGCAAATAAGGCCCAGCTAGGTATGGAATAAAATCGTTATTTCTTAAACATGATCACACTGATGAATCAGCGCTCTGGGAAATTCGCTATTATAAAGCTTTTTCATTTCAACTATAAATATATAGCACTGTCCTAAAGTATACCACCATGTTTACGGTAAAACCCATTGCCAGTCAGCGAATCCGGTGTGAATTCGAGCTTATCGGTTCAATACACTCACACATTGACTCGCGACTGCCTTCTAAGTAATGTTCACTGTGGGAAAAAGGGCTGTATTTAATGCAGACGTGATACGGTCGGACTGGTTGGACTTGACAGAGGGGACCACAGTGGCGGGATCAGCAGGAAGTGAATGTATCAACATCAGTGCCTTGACCTGAATAATCAAACCCAGAGCCACCTACTCCATAGAACTGTCACGGTAGGATTCGGCAAGGCTCAACATCAGTGCCTTGGCCTGAATAATCAAACCCAGAGCCACCTACCCCATAGAACTGTCACGGTAGGATTCGGCAAGGCTCAACATCAGTGCCTTGGCCTGAATAATCAAACCCAGAGCCACCTACTCCATAGAACCGTCACGGTAGGATTCGACATGGCTCCACAACGCCACGGGACAAACGCAGACGACACAATCAATGAGAAGTGACAGCAGAAAACTCGACTACTGCAGCAGCCACAAAGCCAATGTCACTCGCTCGCTTGAGGTTGATAATAGCGGAAGTGTGGGAGGTTGGTTATTTCTTTACATTATTGCTCCGAAAAACATTGTCGCTGTTTCGAAATGTGAATTATTTTATATTTAGCAGTGGGATATTTGATAAATATTGTAGAGGTTACAGACGCCACAATAGTCCCCCACTCACACTGTGACGAGACTTCTGACCCACTGGTCTGACAGTAGCGGCTGTTAGCATGTAGCAGGGTTGGGGCAGCTGGGCTTATTGTTGGAGTGGATGTCAGAAGGGGGTGCATTAAAATGATTCTTAAAAGGGAATTGTTCAGTGGAAAGTTTAAAACTAGGCTGCATTTTACTGCATTGTGAAAAAAAAATCTAATTATTATTAGTGGAAATACTCGGGGACATATTTTCCTATAAATTCCTGATGATGTTCGTCTTTTCAGAAATAAATGAAATTCCCCAAACAAAAAACAATGCAATGTTGGGGAGCTCAAATCACTGCTGCCTAACCAGTGTCACACACTGTTCCTCCTAATGCTGTACTGATCCAGACCAGTCTGTTCTAACCAATGACAAGAGATCAATATCAGACCACAATGCGTCATTTGTCTACATCCTGGCACTGTGGAGAGTATAAACTCACAGTATTGGTAACACTCACAGTAACAAAACAAAAAAACTAATACTAACACTCACAGTAACACTAACACCAACACTAATACTAAAACACACAGTAACACTAATACCAACACTTATACTAACACTAATACCAACACTAATACTACAGTAATACTAACATTAATACTAACACTCACAGTAACACTAACACCAACACTAATACTAACACTCACAGTAACACTAACACCAACACTAATACTAACACTAATACCAACACTAATACTAATACTAACACCAATACTAACACTCACAGTAACACTAACACCAACACTAATACTAACACTCACAGTAACACTAACACCAACACTAATACTAACACTCACAGTAACACTAACACCAACACTAATACTAACACTCACAGTAACACTAACACCAACACCAACACTAATACTAACACTCACAGTAACACTAACACCAACACTAATACTAACACTCACAGTAACACTAACACCAACACTAATACTAAAACCCACACTAAAGGTACCACAAACACTAACACTGACAAACATCTGGCTGGCAAATAACTGTTGTTTGATCTCCTCTCTTCCTGGTCTCTCTGCCTAATATGGTGTTGGTTTTGCCAAGACAGCCCCGACCAGAGGCATGGATTTAGTTGACCACTGAAGGTGTCCTATGATATATGGCAACAAGACATTAGCAGAAGTTCCTTCAAGTCCTGTAAGTTGTGAGGTGGAGCTGCCGTGGATTGGACTTGTTGGTCTCTAGCACATCCCACACATCTGGGGAATTTGAAGGCCAGGACAAAACCTTCCAGCATATTCCTTCATTATATTCTTGCAAACCGTTACCAAACAATGTGTGCAGTGTGGCAGGGCACCTTCTGCTGCTGGAAGAGGGCTCATATATCAGGGAACACCATTGATATGAAAGGGTATACCTGGTCTGCAACGATGTTTAGGTGGGGCACACGTGGGAAATTAACATCCATATAAAAACCCAGACTCAGGGTTTCCCGGGAAACCATCGCCCAAAGCATCACAGGTGCCTGTTGTAGGCTATTTCGACAGCGTACAGGGGTCGTCATGGGCACTCTGACCGGTCTGTGGCTACACACAGGGGTTGTCATGGGCACTCTGACCGGTCTGTGGCTACACACAGGGGTCGTCATGGGCACTCTGACCGGTCTGTGGCGACACACAGGGGTCGTCATGGGCACTCTGACCGGTCTATGGCTACAGACAGGGGTCGTCATGGGCACTCTGACCGGTCTGTGGCTACACACAGGGGTCGTCATGGGCACTCTGACCGGTCTGTGGCGACACACAGGGGTCGTCATGGGCACTCTGACCGGTCTGTGGCTACACACAGGGGTCGTCATGGGCACTCTGACCGGTCTATGGCTACAGACAGGGGTCGTCATGGGCACTCTGACCGGTCTATGGCTACAGACAGGGGTCGTCATGGGCACTCTGACCGGTCTGTGGCGACACACAGGGGTCGTCATGGGCACTCTGACCGGTCTGTGGCTACACACAGGGGTCGTCATGGGCACTCTGAACGGTCTGTGGCTACACACAGGGGTCGTCATGGGCACTCTGACCGGTCTATGGCTACAGACAGGGGTCGTCATGGGCACTCTGACCGGTCTGTGGCGACACACAGGGGTCGTCATGGGCACTCTGACCGGTCTGTGGCTACACACAGGGGTCATCATGGGCACTCTGACCGGTCTGTGGCTACACACAGGGGTCGTCATGGGCACTCTGACCGGTCTGTGGCGACACACAGGGGTCGTCATGGGCACTCTGACCGGTCTGTGGCTACACACAGGGGTCGTCATGGGCACTCTGACCGGTCTGTGGCTACACACAGGGGTCGTCATGGGCACTCTGAACGGTCTGTGGCGACACACAGGGGTCGTCATGGGCACTCTGAACGGTCTGTGGCGACACACAGGGGTCGTCATGGGCACTCTGAACGGTCTGTGGCTACACACAGGGGTCGTCATGGGCACTCTGACCGGTCTGTGGCTACACACAGGGGTCGTCATGGGCACTCTGAACGGTCTGTGGCAACACACAGGGGTCGTCATGGGCACTCTGAACGGTCTGTGGCGACACACAGGGGTCGTCATGGGCACTCTGACCGGTCTGTGGCTACTCAGCTCCATACACAGCCGGGTGCGATGCACTCTGTGTAGTGACACATTCCTCCTGTAACCCTCATTAAAACAATCATGCCACAGTATACCTTCTGTCCATTTATACCAGGTGGGACATCCTTCATTTCCCTTGCTCATTCGATGAGCCTTGAGCGCCTAACGCCCTGTTGCGGTTCGGCCCCCCTGGGACCACTGTTGGAAGTTACTCAGCCCTGACCGGGAGCACCCCACAAGCTTGGCTGGCAATAATAATCTGTCACCCGGGTCTTCACTCCTACCTATTTCTCCTGCATCCGACACGTTAACTATGAGAACCGATTGTTCGCTTAGTCAATAATATAACCAGACCTTGACCCGCGCCCTCGTTGGGCGACGATCAACGGTATTCGTTAACGTGCATGCCACGAAAACACATAAACGCGGTGCCGACGCGCACACAGACGCAGCGTCCATCTCTCCACCAAATCAGACCCGAAAGAAAGACAAAGAAAAGGCGCAAGCATTATGTCATCAAAGTCTCTATCTCTGTCACCATGGAAACCAATCAACTCGGCAGGAGCCGATGCTGAGGACCATAATCTGCCGTGCTCGCCAGCCGCACAGGCCTCAGCACTGCAGGTCCCTGGGAAAAAAACGAACGACAACATATTTCGAGATTGAGATCTTATAAAATGCCATGTTCTATTCAAGTCGTTCGCCATGTCGTGACATGGTCGTAGAATACATGTAAATGTAACATAATGTTTTCAGATTATTTTAATACACGCTGGGTAACCCTCGCTGCGGATAAACGCGGCCATTACAATTCAGGGGGTTAAATGACCGTGCGATTATATGTTCTGGACAGGGCCATTATAGAACATCAGTCGGCTTATTAGCTCGTAAAGTAGCTCCAGAGACGTGACATCCTTATTAAGCCTGGGGTGAATCAAGCTGGTCCGGAGAGATCCCAACGCCCTCAACATGGCGGACAGATTGGAAAGACATGGACCCGGCTTTGCCTGGCACACTGACCGGTCCATTGGTCACACACACACACAGGCATGAGCCAGATGTTGTCAGCCATAAACGCTGTGTGCCAATACAAGCATCTGGCTCACAGACACGAACATGCAGACACACCGGGAAACTCGCGCACACTAACATTGAGCCGGTAGCCGTGACACACACACACAAGCACACATATGTACACCGTGAACATGAGAGCCTGCAGACCCCATCGAAATCCTCTCACCAGCGACTTGACGTCTAGGAGTGGCTACCTAATCTTTGATTGAGGTGTGACCTACCGCATGGAGAGTTTGTTGGCAACATGACCGCTCTGTTATTGGCCCTACTCTGGGAGGCCATTTCGGAGAAGTAGTTGTACCAGTTTCTGTATATAATAGGGCTGATAAATAGAAGGACTGGAAACTGGCCAGTATTAGAGGAGGAGCAGCCCCCTCTGGACACCATAGACCTCCACATGTCTAGCGTTAGCACTTAGCTAGCAGCACGGATGAGCTTCTCTGCGCGCTGCTCCGCGACTGGGGGTACTTGGAGCAGGGTCTTAGCACTTTCCACTTCATTTTAACCCAAAGAACAAATTGACAGTGACAGGTCCATCCAAAACTGGAGGGGGATGGTCGGCTGAGGGGGAGAATAAGTGGAGAGTCTAATGGAGAAGAGGAGAGAGAAAGAGAGACGGAGAGAAAAGAGAAATGCACCAATATCAAAGTTGGCCGACACCGATGTTTGGTTATTTTTGTACCTGTGTAATTTTAATATAGCTTATGATTATTATTCAAATTTCCACAAAAGCTATTTCAAAACATTAACAAGCGCATTAAAAACGTAAAAACAAAAGACCAAAAAATTATTATATAAGCATGAAAAAAATATGAATTATAGCTATGATAATAAAATCAGGACAGTCACCTTTTACTTAATTGTGAGAAGGTCAGAGACAGAGAGAGAACAGAATCTCAACAGTGCGATGGACCCTGAGCTGCCAGAGCGTTATGCATCGCCGGCCAACACGATTTCCTCAGAAACACTCTAGCTGAAGGACGTAGCCCGGGCAGACAGTCCTGAGTCCAGACCAGTGTTCCCGGTGTAGTCGGGACTGTTTACACTCTGCACATCAGAGCCAGCGAAAAATCTCACTATCATGCACACAGACACACACAGATGCACACAGAGTCAGAACATGCAGGCAGACCTCTGAATAATTCAGGGAGTGTAAGCAGGTCCCCATCAACACAGACCCAGGTGCACGCAACCTAGTTAAATATGAATACAAGGTGGGCATCCCTCTGTGGTGAAGGAAACGCACTCTCTTCTCGCCTTTGTCGTTTGGGAAAGGCAAAGCTCCGGAGCTCTTCCTCTGCGGTCTTTGGCAGAGCACATGAAGATTCCTCAGTCCTACATTTGATTCAGTCATAGTGGTCCGATGATGGGAAATGGAGGAGCAGGTCAAATACTTCAGGGATCTCTGCACTGGAAGGCTGTATTTAATTGGCTGGTGGGGAGATTTAAATATGGACATGGATTCAAATGTAAATAAGTGGTGTCGATGAGACGCTTCAGCCTGGTATCCTCTGGGAGTGTTGCATTGTGGGATTTAGAGTATGTTGGCCACCTAATGCTTTCCATTGCAGGAGCTGGGTTGAAACTCTCAACAATTCTTCTTGTTGTCGTCCCTTCAAACCTCATATGCTGTTACTGCCAAAATAATACAAATTCCATTATTCAGGGGATAAATGGGAACAAGCTGCTTCAGGCAAAACTATAGAAATGCATTCAGGAGGCTTTACTTGTTTGGCCAGTCACAGTTTCAACAAAGAGGCTATCTAAAATATTGTTTTTATTGTTACAAAATATTGTGTGCAAAGAGTCAATGTTCTAGGAAACAGCCTCATGATACTATGTAACCTAGCGCTTAGAGGTTTTCCTTTGTGTACCGAGTCAAATTGAATATACCGATACTTCCATTTGCTTTGTGTTTCCACAAGCTCCACATGCAGTTTGCCTTTTCACACCTCATTACTAATTTTGAACATTGAGTGGGAGAAATATAATATAGTTTGCAGTTTTTCTCACAGTTCACTTGCAGCGCGATTGCCTAATAGACCCGGCGGCCGTTCTCGGCTCAATTTATCCACCATCTTTTGTCTGACCACTCTCACGGGGGATGTTATGGTCAGCGGAGCAATCATACTTTACAGTCCGACTTGTACACGTCGGACGCAATCGCGCCATCCGCGGATGAAATATTAAGATGCCAATAAACCGTCAGGAGCCTCTGAAGAGACCTGTAATGCATCACAGGCATTCCGGGTTCCTCTTTAAGCAGAGACTCCAAACGAAGATCAATAAAAAACACATTTAGGGTTAGTTAACCTGCGGTGTTAGTCGCTGTGTGTGTCCCCCCGTCCGGGTCTTTAAATGCTTTAGCTTCGTTGAGTGGAACTAACCAACTGGGGTATCGGACGGAACAATAAAGAGTGCCCGCTTAATAGGTTTGCCGTTACTCGTTTGTCAAAAGGCCGAGCGACCCGAAGCCCGGCTGGATTCGCACGCGGGAATGTGTCGCAGGAAAGCCCATGCCGACAGGAAGGACCCGAGTCTGCGGCGAATTAATACACATGATTATGTCTACAGTGGATCAGCAAGGCTCTGATTCACTTTTAAGTTGTTTATGTTTGTTTAATGAGGCATGTTCTCATCTATAATTGTATTTTTCAACATTAATTAAAAGAAGGGCGCCCGAACTGCAGCACTGGAAGAGAGAGGAAACGATCTGTTTCACTATCGGGCAATTAGAGAGAGAGAGAGTGAGGGAGGGAGAGAGAGTGAGGGAGAGAGAGAGTGATACCAGCTGTTTGGGTTTTGGTTGCCTGGCTAGGTGAGCAGTATGTGCCCATCTGGTGTGTTGGGTGCTACTATCATCCTCTCCACCTCCTTTTCTTTGCCTACCCAACGGCCCACCACCCTACAGGTGAGTAGTCTGCACACACAGTCTAGCAGGTGTCGACAGGCAAGCCGATGGCCTAGTAAGAGAATGCCCAATTAAAATACAATAAGATCCAATTGGCTTCGTTTTCTTCAGGCTGCCTCAGCATCAGCGGTTTGTTATTACTGTCCTCCACCCCCCTGGAAAGGCTCTCTCCGATTTTAAAGCGACACTTTGTTGCACTTCAGGTGAATAAACACAATGGTTCACTGAGGTTGATTCATCATTATATACTGTAGTTTTGTATTATAACTAAGATCGGCTTGGCACCGGCTTTAACTTACACAACATGAAGACACTTTGTTCACCTTAAGGAATACTTTAGCACTGTAGGTGGGAGGACATCACATGACCACGAGATAACAACATTCAGCGAAAAGCAAACTGCCTCTAAAGGCTAATACTGAAACTCAACAGCTGCATTACAAGTACACAGGCTTTACCCGAAGCAAATAAATGCATTCTGACAGATTCCGCAAAAAACAAAACATGACGAGGAAATAAAAAAGGTTTGATGTTGTTCCTGGTGAGACCTTTACATTTTGTTGGGTCCCTCAAACGTTCAAGTCACAGCTTTGTAGTAAGCTGCTGTCATTGTGAGGCTAGGGTTCAAATCCTGCTTGTAGTTTAGCCCAGGGGTTCCCGTGATGCGTAGACTATTGATGTAATGTGTAGACTATTGGTGTAATGTGTACACTGCTAGGGAAATGTGTAGACAGCTAGCGTAGTGTGTACACTTCAGGCGTAAGGTGAAGCGTAATGTGTAGACTGCTAGCGTAATGTGTAAACTGCTAGTGTAATGTGTAAACTGCGAGCGTAATGTGTAGACTGCTAGCGTAATGTGGAGACTGCTAGCGTAATGTGTAAACTGCGAGCGTAATGTGTAAACTGCGAGCGTAATGTGTAGACTGCTAGCGTAATGTGTAGACTGCTAGCGTAATGTGTAAACTGCGAGCGTAATGTGTAAACTGCTAGCGTAATGTGTAGACTGCTAGCGTAATGTGTAGCAGCTCACTGAACAAAACAATAGATATAGATAAATATATAGCCCTGGATCCGAGCTAATGTGTCCACTAGTGTCAGATCGACTTTCGTTTCTTCAATCAGCTTTTCATTTTCATATGTATGTAGCTGTTTGAAGCCCTGAAAGCAAGTATTGAAAAGTGATGCCTTATTGTGCAACCAGAACGTGAAACACGTGAAGCACGACAATCTGCCAAAGTCAGACAGACAGCCTATCGCCAACATCCTACACAGCACTGAGTGATAAGTACAGCTTAAGAAAACACTGATGCTGCTAAAAATCACAATTCACATCACAAAACACAGACCTCACCCACGTACACAAACACAAAGGAAATGGCAACATCTCAATTCCAGCTTTAAGTATATCCATAATGTATGAAGTTGACATAATTTGGATGCAATGGTGAGTGTCCTTCAGACAAAAAATAGATAGTGTCTACATGTCTCTATTAGGACCTGGTACATTTTCTTATAGTGATGGTCATTTAATGTGTTAATTTAAACACATTTTTTTAGATTACATTTTCAATTTTTTTTTACTGGACACCCAGGGAGTTGCAGCTCTCAATGAGCCTAGATCCTAAATGAACTTTAAGCTACGACGTTATACATTATCATCCATCACATCGAGGAACATTACAGATGTTGGTGGTTCACTGCTGCCAGTGTTGGTGATTCACTGCTGCAAAAAATACCTTAAAACGATGTTCATTAGTTTGTTTAATCAAGATCAATAAAACAACTGTTTTGATCATCCATTTACATTTATGAATTGTATTGTATTTGGTTAATACATTTTCAGTTAGGTGTTTCATTATATTCGCTCAATTTGGTTCATTTATTTACAGTTAGGTCTCATGTTACTCAATCCATATAAAGTTAGGAAATTTCCCGTATTGTTAGATTTTTTTTTTGTTTTAATCAATATGCAGGTGGTAGTTTGAAAAAATTGTATTTCGTTTATCCATTTACAGTTAGACATGGCATTATATTTGATTCCAGAGGTGTCAAACCGATTCCACGAAGCGACCAGTGTATGCAGGTTTTTGTTTTTTTCCTTTAAATTGGTCCCCAGTTCAGACCTAAACAACCAGGTGAGGGTTTAACCTAACCAATTAGTCACCTAATTGATCAATTAAGTACAAGGTAAATGCTAAAACCTGCAGATGCTTGGCCCTCCAAGGAACCGAGAAATGGCAATAACCAATTCACTACAGTATTTATGAAGAACAGTAAGCACACTGATGGAACGTCTGAAGAAGTTACAGTTCACTCTTAGGCAGAGTTTGTCAGGAGCATTAATTACAATTATGACCCCAGCTACTCTGCATTCACGGTCTGTACAAACACTTCAGAACTTATTTTGTCTCACGAGCAGGCGTCAATGCAAAAAGCGAAAAAACGAAATCAGACAGTGTGTTTGCAAAAGGTAACGTGATTTAGTCGTCTTGAAATATTACAAAATATATGCAAATTATTGAATAATTTCCCACCATGGTGAACCTGAGAAATAACAGAGGAGATCTATTTCGATGGATGATGATACACACGAGTTGTCACGCTGGTAAAAACACAAAGTGATGATGTCATGTGGTAACCATAGTCAGTCATATAGCACATTAACACACAGCTATTTAAAACACCTCCCTTGGGATCAAATGACAACCTATTCCTTGTATAGTACATTTGAAGAGGGCTGATGGGGCTCAAGTCAAAGTAGTGCACTACATGGGGACCAGGGTACCATTGGGGATGTTTTCCTGATTTCCCTTGACTCACGTGCACTCTGCCACGTGCACGGCATGTCTTAACAATTCCCTTTCTACTCTCCATGGACACGAACACGAACACTAGTCAGGAATACTGTGTGTTCATGTACCAGGCAATGTGACAGAAGAATCATGAAACCCAATACAAAAGTGTACGAGGTGAAAAGTGTGCAAAGAGTCAATGCATAATAAGAAGTGTGGAAAGAGTCAATGCATAATAAGAAGTGTGCAAAGAGTCAATGCATAATAAGAAGTGTGCAAAGAGTCAATGCATAATAACAAGTGTGCAAAGAGTCAATGCATAATAACAAGTGTGCAAAGAGTCAATGCATAATAACAAGTGTGCAAAGAGTCAATGCATAATAACAAGTGTGCAAAGAGTCAATGCATAATAACAAGTGTGCAAAGAGTCAACGCATAATAACAAGTGTGCAAAGAGTCAATGCATAATAACAAGTGTGCAAAGAGTCAATGCATAATAACAAGTGTGTGTTTTCTGTCCATTTGGGATCCTGAGGCTTAACCCGGAAATACATGTTCCTTGTTGCCAACTAAACCTAAACCCGACTTTAACTTTAACAACCTAACTTTTATGCCAAAATGTAACCTGTTCAGAACACATAAACATCCCCTTAAACTGACCGGTAATGCCTAAAGAGTAGGGAACACCAATTCACATCACTTTTCCCTGTACTTCTACCTAAATCTAAGCCATTAGCATAAGCCATTAGCATCACATGTTTCCAGGTCTAGATCTATTACACACACACACACACACACGCGCACACGCACACTATGAATAAGCCTAATCACAGAATGATTTCTACTTTAGGCTGTGTGTCACTACAACATAATGGGTGGACAACATATGATTTCACCAGGGAAAATGCTAATTGGAAATGTAAGCAATATCAACTAATATCTTGTTATGCCCTCTGCATTTAAGGAAGGATGGAAATTCTTGAAGTCAAAGCTCATCATCTCATTTATGAAGAATTTACAATGTTTCCATTGAAGATCACGCCTACATCAGTAAAAATAACAATATATTTGGAACTTAAAATGTAGTATGTGGGTGGGACAATTGCTTTTTCCAAAGCTTTAAGTACTGATAAACTGTATCCTCGTGTGGAAGTCGACACATATACTCCACAAACATAACACAATCTCAAAAGAGCTCCCTCAATCGGGAATTCCTTTTGGGTCCAGCGATTGTAAAAGGAGCATGTTCACCTTTATAGGTCCGAACCCATTCACAAGGTCTTAGCTTTAGGTATTTAAAATCTAGGGCGATCAGTGTGTTTATTTCCTTACACCCAAGTATTGTGCATGTTGGTAACATTATAGGCACCAGTAGCCTATATTAAGTGGGGGTATGTACAGCAGGACCCAGGCTACAGTGTGGCATTCAACTGAGCATGCACTTTGAACTCAAGCAATTGGATCACCCATATTCACCTGCAAAACACTTCATGAAACACGATAGGCCACCGTTACGTTTCACAACAAATTTATTTCTCGACCAATTATTGTTAAGAAGACATAACGAATAACCCCACCAAGAGGCGGCTGGGTTATGACGCAAAAAAAGCACGTCAGTACGCGCAAAACCCAAAAATGCTATAATAATCTATGTTCAATGGCGGGTGGTGCCAATAACAGCAGCAGACCCTGTTGGCATGCACGACCGAGCCAAGTGCGTGCAGTCAGAACACACACACATATGCAAATAGATTACTACTCGATTTATTTCGAGAGAGCATAAAAAAGCGCTCACCTCCAAATCTGTCCAAGCTGCAGGATGTGAATGACCGACTGGGCGGACCAGATGAAGACAGAGCAGGACGGCGACCTGTTCTTATTAGTCCGGGGGGTTGCGGCGCTGCTGCTGTTGTTGCTCGTGGTGTTGCTTTTGCTGGCGGTGGACGCCTGTCTCTGAGGTGTGGACGGGTGGGCACCCACACCCACGTCTCCATGTGATGCAGAACCGCTCAGCAGCTTCCCGTCCGTGTGGGACGTGCAGTTCGGCGCACCGGGCGCGCTGGCGCTGTCCTCGGCGCTGCTGAAATCGTGGACGAACCAGCGGAAGCTAAACACCTGCACGGAGAACGAGCCGAGCACCACGAAAAACAACGTGAGCCCGAACCACCAGTAGTCGCGGCGGAGGTAATAGTCGACCGAGAGCCAAATGTCGGTGCCCACGTCGGCGAAATACACCGCCACTGCGGCGAGGATCCACAGGCAGTCCCATATCGTGTATTTCGCCTGCTGCTGCTGCTGCTCCCGGCCCAGGCGGAGACAAGTGGAATTAGACCCGCAGCACCGCGACTCCCCGTTCGCGAAGTCCCCGTCCCCGGTCCCCGAATCCGGCTGCGACCCCGTAACGAGTCCCTGCGCCGAGCCGGAGTGCTCCGAGTTCTGCAGAGGCGTGAACGCGACGTCGCTCTTTTTCATTCTCGACACCCCGTCCGATTTTGCGGCCATTATCTGAGCTTTCTCTGTCGCCTCCAGCCGACGGGCGTCTTTTCCCCTCCCGTTGTCTCCTCGTCTCCCCCTCGGTGTGTGTGTGTTCCACCAGGCGCAGGGACACTGGGCTGGGCGACCTCCTCTTCCGCCAGCTACAGCGCCGCCTGTTCATAACAAAGCAGCACTGGCGCTCGGCAGCGGGTCCGGACCATATGCGCTCCCATAGGCGCACACGCAAAACCATGACATCATCGCTTTGCAACTCGTCTCCAGTCGCTCCTCACACAGTTCTCTTCAGAGCCACACCGGGGCTACACATCCTACTGCAATTCACTGTGATTGGTGTAATTAAAACCTATATATAGAATATAAAGTCTACATGGGTAAGCTTTAATCTACCTTTTAACTGACCTATCACGAATGAACTGCGCTGAAATAGCATACATTGTCACCCTAGCCAACACTTCACCAACGATGCATGGCCAAACAACAACAGCCTGATCCAGCGCGAGTCTCATGCTGCCCCAATAAAATATAATATATAGCTTATAGCTAAAAAACAAACACTGGAGTGGTAACGCACGCATCAGCTGGCACGTGTTGATGTGTGGTTAAATATAACATTATTATTCCATTATTCACATGCAGGCAACACGTTTTCTCGTTTAGGCACCACGGACAGCTCCCGCATCAGAGCATCTTCATGCTGCAACTCTTATAAGTAATCAAGTCCCATCGTTTATCACTAGAGGGACCCGACACAGTCACTGACTGCGATTGTAATATGGATTATCCATCTCTCTGCCGTGGTCGTTGGCTTTTGCCTTGGCAATGGCAATGGCACGGTAGGCTATTTGATGCACAACCGCTGTGATATTAAAACGACCCCCCCCCATCCCCTAACCACCCATACCACCCCCCTCACTGCCTGGTTGCATGCATGAAGGGGGAGGACCACGTTAGAAAACTGAACAATCCCCAAACACGACCACAGCGGCGTTTCAATGGTATTCCGCTAAAAAAAATTAAACAAAATTATATTTTAAAAACACACTTTGCTTGTCGCTGTCCAACATTAAGAAAGATGTGTTAATTAGCTATACAATGTGTAAGTAAGTGTGTGCGCGCGCGCGTGCATGTGCGAGCATCCAAATATAAATAGACCAAAGCTCCCACCGACTGAATGATGGACAGGTGAATCGGCAGGGGGCGGGACAATGAGAAGAGGAGCTCGACATTGAGGAACACTGTAACACAGCAATCATGGCATTGACATATATATATATTTCTTCGTGGCACTGCAGCACCTATAGAGACCCCACGCCTGACGACATTAGCCTCCTCACGGGCAGATGATCTGCGACGCCTGTTAAACCTTCAAAGAGGTGACCATCTGTCATCATTAGCAGTGCAGGGGAGGTAAATGCCTTGGCGTGACTCGCCCTGCCAACGTTTGACAGATCTCAGTTCAAGGCTCGCGGACGTGAAGATGGGCATCAACGCGTGTTCCTCCACCCTGCTTGCCAATGTGGTGCAGCCGTGCCCTTGGGCCATCGCTCTCTGTGACTGTCTCCGCCACCACAGATGGGTGACTACAGACCAGAGGGATGGTTCTGTCACCTGCCTCCTTCTCCCCACCAGTCTTGAACATCTCAGTCCTTACAAAAAGAAACTGGTTTGGCAAAATGTCAGCTGGGCCGGTGCATCTTCTGCCCGGTCGAACTGTTTAAGCGGCACTAAATAATCATCAAATATATAACCCACATTACACATATCATATATATATATATGTATATAATGTGGGCTTGTGACAAGGGCATTGTGGGGCCCTGTTAGAAAATTGAATGTGCCGGTGTGTTAGAAGTAACTCAGACAGATTCCTGATCGCTTTAACCAGCATTGCCATGGTGGAGAACCTGGAGAATCCATTCATTTTCATCAGCTGTAGTTAATTAAAGCTAAGGGGTTTAACCAGTGTCCGGTTGAAATCATTTTACCTTTTGCCAGTCTTTACCTCAAAACTTCAATTAAACGTGTATAGGTACATTATTCATAACTGTCTGCACAGATCCAGCCTCACATATTTTTCATGTGGAATCTTAATTCAATTACCTGACCATAAATCTCAGTTAAAATTGTCCAGCAGTAAGCATGTTAGCAAGTCAAAAGAGACCACCACTCTGCGGATGGGAGATATCCCTGCTAATACAACCACAATGCAATTATGGTCTGCTCTCATTGATTTGAACAGGAGCTTTGTCAAGAGATCATGAATTCCTCGAAATGATTTTCAAGGTTAATTTTAAACGACAAAAGCAACAATATGATTCTATTGGCCTCTGAAAAACAGCTGCATCACAAACAACTATTGGCCACCCGATTGTATTGTATCTGTAAGGAATGGAAGTGCTGATCAAATCTCTGTTAAGTTGATGTTTCCCGTTTCTATGATTATTTGATACATTATTGCACGTCACAAAATGAAGGCAGTATGCCGCTGGTACAGAAAAAAACCTGTATTTGTATTTAGTGTTGCATCAAAGATCTGTGCCGTATCTACAGCATGAAATATTAATAGTGCAGCCCTCAGAATTGTACGTCATCAAAACCAGGCAGGCTGCTGTAAATCCTCTCATAAAACACATGGTATTATTAATTCAATGGGAACAATCTGTTTATTTAATGGAATGGATTCACACACGTACACTGGAATCATTTGTTTGTACTCATATCTAATCTTATGCTCGAGGCACCTGTACCTGGACTAACATATTCCATGAAAGGAGCTTCCCATCAGCCTGACCTTTCCCGGGTTTGGGTTCACGCACGCCACCTGAAGTGAATGAACACATACGTCCACCCACACAAATGCAAAATTCAGAGGTGATGAATTAAAACAAATGACATATCAAGCGGCGTGCCTCTCATAAACCGCGCTCATCCTTCAGAATTGGAACAAAATGTGGGCTGTTTGTCAAGGGAACATTCTTGGAGCAGTTATTAATGACAGTCGTAGTTGCTCAGCAACAAAACCCCAACATTTTGAATGGAGGGTTGGACCTGTGACTAGACAACGTGCCGTTGTGACTGTTCAGTGCATGTAGCGACAGAGCTGCCAAGCTGAAAGTGGGACAATGGCCTATGCTAGCAAGAGACACTCTTTCTTCTCCCAGACTGGCATGTAACTGTGGAAACGATGACACAGAAAGGGCTTGTCCACTGAACCAAACGGACCCTGTCGTGAGAATAGTGTCTTTGGCTGAAACTTTTTACAATTGTATTTAACTTATTGGGTGTACTAGAATACTAGAAAATGTCAAGTGTCTAAACATTGAAAATGTATTCTACAGTGTCAAAATAATAGTCGCAAAGATGTTCGTGGAAAAGGGGGTTTAAATACCCCAAACTTGGGAGTGGAACTCCAGAGAGAGAGAGAGAAAGTGTGAGAGAGAGAGAGTAAAAGAGAGATTGAGAGGGGAGAGAGAGAGAGAGGAAAGAGAGAGAGAGAGACATAGAGTAGCAGGCAACAACAAAATCAAAGACTTGCTGTCACCTGCCAACTCAAGCGACGTTTCACCATGTTACACAATCTGGTCCAGTCCCTATGCGTACAGTTCTGAGAGATTTTTACAGGGTACTGATTTTCTGGCCTCTGTGTCTGTGACCAGGTTGATTCTGATCCGTGTTGTTCTGGGGGAGGTGAGTCGGTCCACTGGAGGAAACCGGGCAGCAGAAGTTATTAGCTCAGATCTAATTGCAATGGCATTTAAAACGAGATGTTTTCAAAGAACACAGACCGATGCGCCCATCACTGACATTTAAGAAGTAACTGGACTACTTCCACACATAGCTTGTATGGGTCTGTGTAGACACATGTAATACAAAATAAATCCAAAGACAACGGAAAGTTTCGATTGGGGCACGTCAGTGGAGATTTTGGCATCATCTTGGTAACACGGAAATGAACGCAATAACTTAAAACAAGGTCTGGATCAAATAAACGATAAGTCTCGTGAAAAATACAAAATCAGATGCAAACACTGCCATACATTAACACCTCATGATGCTAACTGCCACGGGGTCTGGTGATTGCAACACATGGTAATGTAACGGGCAAAAACCTTGTTGTCATCTTACAGAACCAGTTTCACCCCATGGTGACAAAATGGTTCCCGTACATTATTCCAATGTTCCAGGATCCTAAGGCCTCCATACACAAAAAATCAACAGTGAATTCATGAGCACCGGGGTGCCTTCCAAGGCCTCCTCAATCACCAGATCTAAAGATCTTTGAACCTTTATGGGAAGTTCCGGAGCGCAAAGAACTGGTGGATTTTCCTACTTAATTGGAGGCATACTGTGGGCTGGTTTACACAGGAACAAGTCTGACTCACAGCTTCAGTAGTACGATCAAATCCTACTTACATACACAACCCACCGCCACATGTTTGTCTGGGTCTTTTCATACGCCTCACGTTACGATTTCTTGATGCCATTGTCGTTTCTCAAGTTGCCACTGTCCACTTTTTTTGCCTGTGTTTGCCACACTGAATGCATTCATTTTAATTGACGCGATGGTGCCATTTCACTTTGACACCGCTGTCTGATGAACATTCACAGATAGATTTGCTTTCCAGGGCTGCTATTTTGCCTGCAAGATCATGAAGGTCAAAACGCTGTTGATGTGAATGTTAAAAAGGCCTCATCATCTCCATCATTACCGAATCGAGTTGGCAACCGCAATCAAACTGAGCCACGGATTAACTACATAATAAATACGGCAAACACAAATTTATTTAGCGTGGTTGAGCTTGATATATGACATTTCACTTTGTCCCGTCTCGTGACACTATGTGCTGGTTTATGCAAGAGCAGGGTTCAAATGAAATATATTTCCAGTTCCAGCATGATTGTGCACACGGTCCATAAAGATATGGTTCAACAGGGTTTGTGTGTTGAAACTCGAGTGGCCTGCACAGAGCCTTGACCCCTAACCCTATTGAACACCTCTTTGGATGAATTGGATAGCTCATTGCAAGCCAGGCCTTCCCGTCGAACATTAGTGCCCGAGCGCACACATGCACTTTCGGCTGAATCGGCACAAATTCAGACAGAGACACCACCGACGTCTTGCTGAGAGCGAGCGTCAGAACTGGACCTGGGAGCAGTGCAATAAGGTGGCCCGGTCCGATGAGTCCTGTTGTATGTGCTTTTAAAGGTGGACAGGGGGTCTTCATGACTATGACCAGTTTGTGGTTACGCAGCCCCGTACACAGCAGAGTGGGATGCGTTGTCTTCTGAGACACATCATTAACACGTTCTCTGACTTTTGCCCCAATAGACAGTCGGTTCCAACCAGACGGGACAGCCTTCGTTGCCCTAGCGCATTGATGAGCTTCGGGCGCCAAACACCCTGTCGCCGGTTTGTGATACGGTAAACCACTAGCAATACCTAGTGATCTGTAAGCCCTCGCTGCCCCCAATCTGCTGCTGTCTGACAAGGGGGCGACTTCCCAAAACATCCCAGAGACAAGTCTGTCAGTAGTCATTAGCGGCAATGTGAGCGGCTGACACATCTGACTTAGTATTGGGGAAAAAACAGCCATGCAGGGGTGATTATTCATATTTTAGTTGTCATCCAATTGAGACTTCAACCGAAAAATCGTATGTGCATTTTTAATTTACAGATGATTAGTGACTAGGTGTCTTATAAGTTCACTGTTGTGTCCACAGTTCAAAACCGACATGGTAAGAAGGTATTAATGACAGTCAGTCTTACGATGAAAAGCAGTTCAGCAGCTTGATCTTAACCTCTAAACATATAAATACTATGAACTTTCGAACAAATTCTTTAAAAATCTGTCACCAAGGAACACTTGGTTGTGGACTCTCCTTTACAGCTCACCCCACAGGCATTGAAGTGGATTTAGGTCAGCAGACTTTGATGGCCATTGCAAACGCTTCTGGGTATTGGATTTGTAGGAATGCTTTGGATGGTTGTCCTGGTTCCAGCACCTCATTTTTTCATTTTGAAGTTCTATGCCTTTTTCCAAGAGTATATATGACACAACGTGTCCATAAACACTTTCTTTGAATATCCTCGGTTTGTGTCGAAGAGCACAGTCCATAAGGATCTACAGGATCTGGAAAGTGATTTCTCTGCACAGAAAACCATTTGACATTCTTAACTGCTAGCGACATCTGAAAACAGGAGTTTGTGAACAGCACAGGTTAATCATAAAGAAGTCGAGACGTTTATTACAGCAAAGTATGCTTTCCTTTTTCCAGGCAGGTGTATCAAGCTCGTTGACGAAACAAGCTACAATTAGCGCTTTTCCGCTGTGTTACCCATTTTTATCCAGTGGATTTACAAAATGAAAATAATATACTTATGATTACGGAAATTAAGTCAGTTCCACAATGCGGAAAATCCAATTAAATTGTATGTTGTTTAACAGCGTATTCAACATTTCAATCTCTCTCAGATTAAATAGGGATCGTTTAGGAAAAATGCAGAATGCGCCTATATATCTGTTCACAAATGACAAGCAGGAATATTTCAGGATAAATAACACGACAGAAACACAGCGGTGCTTGATTGACCTTTCATTCGTTTATTGACTGATTTATTATTTTTCTTCATAGTTGAAAGGATACAGTTGAGAGCATGCCCCTACAGACTTGCTTGCAACGAAATGATGCCTTTAAATATCACTGGATATTTAATCTGTAAACCTGTCATCACTGAGCCTTGAAATGTTACACGCACACACGCATGCAAAAATAATAATAAAACACACACACACACACACACACACCTGCTCATACTAAACTCATATTCAAATAATGTGCAACTGGGCGCTTAACCCGAAATAAATACATAAACAACTGTAGCCCAATCATCGGGATGTGTGCAGTAACAGTCACAATGACACAGCGATCACATTCAATGGCCTATTAAGAATTCTAATTCCCAACGTCCAACACGAGAAATAACACTTGATTGTGGAAAGCAAACAGGGAGGCCCGTCGTTTTTCATTTCTTCCGAGGGACCTTGTCGCCGAGCGGCACTTCGTCAATAACTTTCTGAAACGAGACGGGATGAAGAACGATCAAAACCAACGCGCGAAATATATACAAACGAGGACGAGTCTGAATTCCAAGATCAAAGCGCCAGACCTCCAGAAGTCGCGAATAGTAGGTCACGTCATCCTCCAGCTCTCTCCTGGAGTCATCCACCTGATATCTCCGACAGGCCAGAACCAGCTCGTTAGCATTGAAGAGCGGCGCGGGATCGATAGAATGACCGTTGATGAGGCTCACCAAATACTCTTTATAGTGCTTTCTGGAATACGACAGACACAGACATATATCTTAGAAATCAAACACACAGTACAATAGAAAGCAGATAGGTGCGAAACGTTTCTTCAAGGTAGCAGTGTATTCCTAAAGAAGGGCCTGGGGCGGTGGCAGGGAGAGGTGACATACTCGCAGAGTCCAGCGTGACCCGGTTGGGTTTGTGCCCCACAGGCTGAATCTGTCTGCCGACCCCCCTCATCCTTCTGCTCCATCACTCCACACAGACCTGGGGGATATTAGGGAATATGGGGGGATATGAGGGGATATGGGGGGATATGAGGGGATATGGGGGATATGAGAGGATATGGGAGGATATGAGGGGATATGAGGGAGTATGGGGGGATATGAGGGGATGTGAGGGAATATGGGGGGATATGAGAGGATATGGGAGGATATGAGGGGATATGAAGGAATATAAGGGGATATGGGGGGATAAGAGGGGATATGAGGTGATATGAGGGGATATGGGGAATATGGGGGATATGAGGGGATATGAGGGGATATGAGAGGATATGAGAGGATATGAGGGGATATGAGGGAATATGGGGGGATATGAGGGGATATGAGAGGATATGAGGGGATATGAGAGGATATGAGGGGATATGAGAGGATATGAGGGGATATGAGGGGATATGGGGGGATATGAGGGGATATGGGGGATATGAGGGAATATGGGGGATATGAGGGAATATGAGGGGATATGAGGGAATATGGGGGGATATGGGAGGATATGGGGGGATATGAGGTGATATGAGGGGATATGGGAGGATATGACGGGATATGAGGGAATATGAGAAGATATGAGGGGATATGGGGGGATATGAGAGGATATGAGGGGATATGAGGGGATATGAGGGGATATGAGAGGATATGGGAGGATATGAGGGGATATGAAGGGGATATGAGGGGATATGAGGGGATATGAGGGGATATGAGAGGATATGGGGGGATATGAGAGGATATGAGGGGATATGAGGGGATATGGGGAGATATGAGGGGATATGGGGGGATATGGGGAAGTGTGGGGGTATATGGGGGGTATATTTGATGGGTGTGTTAGGGAACACATCTATTTTATCATTTTTTCAGATTTACGTAGGTAATAAAATCTCAACAAGATAGTTACGTCACCTGCTTGAACTCCTGCTGGAGTGTCCGTGTTGAACGGGACTCCTTTGTTCTGCAACGCACAGACAACAGAACATTTAACCTGCGGTTCTGACAATGACATGGGCTGCAATGTTGTTGGAGCTGTAACGGATATTTGTGACTGTCCAGGCATCCTTAAGGGAGTGTGTGTGTGTGTGGATCTTTACCTGCAGCAGAGCTTGCAGTCTGCCAGGCTCCCAGTCCCTCAGGTAGAAGAGACAGTCTCGTGGGTGATGGGCGTGCAAGCCTGTCACACTGCACTGGATCACTGCACATGTCTACAGAAGAGAGAGACAGAGAGAGGGATAAGACAGCAAGAGTGGGAGAAAACAGGCAAACAAGAGACAGTCAGTGGCAGAGAGAGAGAGAGAAGGAGAGAGAGGTGGACGGAACAACTAAGGTCTGCATAAAAACGACATTCAAGTCGACACTTGCCAGGAACTAGGATGACGCATCGGATAGCATTAGCGTTAGCATTATCCGCTAATTCCAGAGGGACTTACAGTGTGGAACGGATTGTTGCACCCGCTGCAGAACTGGTATCTGCACTGAGAACAGCAGAAGTGCATGCAGCCTCCTTTAGACAGGGCATACTGGAACCTGCAGTTCGGACAGGCTGACGGAGGAAACAGGACAGGACATTAGTCCTGGCTATGCGGACAGCACACATAGATCTGACTAGGCACCAAGAGAAAAGGCTAACTAATTTGATTAACTCCCACAAATGTAGATCTCAGAGTAAGTACTTATTGAAAGGACTTGGAAACGGTGTAACCGCTTGCTTTAACGAGCGTGGTTCTCAAAAGACAAGAGCTACACTGACCTTGTGCCTTTAGGATATCAATAAAAAGATGACTGCAATCAGGTGGAAGTATCATGTGATCTTTAGTGACCACAAAGTCAGGACACCTGTTATGTAACATCGCAAATAGACAAGGCAATTTCCCCTTTACTGCCATTAGAATAGTGGGAACCCGGTTAGATTTAAACCAAGGTTAGATTTAGACCACGGTTAGATTTAGACCACGGTTAGATTTAGACCACGGTTAGATTTAGACAAATACGGGTTCAGCTGGCTCTGTCATTGTATGTGCTCTCTAAATGTACCTTCAAATGCCATTCAATTTCATATTATTCTACAATGAAAAGGGTGCTTCTATTAAAAGAGAAAACAGAAACTATTATATTAGTATAGACAGAAATCAATACAAATTAAAATATAGTGTATAGTATTGGCACACACGAAGGTAAGAAGAAAAATAACTTAAAAGAAAACTCAAATAATATTTAAATTCCTACAAAAAACGGTTGTTACAGATAATCAAGCAGATGTTGTCTATGTTTTCTCTCTAACCATCGAGTGATGGAGACTGGAAATACCTTTTCTCAACATGAACACAATAAACAGATAAACAACAACAACAAAACTACAAAGACATATGAAAGGTCTTTTATGTAGTCAAGGATACATCTTCAGTATGTTTTAAATACCCAATAATCAAGCAAGAAGGACTCATTTAACTATCACTAAATCAATAGCAACATTTGATATTATTAATACTGACTAAATCTAAAACACTTGAGGTATCTTAGACACCGAGGTTGCAAAACAACAATACTAGCGAAACGTAAAGCACCCAAAACCATATAGGTTTGGGATGATACAAAAAAGACAATACTCAACAATTACCAGAAATAACAAAATAATATAATATACAATAAGATTAGGCTGATTTTCACAACAGATTTTAAATAGGGACTTTAAAAAAGGAAAAGCCGGAATTGATATGTAAATGCCAGGTCAGTGAACACATGTCGATTGTGGTTTGTCTCTGTGGGTACTACTCACAGATTTGAAATAGCTCTTAAAATAGATACTTAGAGAACTGTCAAGTGGAGTGAAACAACGCTATCGGCTCTCACATAATCTGAGTTCTGCCCATGGACTGGCAAGATACTAAAATCAGATCAATTAAAACAAGCAATTAAAATTAAAGGCTTTAAACAAATGTATCCAAATGACATGTTCATATTAAATCTACAAACTACATCACTGTAAAGTGTCATTAAAGATCTTTCGTAGCCTCTCTGGGCTGAAACATAATTTTAAGTAGTTTATAAATTATTAGAAGATCTTTAAAAGACACACTCTATATCCTATTTATCTTAGCTGTGACAGTGAAGTGGACATACCTGGTAATCATATCACTGAAGATATCGTGGTGCCCTCTGCACATTTGCAATTTGCTACATTGCATTGGTTGGATACAAACGGCATTTTGTTGTACTCTACTGTCCAATGACAATAACGATGAATCTAATCTAATAAATCAACTCTAACCAATGAATGTCAGGAGAAAATGTACATTTATAAAGCATATTTTGGTTCATACAGCTATGGCACGGAACAATATTCTGCCTGAACTGGCCTGGAAATGTGGAACATGAATGGGTTTCAGAATGACAGAATGAACGAGCTGATTAGACAATGCAAGAGTGTTCTAGAGGTCTAATGCGTTGCCTTCAGCACACCGAATAACGGCACCATGGGTTCAAATCCGGCCCAATTCAATTTATCTAGTTTCCACTTTCAATCAATGAAGGATGGAGAGAGCGGCATGTCAATCAAACATCCTGGGTAGTTGATCAAGGTCGCTGAAGGAGGGTCAGATGTTTTAAAAGCATAACTATAATGTTGTCAACAGATGGCCCTGGCAGGTTCTAGTCCAGTCAGTTTGAGCTGGTTTTGTCTCGTGTCAGCTCTGGCAGACGGTCTATACAGTCTCTATTTAAGACAGATGGACTGAAACTAAGTGGATCTCTCAACACCTGGTAAAGTGTCCTGCTGTTCTCAACTCACCTGGTTGAATGCTAGTAGCTCCCAACTGGGAGGTGTTTGACAAGAGATATGTGACTCACTGATGCCGTTGTCGCGCAGGTATCCGGCCAGGCCTTGCCTCTGGTACTCTGGGTCATTCTCCCTCTTCCAGGACTGGTACTGCTCACATGACAAGCCGGCGTGCTGAGACTCCCACTGGGGTGCAGGCAGTAACAGAGGAACGACACACTGAGACAAATGCTCGGCTATCCCGCTCTCACTATCCAGTGTTGACCGGTACTTACCGGCTTCTTGCATTGTGCGCAGAAGCTGTTCCGACACTGGAAACAGGTGACCTTCAGTTGGTCCCCGTCATAGATGAACCCATAGGAGCACTGAGGTTTGCAGGGGGAGGAGAGAATCAGGTCATTTTTTCAAATGTGTCATGCTATTTTGTTAGCTAGTGTGGATGGTCAAATGATAACTGGAAAGAAACAGCTCAATATCTATCAATTTACTTTATTAATTAGCACATGTATACATGTTATTTAAACTCTTGTATAGTATGTCATATGAACTCCTATATAGTATGTCATTAGAACTCCTATATAGTATGTCATTTGAACTCCTATATAGTATGTCATTAGAACTCCTATATAGTATGTCATATGAACTCCTATATAGTATGTCATTTGAACTCTTATATAGTATGTCATTTGAACTCTTATATAGTATGTCATTTGAAGTCTTATATAGTATGTCATTTGAAGTCTTATATAGTATGTCATTTGAACTCTTATATAGTATGTCATTTGAACTCTTATATAGAATATCATTTGAACTCTTAGTATGTCATATGAACTCTTATATAGCATGTCATATGAACTCTTATATAGTATGTCATATAAACTCTTATATAGCATGTCATTTGAACTCTTAGTATGTCATATGAACTCTTATATAGTATGTCATATGAACTCTTATATAGTATGTCATTTGAACTCTTAGTATGTCATTTGAACTCTTATATAGTATGTCATATGAACTCTTATATAGTATGTCATATGAACTCTTATATAGTATGTCATTTGAACTCTTATATAGTATGTCATTTGAAGTCTTATATAGCATGTAATTTGAACTCTTAGTATGTCATTTGAATTCTTATATAGTACGTCATATGAACTCTTATATAGTATGTCATTTGAACTCTTATATAGTATGTCATATGAACTCTTATATAGTATGTCATATAAACTCTTATATAGTATGTCATTTGAACTCTTATATAGTATGTCATATAAACTCTTATATAGTATGTCATTTGAACTCTTATATAGTATGTCATTTGAACTCTTATATAGTATGTCATTTGAACTCTTATATAGTATGTCATATGAACTCTTATATAGTATGTCATTTGAACTCTTATATAGTATGTCATATGAACTCTTATATAGTATGTCATTTGAACTCTTATATAGTATGTCATTTGAACTCTTATATAGTATGTCATATGAACTCTTATATAGTATGTCATTTGAACTCTTATATAGTATGTCATTTGAAGTCTTATATAGCATGTCATTTGAACTCTTAGTATGTCATTTGAACTCTTATATAGTATGTCATTTGAACTCTTATATAGTATGACATTTGAACTCTTATATAGTATGTCATTTGAAGTCTTATATAGCATGTCATTTGAACTCTTAGTATGTCATTTGAACTCTTATATAGTATGTCATATGAACTCTTATATAGTATGTCATTTGAACTCTTATATAGTATGTCATTTGAACTCTTATATAGTATGTCATATGAACTCTTATATAGTATGTCATTTGAACTCTTATATAGTATGTCATTTGAACTCTTATATAGTATGTCATATGAACTCTTATATAGTATGTCATTTGAACTCTTATATAGTATGACATTTGAACTCTTATATAGTATGTCATTTGAAGTCTTATATAGTATGTCATTTGAAGTCTTATATAGTATGTCATTTGAACTCTTATATAGTATGTCATTTGAACTCTTATATAGAATATCATTTGAACTCTTAGTATGTCATATGAACTCTTATATAGCATGTCATATGAACTCTTATATAGTATGTCATATAAACTCTTATATAGTATGTCATTTGAACTCTTATTTAGTATGTCATATGAACTCTTATATAGTATGTCATATGAACTCTTATATAGTATGTCATTTGAACTCTTAGTATGTCATTTGAACTCTTATATAGTATGTCATTTGAACTCTTATATAGTATGACATTTGAACTCTTATATAGTATGTCATTTGAAGTCTTAGTATGTCATTTGAACTCTTATATAGTATGTCATATGAACTCTTATATAGTATGTCATATGAACTCTTATATAGTATGTCATTTGAACTCTTATATAGTATGTCATTTGAAGTCTTATATAGCATGTCATTTGAACTCTTAGTATGTCATTTGAACTCTTATTTAGTATGTCATATGAACTCTTATATAGTATGTCATTTGAACTCTTAGTATGTCATTTGAACTCTTATATAGTATGTCATTTGAACTCTTATATAGTATGACATTTGAACTCTTATATAGTATGTCATTTGAAGTCTTAGTATGTCATTTGAACTCTTATATAGTATGTCATATGAACTCTTATATAGTATGTCATATGAACTCTTATATAGTATGTCATTTGAACTCTTATATAGTATGTCATTTGAAGTCTTATATAGCATGTCATTTGAACTCTTAGTATGTCATTTGAACTCTTATATAGTATGTCATTTGAAGTCTTATATAGCATGTCATTTGAAGTCTTATATAGCATGTCATTTGAACTCTTAGTATGTCATTTGAACTCTTATATAGTATGTCATATGAACTCTTATATAGTATGTCATATGAACTCTTATATAGTATGTCATTTGAACTCTTATATAGTATGTCATTTGAAGTCTTATATAGCATGTCATTTGAACTATTAGTATGTCATTTGAACTCTTATATAGTACGTCATATGAACTCACATGACTACACCAGAGAAACTTGGGATCCTTGATAAGGGCTTGTTCGGTTAGTTTCTTATGAAACAGATCATAGACCTCAGGCTCCAGACACTCCCGCAGCTGCAAATCCACACACACACACACACACACACACACACACACACACACACACACACACACACACACACACACACACACACACACACACACACACACACACACACACACACACACACACACACACACACACACACACACACACACACACACACACACACACACACACACACACACACTGCAGGTGTTACCATCAAAACACAATATTGAACTGACCCAGAAAACTCTGATGTCATGAGACTAAACCGACAGCGACAACCCGAAGGAAGGAAAACCTGGGTCATCCTAAGGTCTTCTCCTTCTGTTTGTCATCTGGTCCTAGAACCAGTTGAAGGGAGATGTTGTGGGATGAACTACCTGGATGTCCAGGGTGGAGAAGTAGCTGTTCAGGTGTTCTGGGTCGTTGATGTCCGGTTCCCAGCAGACGGGACACACCATGTCCCTGATGTGTTTGTCCCTGACGGCGATGGTGAAGTGCTGCTGGAAACAGCCGCAACACACCGAGCATTGACAGGAGGTCAGAGACTGCATCTGAAAAAAGGAGGGAGGGAGGACGGGGAGGAGTTAGGAGGGGAGGAGGTGGTGGGTGGAGGGAGATGGGATTAGTGGGGTGAGATGATGATGCAGAAACAATCCTTTACAACCGATGACGAAAGTTAAGTTGATGTCAAAAGTATTTTGTGAAGGTGCAGGTTAACATTGCATTTTATATAGAGACGCCATGATGTTTTCAGGAGAAGGCAATTGTTATCCTAATTTGTATGTGTTGGACATCGCAGGTTCTCAATCCCAGTTCTCTTGCTAATGGAATTCGGCACTTTGCCCAGGAGATTTAACGGCCATGTATCCTCTCACCCTAGATTGGTATCGGCACTGATCCACTAATTTCATAAACAACCTCTCATGTGATGCCTAGAAAATAATTAACTCCAGCGCATCACACAAGGTCCATTCGTAACTTTAACGCTATACCCAAGGGCACAATTTTTCGGAACGCCACATATACATAGAAAACTAGATCACACCCACACACAGACACACACACACACAAGAGAGACTACCTTGCTGTGGGGAAACTCTGACAGGCAGATGGGACACTCTTTGGCCAGCACCCGGCGGATAAAGTCCCTATCGTGTGACTCGCGTACAGCCTGCACGACGTCCTCCAGGGAGTAGGGGGCGCTGCGCTCCTGCAGCAGGGACAGAGCCAGCTCACAGCGGCCCCAGCTGGGCAGGTCATACACTGCCAGCAGCCTGCGGCACACACGCTGGCCCCAGGAGAAAGAAGAGAGAAGAAATTACATTTGACCAAGGGCAGTGCAAAGAAACTACACAAAAGGAGAGATATGCCTCAGTTAAAAACGAAAACATGTGTCAAAGTATATGAGTCTTTGTGCTGTTGAGTTTCAGCCTACCATCAATGTGTCTCCTGTGTATGTCGGTCGCTGGGCAGACAGCCCCGGGCGTTCTACCTGTTTGTCGGGGTGGTTGACGTCGATGGACGGCTCTGGCTCGTCGCTCCATATGCGCCGGTGGAAGGGCTCCAACAGGGGGCACTGCAGCAGAGACAGAGCGCCTCGCAGCTCACCGCCACTCTGCCGCAGGACGTCCTGACACCGCGCCTCGTCCGTGAAACCCAGAGAACACAGCTCCTTCACCTGACGAACGGACGACCGCAAGAGACTTCGACCGTTTCTCCATGACATATAAACTCAAGATCTAAAGTCGGTCTTAATAAAGAAGCTTTGGTGGGTTTGGGAGTGAAAAAGCTTTGGGAAACCAGTTCAACTGTCCCCAGAGGGAAACAGGTGCCTGTGTAATAAGCCGTAAACCAGTTGTGAGTAGCCTCTCACCTTGGTGTGTCTGTCTCTGACAGCCTGTCTGGTGGCTCTCTCAGTATCTCCCCCTGCTGACAGCCAGGCCATCTTGGCTTCGGCCCTGGACAGGGTCACTCCCCCGGTTGCCCTTTCTTCCCCGGCACCAGGGTCCTCTGTGGAGACGGTTCCGTTGGTTAGTCTGTTCTGGTGGTGCCCGGCCTTGAAGTCTCCTGCACTGAAGGACGCGGCCATGGCACAGATCTGGTCCAGCAGTCGGGGCAGCTCAGTTTTCAGCCAATCACAGGGGAGGATGTGGTTGTCCCCAGAGACCCGCAGGCCTGTGTACACCTCCTCTGGACTTACTCCTTTCTCCTCTCCGTCCTGAGAGAGATCGGGGACCGAGGCATGGGGAGAAAGGAGAAAATCTGTCATATACCTATTCACACGGCATCAGCTGCTGTAAACAAAAAAAATTGGAATAACTGAATGAAGGCTATAAAATGTATTTCCACACATTGTGTCTTCTCAAATTCGGAATAATTTGCCACCAAGCCATAATGCAATGGCATACATTCCTTTATCAGAATTGAAGCTTTCAATTCACTAATAGCTTGTAATCTGACAAGTACTGGGGAAATGTGATTACAAGCCATATATTAAATAAAACAGAATGCCTTCTCTCACCCTAATAAGCTGGATAAGATTGAGCCCTTCCTCTCTCATCAGCTTCTGTCTCCTCAAATCAGGGTCCTCCGTGGGCAGGCCTTTGGGTTTGTAGGACAGCACGGGCACCCTTTTGCCCTGGGACGGAGGGTGGAGTTTCACAGGCATTTTGGCGGGCTCCGGACGGGGGAGGTCACACATCTCACACGTTGCCATGGGAGTGTAGTTCACATAGGTGCAGAACTGACACACCCACTGCCACAGAAAAGTACAGAGGGAACAACGTGGAACAACTAAGCAAATTATCGTTCCCGCTGTCTTTTCTTCACGGGGAAAAGCAAAGAAAATACTGCCGAAACGTTCTTTGATTTGAGAAACCAACGCACCTGGCTGTCCGGGTCTCCCGGCATTCCCAGCACCGGAGCGGCTGGCCTCTTGGGCGCGGCGGCGGGACGAGTGGGGGTAACGGGAGGCTTGGTGGCCAGACGGGGGCGCTCACACACCTGGCAGAGAACACTGTTGCCGGCATTTACCACAGTGCAGCTTTTACACTGCCACTCTGATGAAGGATACAGAGAGGAGGCACTCATAAGAGAGCACAGGGAAACAGTGACCATCAACAGGTTTTTTCCACGTCACCAAAGTGTCTTTTACACAACGGCCTGACGTTCTAAAGCGTACACACGGCCGTTCGGGGGGCGTACATGTGTCTGTGTGTTAACTGACCGGTAACAACGGATGGTTGTTGGGACTCGTCCTTGCCGGAGCCAGAGGAGGCCAGGCGTGGCCTCTCACACGTCTCACACAAAACCTCCTGGAGGGAGTTGACTCGTGTGCAGTGGGTACATTGCCATGACGACGTGGTGCTGCCGGGAGAGGAAGTGGTTCTAGAGAACACAGAGCAAATAGGAATGTCAGTGTTTTTTTGTACAAATCACAGAATCTGAAAAATTGCTTTTGCACTGAACTTCTTTTTCTATTTATTTAATCACACTGGTCACCTCTTACCTGTGTTTCTTTCGTATTCTGGAGGACGTGACGACAGTCCTGTGGTGATTAGCCCGTTCTGGACAGGAATGGTACAGCCTGTCACATTCAGTGCACAGCCACTGGACACAAGAGTTGCAGTGGGCAGCCACAGGAAAAATACCACAGATGGTGCAGTTGTCTTCAACAGGGGAAAGAAACAAGATCAGAAGAAATGCTCATTTGAGACGTATGACATATCACACACACACACACACACAGACACACAAACACACACACACACACACACACACACACACACACACACACACACTGAACACACACTGAACAGCAGTAGGGTAGAGACAGACAGACAACCTGTGTGCCTGGTGGAGATGGAGGTGGAGGTGGAGGCGTTGGTGGTCCGTACTGGTATAAAGGCACTGGCAGCTTTAGGTGACTGAGACAAGGATCCCAGAGACATGTACAGTGGTTGGCTCTCTCTCAGGCTGGAGGGAAAAGCTAGTGCATCAGATAGGGGTCCCAGGTCATCCTGGAATTAAACAGGAGAATTCCTCTGCAGTTGACAGTACCAGACACAAACCTGCACAGACATAAAACCTGTCTGAGGTAAATACAGGCTACCAGTTGGAACCAACCATCAAGAAGGCAAAGTGTCAGTGGACGGCTAATGACAGGCAAAAAAAAAAACTGTAGAAAGAAGTACCTTCTCCTTCAGCGAAGGGACAATTGCCTCAAAAAACTCTGGGTGTGGATGAGCCTCCTGTCAAAACAACAACAACAACACCAACACCACAGACTTGGTTCAAAAAAACAACCTCGCAAATCTCTAGAGTATTTGTGAATTATTTTAAAAACAACGCCATTGGTCCAGACCCTGACAAGCATGTCCAGTTCTACACGTAGGCTCATGATCTCCAAGGTAACCGACGCAACCTTCTGAACGTCAGGTTCCACGACCTCGTCGGGAAAACTCAGGCCATCCGACTGCTGATTGGAGTAACCATAGAGACAGAGCACTGCCCTCCCACCCTGTGGTAGAACACAGTTGCGGAAAATGAGAGTTTTTTTTCCAAAAGTCGTTGACAGTACAGATAAGAGCAGAGGCATGCACACAATTAGCTTAACGAAGGTAGCAGGCTATTCAACACATAACGAACTGGGCCGACGTCAACACAATTTCAATTAACAATTTCGACAGCAGTCTGAATGCACTCACACTAAGGACCTCCTCACCTGGATAGCATCTACTGTCGCTCTGAAAACAGGGTTGTTGTGTTTGACTGTGCGCCAGTACTTTGGCCTACTTGGACTGGTCAGGTTACAGCCATACTTCTCCAGGATGTTCAGTGCTGTGGACAATCTCTGCAGGGAACCTACTGTCTGGCAAGAGACAAGCAAGACACAATAGGTGCTGATATTTTACTGTCGAATTCATTATCCATGGATGTTGTAACATTTTGCTCCCTTTTTAATTGTTGTTTTTTAATGCTCGGTTTTGAAATGACACTGCACATTTGCATTTACTTCATAGGAGTGAGGTTTTGCCCTGCTGGTATCATGAATGTTTCAATATATCTTGAATGATTTGGCCATAAATGGCAATGTGCTATTATAGTCATCACCTGCCCTAGTTAAAAAAAGAGTGACAATGCCCCGGAGATTAGCTCCTCTCTAGGCTTCTTTGAAGGATCCTGCATTTATACGTTGCGTTGTTATTAGTTAATTTTAAGTCAACGTCTTTTAGCATCTGAGCCTCATTATCTGCATCAGAACAGAGTGACACCAGATTATGTAAAATGTAGTTATTGTTACAGAAAGAGGTGGAGAAAGTAAAAGATAGGGGGAAAAAACATTAGCACAATAAATCAAAACGGAGGGGACATGCGATATAGGCCAAGTGGAGACAAAAAGCAATATTGACATTGCTATTTTGTGTGCTTCATGATACACTAAACTTACTTCTTTCCGGTTGTTACCGACACTGTTTGCGGTAATCATCGTCTCAGCTGCGATGTAGCGGTATTTGGCAGAGGGTGTTAGGGGAATGTTGGCTATGGCTGATATACCTGCCCGGACCTCCAGCACTGAACCGGTGGAATACAGACAGGATTCTGCATGGCATCGCACCTCTTCCAGCTGATCTGAAAGTGTGCTGGCCATCCTGGATTGACATCATCAATCAAGATTGACATCATCATAACCATCGATGATTTATTGCCGGACGAATGCAATAACACAATAAGTAGCCAGCAATTACGAGGCATCCTAAAATAATTATATATATATATATATATATATATCATTAATGATATACATATCTGTGTTATAAATTATATATATAGGGTTAGAGGTAGGGTTATAGATATATCATATGTCATCATAAATATGTAGCTGCTTACCCAGTGTTTTCGTTCAGCAGTCAGCAGTCAGAAATTCAAAATGAGATGTCATTTTCATTCAAAAGCTGGAGCATTTCAAAACACCACGTCACTTAAGTATCTCAATGCAGAACTGCTCGGTGAAACACGATATTACTTATGTTACACACATAACATGTAATTCCACGAGAACAGCAGTAAATCGAAGTAGCTGCATTATTATCTCTGAATGTAAACAACTGCGTGAGAAAAATGCCGTATTGCGCTTCGTGCAGTGAAACTACACCCTATGCGTCGCCATTTTGTGTCAAAATGTCATTGTGATTTGGTGATCGGTGGAGCCGAAATGGTTCACGACTGAGGAAATGTCGCAAAACCACTGCAGTAGGCACATAGATTTGCTTTAAAATCGGACGCCACCTTTTGGTGATAGTTACGAATTACACTAATCGGTCTGTGAAATCACGTGATGAATATTCTGATTACTTACCCGGTAATTGGTGCCGCTCAAGCCGAAGGTGATAAATGCGTTGAGGGGGTGTGGCAAAGCTAGAGTTCTGTGTTTCTCTCGTTTCGTGCACTTCTACGGTCGGTTATTTTGACCATCACGTTCACATTTCGGTACGTTTTGGCAACAGTTTTATTGAACATAACCAAGTTTGTTACAAACCTAGGTGTAGCTGTTGTTATTGGATGCAGTGATGTGTCCCTAATTAGTCTCTGCAGCACATTTGGCTACAGTATGACAGGTTTGAATACTCCACACACAAGGCTGCAATTAGATTTTATTGAATATGCTGGTTTTGGCAACAGCTTTACAATTTCTTGACTTGGTCAAATGTATTACTTTCTACCATGAGTAAGTAGCAACCTTACTAACCATTTCTTGTTGAGACCAGTGAGTCAAGGTTTTTGTAAGGATTTTGTGTTGCTTGCCCCCATGCTATTAAAAAAAGCCAGTCACATACTTGGGATCCCTGCCCAACAGTCTAACGCCTTAAGCAAGGGTTTAAAGGAGACTATGGTAGTATACACCTGTTTGTTTTACTATTTAGAACAAAATCATTGGAAAAAAGGAAATTGACACAGACAGTTAGAAGGTGCCTCTTAAACCAAACTGAGATTAATAATGATAATGCCAACTCTCTATGGTAAATAAAAAATACATAATTTAATATCTTGGAATGTCACCTTGTAACAGGTACCGGAGCATGTGTCTGTTTCATATTAGCACATTACCAGTTTCTACACTGACCAGGGTTGTGTGTGGGTGTGTGTTTGTGTGTGGGTAGGCTGAATGACCCTCCTTGCACTAGTGATGTGGTGCACAGTAATATCCTGTGCTGTTTTTCTTCCTCTAACCAAGAAGTGGATGGTGTCTTAGTACCTGTCTTGGTTAAATACATTTCCCTTGGGCAGTTTCTTTGAATCAAATAACGAACGTAATATCTTTTTCTTCCTTTCAGATATGAATAATCCTTCACAATCCATGGGAGTTGGGCAACCACACCATCAAATTAATCACACAAGACCATTTTTCTATGTTCAGCCACCTACTCAACCTTATTATAATATGCATAACTGGACTATGAATCCATATGGCCTTCCCCCATCAGGTACATGACTGTGGTTCTCTTCTGCGGCCTCCATGTATAGACACCATGTATAGACTCACAAATGTCAAGTTTGTAACACATTTCTAAGAGTAAACTCCCTGTTTTCCAGCTATGCCATATGGTCGTCCTTATATGGCTCCATACCCGTACATGCAGTATCCAGGGTATATGGTTCCGCAGGCTCCCATGCAGCCTGTCGACTACAGTCGGATGTTTAACCCGCATATCTCTTCTGCGACCTACGACATCCAGTTCCGACACCACTTTCAGCACCAGGCCCGGGTTCGGCAAACCACTACGTGTTCTGAGGTCCAAACCGATCCCAGTGACACGATCCACAAGCTGATTGATGGCCTAGACAGGATGGCAACCACTGAGAAGCCAGCCGGAGAAAGGGGACCCGTGTCTAACTCTGGCCTGATGTCCCTAACCTCTAACACAAGCATGTCTTCTGCTTCCTCTGGCACAACCGTGTCTTCTCCGGTGGATGTGGAAGCACAACCAGGCGGGCAGGGTAGATTGTCGGCGCCCAGGCCTTTACCACAAAGACAACCCCAGCCAAGTAAGAGTCACCGGGACAACCCTGTGTCTAGCAGCGAAATCTCTGTATCCACGAGTGCTGCGGTCTATGATGCAGAGTCCAGCCAGAGCTGCCAAGATGAGCTTGCCAAGCAGGATGGCTGGTCCACGGGCTCTGGGGCTCTGCCTACTGCCGGTGATATTCGTAGGGATATGCGAGAATCACGGCGGCCATACCCCCCTGACAAGTCTCAGAACACCAGAAAAACTGGGATCAACGGACTGTCAGAAGAACATTCCAAACCTCCTGACAACAATGTAAAACATGACTGCGGTACCTTGACTCGGGACCTTGACTCGTTTGACGGTCCTTCAGAACAAGACGGTGAGACGGTTGCGGTTTGTTCCGGCGCTTATCTTAAGGACAGGGAAAAGCGAGCCCCTCCGGTGGAACACCTGGCTCGCAGAATCCCCGGGCTGCCTTCCAACAAGGGTACAGCCGACGTGCTACTGAACGATGAGTCGCTGTTGTACCTCGACTCTGTTGCGTCCGGTGTGGTGGATCTGCCACGAAGCAATCTTCCCATGTCGGAGAGCGTCTACTACTACAGCTTCTACCCACCAGTGGCCCAGGATCGCCAGAGTGTCCTTAGCTTGTCCATGGATGATTTGTCCTCCAGGGACGAGCTCTTCTCCACTGACGTCGATGACCTAGACCTGATCTCCGGTCCCGTGTACATGGGCGGCGGGAAGCTAGCGGAGGCGGCACGCGACACAACTGACCAATCGGGCAAGAAGAACCTTCTGGGTAAATCTGAAGAAAGGTTTGCAGCGTGTTCAAAGACGTGTCTCAGCTGCGGCTTGAGTCTGGTTGAAGAACCCCAAGCTGACAAGGAGCTTGGACCATGTAGTTACGTGGATCAGGAGGGTGACGATTTCTTAGAGGAAGAGGACTACAATGATGGAGAGGAGCTGCTGAATACGTGCAAGGTCCCGACGCTCTTAAAGACAGCACGACATCCTGGCAGGCTCGCCACTCCACTGAGGAAACCAAGGCGGAGGAGCTGCTGTGAGGACCATGACTGTTTGTGTGATGAAGAGCAGGAGCAGGGTTACCTCTGGAGCTCGGACTGCTGTGAGGAGAACAATGCCAACGTGAACGCTAACGAGTACAAAGGAAAAGTACTGAATGCCTCCCCCATGCCGTCCAATGGTACATCCATCTGTTCCATCAGTCACCTAATGTCGCCCCTTTTTACCTGGTTATTACGGATAAGTATTTGGTTAATTCTTGTATTCCAGAGAAACCTTGGCGAGAGGGTAGCACATTGGACCAAAATGTTTGGGGGAGTAGTAATGCCAAATACAAGCCGAGGTCTTCGAGGCTTGACAATGGGTCCCAAGGACAAAGTACGATTCCCTTTCAAACTGCTGTTTTTGGTCGACTTTGCAATATAAATTCCTTAGCACCTGATCCGTATTAGATTGTAATGTAATGCTTTACTTTCGGATTCTTTCAGTGAGACTCCGACGCAGGAGGCCTTCGTGCAAGACATTTGTCCAAAGGCCCAGAAGGAGCGAATGTGACTACTGTGAAGAGACAGAGTTCCCTTGTTCCCACAGGGGCAGAGGTATGGGGCATGGTGGATACTGTTTCTTTCTGTAAAAATCAAGAATGCCGTTAACGGTGCGCTTTCTTTTATCAGGAACCACGAATGGGAGGGGCACAAGATATTAATCTACTGTATTTAAAGAAACTGCACCAACTTAATACATTTATGTCTAAATGTATTACCTAACATTCTATTCACCTGCACTATTAAATGCACACAATGCACATTGTAATAAATAAAGACACTCTTAATGTTTGTATAAGTGTTAAAAAAAAATCTAAAGGCAGCAGTTTAACCATTTGCTGTACAGTAGATGTCTGCATTTCCAGAGTGTAATGATGGCAGCCTGGTTGGATAATATGCTTTCATCTTGACCTTGGTCTCGTCTGCACTCACTGGATTGTATTGTGACTCTGGTCCACTGCCCTGTAGACTGCACATGGGGGGGCTATTGATCCAGCCAGTTGGCAGCTTGCTTCAATAACTGCGTTTCTCGGAGTTTGAAGCCCAGGCAATACGATTGTCGCGCGGTGGAAATGCAGCGGTTTGGAGACGTGAAACAATTGTTGTTCTCGTTTGGCTTGAAGTGCCAATCGATGTTCACATGTGTCTTTTATTATTGTGCAGATTTTTTTTTTTTTTAAACCTTGCAGTGTAATGTTGACAAATGGACATTTACTCTCCTGCACAGTGTTATTGTGTCATTAAAATCCTTACATTGCACTTTAAAACCTGGGTTTGTTTCCTCACCCCCAATGCATTTGAAGTACACAGGCTGCATTCATCAAGTGTTTTTATGCTTCAGAATGTTTATGATCAGATCAGTTAAAATGTACTTAACAAGAACATGCACACATTGTCTTGAAATGTAGCTGTGCTTTTTTACTACAAGAAATCAGGAATGCTTAATCTTTTACTACAATGGGACCGTTTTTATTATTGGCCTGTCTATTCATGTTTTTGATCAATTCAAAGTGTGGTGTGTTTTTTTTGACGTTACATGACATTTCATATGATAAATTACTTCAGAGGTTTTGCAAGTACCTTTTGTCATACCTAGAAAATACATTAGGAATTCCATTTAAATTGCTTTTAACGCAACTGGGAGGTTTTTAGTTGAGGTGAATCCTAACTGCGTTCAGTTGTCTTAAGTGCTAGAGATTTAAGATTCCTGGGTTCTGAAAGCTGTAATAAGAGTACATGGCGTACCACACAACTAGAGAAATACATTTGTAATTGCTTGTTATGAAACTCCTATCTCGGAGTTCTGATTTCCTTAACATAGCGACTCGTGGTGACACCTCTATCAGCTCCACACAAGACAGTCTGCTGGGTCCAGCAGCCTAAGATACTGTTTCCAAAGAATCATACCACTCCAGGAATTAATCTGGCCCACAGCTCACTGTAGTCATCCATAAATGCTCCTGCATGGGACCTGCTAAAATGGTTTTAAAATCCTGTTGTATTAAAGTATGATGTATTTGTTTATGGTCGTGTTTTAAAATTCAAGGATCTTCTATGCAGCTAACATGGGTGATGACTTTACTGTTCTCTATTGATTTTTGCATTTGATTTGGTTTGGTAGGTGTTGCAAGAAAAAGCTTCAAGCTATAGGTGACATTTTATCAAGGGGTGGCCACTCTGACAGTGTTCCAGAAACATAGAGAATGTTAGAGGCATCTACATATTTGCCATTATACAGTCAAAAATAATATCTGATGCCATTTTTATCAAATCAAGTGGGTAATACCTTCTGAAGACACAATTTGACATGACTTGGTCATCAGGAAGAATCAACCAATGTAGTTGAAAGTACCACCCAGTCAATTGGATCATCGGAAAATGTGAAATTTGACCTGCTTGACAACCTGAAAACATAAAGCAAATTCAGAAGCAATGTCTATGCTAAATCTGCAATGCTCAAGTATGTTTCGAAAGTAAATGTGTCTCTAGTTGTCCCGTGAAACGCAATTTGTTAAATAGAACCTTCCAGAAAGAAAAATTAACTGAAGCGAATCAAAATTTAGCAAATGCATTTTTTTAAACAGAGACCACGCCTCTTCTAATCATCTACTTATTGCCAGGTGTGTCTGAGTTCCTCTTTTAGTCTGTTGTTTGTGGAGCACGCCGAGATAATCTTGTACTCTGGTGTTCATCAGGTAATCTTCAACGTGTTCATGGTTTTTCTGTCATGTCTGGTCGCTTTTAATGTTATTCCTTAAAACCATTTATTTCACCAGTTAAAATATGGCAGCAGCTTCGTTGGAAAATGGATTACATGGGCGTCAGACGCCAGCAAGGCACCTTGGGCCCCGCCTGCCAATCCCTCCACTACCCCCTGGCAGGCGATACCCAGTTCATGGACCCCAGGGGCCCTATACGACTGACCATCCACCTCTCCACCATCCTCGACCCTACTTCTACGTGCAGCCCATGCAGCCCCCGCCTCCCCTCTACCACTACCAGTGGCCCATGCCTGTCCCCTTCAACCCTTACTCTGGATATCCAGGGCTGGGTAAGTTTGAATCTCTGCCTCCCCTCTGCCACTGCCAGTGGCCCATGCCTGTCCCCTTCAACCCTTACTCTGGATATCCAGGGCGGGGTTAAGGTTTAACTTTAACCCCCCTGTCCTGGTAGTAGTTTTACACTGGGGATATATTCAGATTGTTTTCTTTCCTGAAATGTATCAACTTATTTTCTATACTCAGTGTGTCATCTAATCCCTTCTAATTACAGGTTTTGATATGATGGGGATGGTGATGCCACTAATCCCTTCTAATTACAGGGTTTGGTATGCCGGGTATGGTAATGCAACTAATCCCTTGTAATATCAGGTTTTGGTATGCCGGGTATGATAATGCCACTAATCCCTTCTAATTACAGGGTTTGGTATGCCGGGTATGGTAATGCAACTAATCCCTTGTAATATCAGGTTTTGGTATGCTGGTATGGTAATGCCACTAATCCCTTCTAATTACAGGTTTTGGTATGCTGGTATGATAATGCCACTAATCCCTTCTAATTACAGAGTTTGGTATGCTGGTATGGTAATGCCACTAATCCCTTCTAATTACAGGTTTTGGTATGCTGGTATGGTAATGCCACTAATCCCTTCTAATTACAGGTTTTGGTATGCTGGTATGATAATGCCACTAATCCCTTCTAATTACAGAGTTTGGTATGCTGGTATGGTAATGCCACTAATCCCTTCTAATTACAGGTTTTGGTATGCTGGTATGGTAATGCCACTAATCCCTTCTAATTACAGAGTTTGGTATGCTGGTATGGTAATGCCACTAATCCCTTCTAATTACAGGTTTTGGTATGCTGGTATGGTAATGCCACTAATCCCTTCTAATTACAGGTTTTGGTATGCTGGTATGGTAATGCCACTAATCCCTTCTAATTACAGAGTTTGGTATGCTGGTATGGTAATGCCACTAATCCCTTCTAATTACAGGTTTTGGTATGCTGGTATGGTAATGCCACTAATCCCTTCTAATTACAGGTTTTGGTATGCCGGGTATGGTAATGCCACCGTTCCCACCTCACCCATACACGGAGGTTCCAGGGTATGTTCTCCCTCATGCTGCACTGCACCCAACAGAATACCGACAATATCAGTTCCCCCCTGCTGCCATGATTTACCAGAACAGTAGGTCCAGAATGTTTTACCAGACCGCTACACACAGAGAGACGGCCAACTCTGAGGTGCAGACGGAAACACCCACTGAATCGGAGGATCGTCCCACCTCAAACAGCCTGCTGGTTGGCTCCGACTCTGGAAGAGGCACAGACTTAAACACACCATCCTCCCCAAGCTCACATGCAGGAAAACTGAACTGCCGGGAAGGAGAATCAAATTCCCCAGTTCCCTCAAATATGGGGTTGGTGGGAGGCCAGTGTACCGACACGGACACACCTACAGGTACACAGGACATCGGTTCCTGTGTGAAGTCTACAGCGGTCCTGGGGAAGCCTGGTAAGGACAGACATTTAAACTATCGCCATGCGTGGTCCGTCTGCTCCGCAGATGGTCTGGTCCCCATGTGCAGCTCCTCTGACCAGGAGGATGAGGGCAACACGGAGGGGCACGTGTCGTCTTCCACTGATGTCAATTTGGACCAAGAGGCGGAGCCTAAACGTGGCCTGACCCGTACCCATGAGGAAACGGGAAAACATGGCGCCGTCCAACCTGAAAGCAGCGCGCTGGAAGCGATACCGTGTGTCAATAATGACTTGAAGATAAATGAGTCGGTGTGGTCAGTGGAGTCGCTGGTACCATATGTGCCCTCCATTGATTGGATGATCCAGAATGGACTGATGGCGTCCGAGAACAGGGAACAGGAGTCGCCTGAGAAAGGTTTAGACCATCCAGCCAATCAAAGCCAGATGTCATTTCATTTTAGCCGGGTTCCGAAAACGTTTAATGAGTCGGTGTGGTCGGTGCAGTCTTTTGCCCCGTATGTCCCCTCCAAAGAGTTGCTGGTGGACAATACATGCAAGGAACCCGAGACCGTGACTGAGGAGGTAAGCGTTAGTCGAGGTCCGGCAGCCAATCAGGTCATGGCTATAACTGAGAGAAGGCGAAGTCAGAGGTTTTCACTGACTTTAGAAAACGTGAACGAAGCTGAGAAAATGTCAGATGAAGAGATTAGTCTATACCAGCAGTCTTTTCGTCATAGTCCGGTACCGAAGAAGTTAAATGAGTCCGTATGGTCAGTGCAGTCTTTAGCCGGGTATGTCCCCTCAAGAGAATGGATGGTTCAGAACGGGGTTCTGGATCCTGAGCAGGCGACTGAGAAAGAATCGGGTGCTAATGTCAATCAAGGCCTCACAGCCAGTCAGGTGCTGGCAGTAACAGAGAGGAGGAGGAGTCAGCGTTTGTCTCTATCGTCTGTAGAGTCCTATGCTCCGTCTTCCAGCTGGCTGGCTGATTTGGGGAATGTATATTACTACGGCACGCTCCCGCAATGCTCTCAGGAGAATGGGAATGTTTTCAGCACACCTCCAGATAAACTTCCCCCTTCAGACAGGCCGTCCATGGACTCTGAAGCTCTGCCTAGCAGAAAATTGAAGAGGGCGCTTCAACACGACCTAGACATGGAACCCGTGGAGAAAACTATGTTGGACAGTTCTTCTAGTCTGCTCTCAAGCGAAAGTACATCAAACCCAACTGCTGAGCAGTTATTGATGAGTAGTCTGGGGTCACCTTTACCCAAGGTCCAATGCAACCCAAACCGAAAGGGTGTGGATGTTACAGAGTGCACAGCCCAGAACACTTCAGAAGACCCTGAAACGCATGCCTCTAAATGCTTGGCAGGAGGTCAAGAGACACTTGGTTCTCCAGAGAAGGAACCCGTTATGACTCATCCTATTGTGCCCAGACGGCTGGACTGTGAGCAGATGATTGCAGATGTCCGGAGGCTGGATCCCTCTTTGATTGGTGACTTTAAGATCTGCGGTTTGATGTGCTCTAAGCTACAGCAGAGGAACTGCGCCTGTGTGGAGCCAATGCTAGATGTGGTGGGTTCCCAGAAGAGCCCCACAGGCCAAACGACTGAAGGAAACGTGACCAAGATGGCCGTTGATCTCAAGCTTCAGGAGCTGCAGCAGCATCGTATTACACATCAGAAACAACAGATGCGTAAGAGGCATAGTTTGATAATTTGTTTTACATTGTTTGAAATAACGTCACGCTTTGCTGGGTTATCAACAAAGCAATATTGTAAATTGTTATTTTTTTATTGCAGACTCCAGAAGGGAAGGTAAGGGCCGGCCTAATTATGAGTCTTGTGAAAATGGATATGGTCTGAACAACTACTCAAAGAAACGGAGGCAATGGCAAAAGAGGCCATGTATGTACTGTTGGATGTTAATACTGGCTATCGACTATATCGTGTTATTTCCGGTGTTAAAGTTGAATCTTTATTTATTCTGCAGTGAGAACACAGGCACAGGCTAACTCATCAAACAACGTCTTTGGACAGGGGGATGGTGATGAAGAACCCTGGAATGGGCATGACAGATCTGGTAAAACAAGAGGCAAGTAGAATGTCAACCACTGATAATCTTGATACTTCATTTTTATCACAGTTTATTTGTATAGAATATTTATTGTTGTATTTGTGGTTCTCTCCAGGAGCAAATGGAAGAAACAAAAGATACTGACTGACCAGAGACTGTCAAACAGTTTTTAAAAACCCTATTTATAGGCCTACCTTGGACAATAAACAATTTTTTTTTTACATTTGTGGTGTTTGTCTTTGTCAATTTATAAGCATCGACCTCAGTTTGAATGGTGCTTTTGAGCTAGTTATGTCCACCACGTTCTGTAGACTAAAATGTCTTACTATAAACTATGCACCAGAACTGTGTCTCATAGTCTCAGGGCTTTTGCTAATGCAGAGATAAGTGGACCCAATTAACGGGGCCATGGTTTGGCCGGGCCCACAGATTGTGATGTTACTGCTGTCTTAAAGTATGCTTGGTATCTGTTCACGGGATACTGTGTTCATAACAAACGATGTGCGAAGTCTCTGGACCAACATTTGTTTATTATAATTATTATTGATGTGATAAGAATCCCCTACGCATGTGCATGGGTGTCACTGACTCCATACAATAGCGCTCCTGACAGACTCCAAACGAGCCTCGGAGGTCCTTCCAAATTACAACCAATGGATCTTGACCAAAGCCCCCGTCTTGTACAATTTCAGTCAATTATTTAAACCGAATGGGTTTAGCGATTGTGTTAAGCATTTCAGCAGCATCGTTCTCGTGTAAACAAATGTGCTTTGTCTACGTAGCGCCCCTTTACGAGAATTTAACCTAACCGGTATTGCGCATGTTATCTCGTCAAATAAAGCAACGGATCGGATGCTCAAAGCACTCAAATCCCATTGTGAAGCTGAACAGGGAGCAGTAAATGGTACAAAAGACCCATTCTCCAGCAAACCTTGATCAATCCATTTATAAGCCTGAAGTTGTTGGAAAGAGTTCCTGTGAGGAGGGAAGCACCGCTCTTAAAGCACCATGCTGCATATATGTTGGTCATTTTTCATTATATAATGTTCCTTATTCTGTTGCTTTTGTCATTTAGGCTGAGAAGTATGGCAGAGTATTCAATGTCAAGTCGGTGGTCAAGTGCTTTCTTTTGTAAATTATGTACAAATTGGTTGTTTTGGATGAGGGAATTATTCTGAATGTGCCGATAGCTAAAATAATTGCCACTTGGAGGCACTTTTAGAAACGTATAATCTTTATATAAACCATTTTGGCAAGTGAAATATATGGTTATTGCTTGACGGTAACATTTACCACACATTGCCAAACATTCTTAATTGCATTTTTAGATTCAGATTGATTGGCAACCACAAGCATGATGGTGTGTCCTTTTGCATGCATTTCTAAATCAGGACAGATGGGCTTAGTCACTCACGAGTCACAAGACTATACAAGTAGGGACTGTACATCTCATATCCATGACATAGTAATTCTATGCCTGTATCAACAAGTATAACAATTGCATGAGTCAACAAGGGGCATATTAGTTGTACATAACAATTGGCTAGTGAAAACTCAAGCAGGTATTTTAGTCTACACGTATGCCTGTGAAATGAGAGCTTAGGCAAACCATTCTAAATACACAAGCAGCTAATCTTTGTCATGTGTATTCATCGATTCATTTTATGTATATGCCTATTAGATTATGATTAAAAGCAGCTAAACTATTTGATTTGTTTTCCCTAATACTTTTCACCTATGCATGTATTGATATCCAAGAATAGGAATGAAGGATGAACTATGGTTATTGTCGTCGTTATATGAATATAGATTTCAAATACTTTCAATTCCAATTAATAATTCCACTTGTTCGCTGTTGTAATTTAGTTTATATTAATCGGCTAACTCGAATAATGGATCAACTGCTGTTGGAGTTGGTGCTTTTAGTAGTGGCTACTTCTACCAAAGACTATACCAGCTGGAGTAATAAGTCAGCTACCACAACCTTCATAGAATAAAAACTTAATTAGTTGGTGAAAAGTGTGAAACATAAAAAAAATCTATTCAAATTGTACAGTTCTTACATAAAACCTATGGTGATTGTGTAATTTTGACATGTGTGATTGATTGTACCCGGACCATATAGCAGGAGGTAACTTGTAAAAAAAAAATGCAACCTTCCAAGGACCTATTAGGCAGCTGCATTGTTAAAGGCCTATGCACAGGTACCTATTATAGTAGGCGTGGCCAGTTACTTTATGCCAGACCGAGATTGGACTGCATTGGAGAGCGATTGTACAGAAACATACAGTCTAGGGTTTATTAAATCACGCAAAAACAAGGGTCTACGATTTAGGACTGGCTTCAAAAAAAGGTAAGATCTGCATGTTGTCGGTGTGTTGAGGTGCTGGTAGATCATAGATCTGCGGTGTAGTTTCTGTTATGTGGGAACTTTTCAGTAGACTCTCTACATGTTTAATAACGTTTAGGTTGCTTGCATGCTCGAATATTTCAGGAATGTAATGCTTTTAGTCGTTTATTTTTTTTTTAAACGCAGTCACATGTAGGGCAGGGCTCATAATATTTAGGGCTAAACAGGCGGTTCACAACAGGGTTAAGGCTTGACAATGCTTTTAATTTATTTTTGTATATTGGTTAAATATGTCTGTACAGTTATGATATGAGTAAAAACATTTAAAACCAGACAGTATATGCCTTACGAGAAACATCTTAATTTAAAACAGCAACTACTGTATACAGGCAGGTCGGGTACATAGGTTATTATAGCTGAGTATATCTATGAATACTAGTATTTCCGTATATGTCACAAATATTTGCGCATCAAAGGCACCGTAGCAAGAATAAAAAATAAAATAAAAACAGCTAATCAAAACAATGTTAAAAAATATAAATTAAGTTAACTTTAATATTGCTTAACGTTCACCTAGACCACGCCCATAATTGATGAACGTGCGTTGATTGGCCGGATTTAACACTCTGATGACCCCCGACTGATTGTCATGAAGCTTCCGGAACAAAGGTACAGTGAGTGCACTGATGGTATGATTGCATGCATTGCAACATTGATAATAATTTGCTCGTAACTTATTGACTTTTTTAAACCGAACCACAGCTAAACGTTTGGGTACCTATCGTGACCTCTGAACCTTTAGACGAACAGAGCGTTAGATAAACAAATAGTCCCATCCCTGGTTGTTGATGACATTGACAAGCCTGTAGACACGTGCCACCATTGGCCACTCCCATTTAGTGGTTATTTGGCTGCCCCATAATTACAATCCTAGCTGGATAGATTAACTTGCCTACAAATTAAACATGCACATTGCACTTATCTCAAAATTTAATTAAGGCCCCCAGCTGAGTATAAAATATACAGTACGAAAAAGCTGGTTTGCATCCACTGGAACTGAGGGCCTTGAACATGTACACGTCATCATTAAATAAGAAGATAATAAGGTGTTTTGGGTTTCAATGCACGATATTAGTTAGAGTTAGTTAGTTATTAAGATAGTTGTTACAGACTAAAAAACGCTACCCATAAGTCTGTACACATCTGACTCTGAATCTGGTGTATTAGGTAAAGGGCACCAAACTATTCCTTAAAGACAGGTTCTCTAGATCAAAAAGGATAAATCATTTTTCCTTTTAAATTAAATTTAAATGCAGTAATCAGAATATTATTTTCCACCTGAAATGTAATTGAAATATGTATGAGCGTTAAATGTAATGTCGTATATAACAGCCTATGCATGGTTAGCATTTTTTTGCATTCACTTTGGCTCAAGTTTGCCAATACTTTTGCAGTTGACAGTATACTATTGTGTTTATCAGTATCTAGGTTCTAAACTTGTTTACCTAGTTAGCAATTCATTTATTACTGTGCCAGAGAGGGTCAATGGGGTGAGGATAAGAGTTGGAATTGAAAGCTGTGATTGGCCTCTTGTTAACAACGCAACTTGACTGCAGATGTCAAATGCATTATAACAAGCCAACTATGTAAATACAATTAGGTTAAGCGCTTCTTACTATGGGGTCACCAATTTTATCTTTTCTCTTGTTTGTGGAAAAGCAATATATATCTGGTTTAAGTCTTTTCATTTCCACATGAACCATTACATAGGCTTTTGTTCACTGTTTAACCTAGGATATTTAATAGTAGAAAATCACTTGTGTTGGTGTACCAAATGTGGTTCATGTATCATACATTGACATGATCGTGACTGTATTTAATCCATTGGACTTGGAGTTAGTAACAAAGTATTACTTTTGTATGATGGCCAAGGATTTTGTCCCAGAACGTCTAGAGCTAAGTATATATTCTCATTGGGATGGGTGACTTCAGTACTTGGAATGCTTATTCTGGATCAGTATTTATACTGCTGCTATTTTCAGGAATAATTTGTGTATTATTTAGACAAAGGAGCTGGTAAACTGGTTTGGTTTGTATGCAAAGCCTAATAAGAACTTGAAATTGTACCAGCAAGGACTTTAATTTGGAACTTCAGGGGAATTAGGCAATCAAACACTCAATTGACAAAATGTCTTCTTTCTAATAAGGTAGATTAAGCCCCAGACAGTACTGTGACACACACAACACAACTGTAAGGAAGAGTGGAGGTCCATCCATAGCATGAAACGTCTGTGAGATCCGATTCCATCTGGATTTGCAACAGTTTGCTACACTGCAGAGAACAACAGACTTTGGTCTTGGGTAACTGTCATCGCGGCGACAGACCAACACTCTGATCATAATGGAACCTCCCTCGCCCGAATCTAAACTAAAATGTCAGTTCTCACAACAAGAATGTCAGATCTGTCTTAACTGCTACAGCTCCCGGCGCAAACCCAAGCTCCTGGACTGCCAGCATACCTGCTGTTCACTGTGCTTGACCCAGATGAGGAGGACCCAGAAGGAGCTGCGCTGCCCCTGGTGTCGCTGTGTCACCCTTTTGCCACAAGGGGTCACTGTCTCCCAACTCCCAGATGACCCCGACACTATGGCCGTCCTGCCTGTTTTCTACACCCCAGCGTACACACCGGTCTTTTTACGGCTGCATGGTAACACCTACTACCTGCCCATGGACTATAAAGAAAGAGCTCAAATACCGGGTGAACATTTGGCTACGCACCCATTGACTGGGCAACTGAAGGAGATGCCTCCGGTGCGTATGTTGGACGAGAGAATTCCAGGGTTGGGGGAGGAACATGAGGAGAGGGAGGAAGGAGGCTGTAAGAGCTTATTCATGACCAGGGCATGCTTAGTGGTTCTTCTTGGTATTGTCCTATTTCTAATGATGTACATTGTACTGCAGAACATCCTGGAACAGGTTAAGAAATCATAGGCCCTGGGGCTTAGATATAGTGGGTTATACATCCAAAAGCATGAATACAGACCCATTTTAGAGCTCTGATTTAAGTGTTTATTATTAATTTAATTGTTTTCACCAATAGATGGTGCTGTTGGCCTATCTAGTGAAATGTAATCTTTAGTCAAGAAAATTACAGATACTTTATGATGTTATACACATTTCAATAGGCCTTTGATTATGAGCATGAACAAATTACAGTGTCAGCAGTTGCTTATTTTTACTTTTGATATTTTAAATGTACATTTCTTTGATTTGTAATTTATAAAACTATGTCCATTGTCCTCTCAAACTTCAATAATGTTGTAAACATATACAATATACACAACTGAATCCAGTATAAATACTCCCTGATACTGTGAACTAAAACAAATATTAATTAAAACAGTTATTTATGCAATAAAACAATTACGAAAATTCTAGTGATTTTGGTACTTGATTGTTTTGAACGTGTGTCCGATTTGATCTGATCCTAAATGTGATTCCTAGGTCTCATCCTGCTTTACCCTCTTCCTAATCCGTGAATATGTCTCAGGTCGTGGTGATGCAGATGTCTTGACCGATACGAGCGATCTCTTCCAACAAGTAGTCCACGTCCTCCGTCTGCGTGGCCGGATTGGATATGACACATCTGAAGAAGTTCACTTTATCTCCCAGTGGCTGATAGCCAATCATGGTCATTCCATTCTCCATCATCTGTGCTTTGATCTTAGGTGCGACCTTAGAAACCAAACAGGTATTTAGCGGACGTTAACTAGACGTTAATGATGATCTGGTGCATGTTATTAGCACACACACACACTGTATCTAATGGACGAAGAATAATAAGAGGTGCATTTGATGTAGCGCTAGCGTTAGCGACCCAAGGTGCTACGTTACCTGATGTAGTATCCTGTTTCTACACGGACCTGACGGCATGTTCCTCAGGCTGGGTGGAATGTACCAGAAACACACGTTGCTGTGTTCCGGCTGTGTGGGGATTACAGATGAAAGGATTAGCAATCATTTATCTCCCGTAAGGAAATGTGTTTTATATGTGGTGAACTTAATGAACCTAAAACGGACATACTTTGCTATTGAAGACGAGTTCAAAGTCTGGCCTTTGTTTGATTTTGGTGAACAAGTACTCTGCATTTTCCAAACATTTATTGACCTGTGATCCGAAGCCTTCTAAGCCCTGAGGAGAGAATTACATATAGGTATTTATATATTTATAGTTATATATGAATCAGGGAGGGTACATCTTGTTTTCTTACTATAAGTAAATACCTTGGCCTTCCACATGAGCCAGAGCTTGAAGACGTCGACATGCCTGCCACACTGGATGGTTTTGTCGCCTGTATCGTAGGATGTATCATAGTGCTTGTCAGGCTGGAACAGGTATTCTGCACACAGCTGATTGCATTTTTGCAAGAGGCCCTGTGAGTGAGAATACACATGTTGCACATGTGTACGGTGTGTTTGTAAATCCAGTTGTGTGTATCTGTGACTATGTACCGCACGCGTGCAAAAACGCTGCAGATAAAATTGAATGTTTTTGTTCCTCATTCACAGAAAAGATGACTCACCTTTTTTTTCACCAGTATGGCTGAGCATTGCAGCGGGGTGCCCATCATCTTATGGGGGTTCCAGGTTACAGACCAGGCACTGCAATGGAAAACAATAGAAATAGGCCCATGTGTGTGAGAACGTATCAAGTAGTTTTCATTGAGAGTCCCTTCATTTTCATGTGTTTATAGAACTGGTTCATTCCCAATGGAATTCACCCGGGCAATATGATGAGGTGAAAATCCTGCAACCTGTCGGTGTATTTGAGAGCTTTCGATTATGGCTGCACCGAAGTTTCAATCCTCTATCAATTTTGAATATCATACCGTTCAATGCCTTGTAGTTTCATCCGGTGCTTTTTGGACATCAACAGTCCACCACCCCACGCGGCCTGTTAAAAAACCCAAAATATCATCTTTCTGCACATACAAACCATTTATATTCTAGATAAAAATATTATAGTGACAGTTTCCGCTACAGAAATTAAAGTGACGCTGCTGTGGTTTTGCATAATTTCCGCCAATAGTTTCATACGATTGCCTACTAATATGTTGCAAATGTGCAAGCGCTCAGGATCTTGTTCACTCTTTTTATGGCTAGTCCTGAATTAAAAGCATTCCTCATTTATTTGTAACATTTGGTGTTAGCTGTTTGGGAAGCCACGATGTGTAGGCAGAGGCTAAAGGGTACGTACATCCACATGTAGCCAGAGTCCGTGGCTTTCACAGATGTCTGCAATGACCTTGATGGGATCAAAAGCACCAAAGACAGTGGTCCCTGCTGTGGCATTGACGTAGATCGGGACACAACCCTGGAAAAATATGAGAGGAATCTCGAATGAGTTCATTGAACTGTTTCTGTCAAATATTCCCTGCTATCTAGAATAGAGCTCTCATTGTTTTTTTTGACCAGATAACGTTGACTGGAGAACTTATTTAAGAATATTCTATTGGCTTGTTCTCCTTTTTTTTTACTAAACGAAATCCTTCCCTGGCTGGAGAAAATACAGACAGATTATACATTAGCCCATTTTCCACGGTTTAGCCATTAGACCCATTTATCCATTACCTCATTTTTGGCAGTAATTATACTTTTCTCCAGTTCTCCAGGAATCATCCTTCCTCTAATAGAAAAAAAACGCATGGCTCATCAACTGTATTGCTGATTATAATAGCAACCTTTATATTTATGCAAATCACAAGGCTCTTGTTGCTTACCGTTCATCACATTTGACCACCACAACGTTTTCACTTCCTATTCCGAGGACAGTTGCTGATTTCTTGACTGAATAATGACTCTAGGGGACGACGACGTGTATTTGTCAATATTCAGTAGTCAGAATATTTCTGGCTGATATTATGCATAATCAAATATGAATACTAGTGATGCCTACGTGTGCCGAGGTGAAAAGCGTTAGCCTTGGCAGATCCGTCATGCCTTTGGTATTCACTTCGGGGAAGAAATAGTATCTGGCCAGTAGTACACTGTACAGATTAGATATGGTCCCTCCTGGAGGGAAAAGGACACATTACAGACCGTGGACATCGTGGGCACTCTGACCGATCTGCGGCTACGCGGCTCTATACACAGCAAGATGTCATGCATTGTGTGTTGTGACCTATTCCTCTCATAACCATCATTGACATTTTCTGTGACATTTTATTTTATTGATATTCTATTGGTTCGGACTCGACTGGATAGCCTTGGTTGCCCTTGTGCATTGGTGAGCCTTGGGCACCCAACATCCTGTGGCAGGTTTGCGGTTTGTACATCACTGCTGACCAGGAGCACCCCACAAGTTTTAATTCAGAGATGCTCCGACCAAGTCATCTGGCTGTAACAAATTGACCCATGTCATAATCTCTTTGACTTTTGGACCTGCCCATTTTCTCCTGCATCTAACACGCTGACTTTGAGAATTGATTGTTTGCTTACCATCTAATTTAGCCAGACCTTGTGCTCTTTTTAGGAGATAGATATTATTTTATATTATGTTGTGCATACATGCTGTACATTATGTAAAACATTTCCTATTATACATAAGCACACATTTCTAATAAATAACCGGGCTAGTAAACCAAGAGTCAATATTATAAACAGCAATGAAAAGCAAAATGTTTTCATCTAGCAGGTTGAATATAGAGGGGAGTCTGCCAAATTTGTGTTAGCTAACGTTAGCTTTATCGGTTATGGCTAAATCAAACCAATGACAACTTTGCAATACAATTTATACTTGATGCTTATGATGGAAACATTGATTTTCCCATAGCGTAATTTAGAAAACTGGAACTAGCCTCATTATTGTCAATAAGTCCCGTTCAACTCCTGGTCGTAATGTGACGGCTCTGTGTATAAAATGTGTGTCACCATGGCAACGGCATGAGTGTTGGATGTGCAATTCATGAGTTGCATCTTTGTGAAAGACGTTACACTCACAACACATACTGATTACATTGACAAAAGGTTATTGCTTTTTGCCATTTTAACGTTGTTGCAGAGTACAGCATGCAGTACTAAAGAAATCACTTATTAATGGCAGCATGAGTGAAAATCAACTACGGTATATTATTGATATGCAACATTCATAGACTTTTTAAGTAATTCAAACCATGACTTGCATGAGAGTGTGAAAGTTAAAAGGGATCTGAGGAAACAGTCTACGATGAAATAACTTTGATAATCATAACCGCTGCTGTTTTTTTTATCCAGTTAATATCAGGGATCTCACTACAGCATTCTACTTCCTGCTCCTTACCTCGTGTGAGTCATGGAATTTAGTTATTCCAAGGAACACGTTTGCCTTCCTTCCAAGGGACAAGGTTCCTCATGATAGATGTTTTTGGTTGCTTTAACCACCAAAAGGTATTATCAATCTGATTTGTAAATAAGGTCCATTTCAAGGAATCAAAAACACGGAAATGACTTTTTACTTCCTATTCTGTTTTAATTGAAATTGAAAAAACACAATATAGCCACGGTTTCACTGATACATTCATCAAATGTGGTGATTTTACCAAAGATAAATGTATAATATTAAATATTTTTGAGTGTGGTTCACAGCGTACCTGGACAGAAGACGCCATCACCCTCTTCCCAACCCACAATCCCCTGCATCTTCCTCAGCAGAACCTCCTCCATCAACACAAACACTGGAGCCACTTCATAAGTAAACCTTGGGGGAAGGGGAGGGGGGGGACATTAGACCTTGCTCACATTGCAGATTAACCCCTCGTCTATAGCGTTTCAGTTATTACCGTGAATGCGTCTAGAATAACACTCTGTACCTGCTTTCCTATGGAAATGTCAGATCCATTCTCTGGCAAATTACTTACAATAACAAGGTTAAGTGAGATGTATGCGATTTTACATGTTTGTATTGGCGGTAGATGTGAGCCATTCGCCTGCCAGGCCAATGACATCCAGCCCTGTTGACAGCTGATTGAAGAATCGCGGGTGACCTGTGGACAGAGGAGGACATTACAATACAGGGAGCCCATATCGGGACTGATACGAATCCGGGAGGGCGTTGACAAGGAAATATCTGGAAAATAAGGGCCTCACCCGTCCACACCCATCTCACAGTAAGGCGTGTCAGGGAGGATATAAAAAAGAGCAAGGCCATACAGAGGTACAAAAGGAACAAGTAGAGTGACTAACCACACGTAATGACCGTCGCACCACAGGTTTTAGCGTATGTCCGACTAGGCTGGGTGGTAGCCACCAACCCAACAGGGAATCCACGCATGTGTGACTGCCTGGCTTTCTGTTGGATTCTCTATTTGTGTTGCTTTGGTTTTTCTTTTGGGGGTTCCACTTGGTTTAATAAAACCAAACAACCATCTGTCTGCGTTTCATTGCTCTCCTCTCGCTAGAAGGCCCCACGAACTCAGTCACTCCAATGTTTGTTAAGGTAGTAAACGTAATCTTAAATAGTGCCTAAAATCTTGGTTAAAATTTAAATTTAATGGATTGTTTCCAGCCCATCATCCAACTTCTTTTATTCAGGGTCTGTTGTTAATGTTAAATTATTCTTAGATTTTCTTTTGGATGTAAAGATTTTGCAACTTGCCACGTGGGAGGATTGTAGGCAACATTTTGTATTTTGAAAATCTTGGTGGTGCTTATACACAATGTGAACACGTATATGTTATGATAATATATAAGGCAAATTAGCTTTCTCGTTAAGACCAATTAGTGTAGTGTATGTCACGTCGTTTGAACGATACAGCCAGCTGTTGAAATTGTACCTGTTTTAACTCCGTACTTCAAGGTGTCCCTGCAGTCAACCAGAAGTTGCTCCAGGTTCTCTGGCTGGTCAGGAAGTTCCAAACTGAAGCCCTCCAGGCCTTCCTTAAGTTGATGAGGATGATGAAAGTCAAGTACCTTGGAGCTTCGTCTGAACGAACAGGAGACATAGTTGAGCAGGATGTTCACCAGCTCTTGGAAGAAACCTTTGGTTGAATCTTCACCATTCACCGCAGGGAGAAGATCTTAAGAGGAAAAGACAACACCAGGGCCCAATAATAACATTTAATTTCATTGACATTTCTGTTCTTTTTTGCCGGTTGTCCTGAATGCTTAAACAGTTGTGCAGTATGTGAGCATATGAATGCATTTGAACCCCAGCGGATATATGTGAGGACATGCATGTGGTTGTGTTCACCTCTCAACCTTAGTGGACCATGTTCTGTTGATCCCACTTGATCCTTGTGCCTTAATTCCCCTTCAGGCGGAGCTACAGAACTAATCTGTTGGCCAGCTAATTGATTTCCATGGGGGGACTAATTTTATGCGGCTGCCTTACCTGTGAATACTCTTATATACGGACATACAAGATGATTTTACTGGAAAAAAATTGCTTTTCAACAATTTGGCACAAACACCGTCATATCCTGTCATCTGTCAAAGTTGCCACCTGACAAATCACTTTACAAATAATTGTTGTTTTGTAAAAGGTACCATAATGTTTGCTGAATGAATCACTCTGCTCTGTTGTCACTAATTTCCAAAATGGTGACATTATTAACCAGGGCGTGGACGTTGAGTTGGCATGTCAAAGTCCCTAGAGTTAGCGATAGACCACTGGATCGATTGGTGCCACGTTTCTGTGTAGCCTCCAAATGCTACATTTCGCCCAATGCGATTTTCGGTCAAACACAATGTGGGCAACAGGACGTTGATCAATATAACTCAAGTGTATTCCTGTGATTCCCAATCAATGCTCTATGCACTTAGTCGGAGTGCTGTCAATTATTGTCAAAAAGCTCTGAAGGGTCAGCTACATGTTGATCTGGGATTAACCGTTCTTTGGACTAGAAATGGTGCAAAAATCCACCATTGGTTTCACAACGGGAAAGCCATTACAGCAAAACACCCAGCGCGACCCACATGTCTGGTAATTGTGAAGCGCAGCTAGTGATTTTTATAATGATCGGTATTGCAAAATACTGCTTCCTGAGCAGCTAGCTCAGCTACTTGCTGGCCAGATTGATTGTCGGCGCTGTATCGTCATGAGAAATGAATGGGAGTGCACAAGTTGCTCTCTAAGCGGTCATAATTAATTAGGTAGATACAAAGTATTTATAAAGAAAGTATAGCTTTAGGGAACGGTCACTGTGTGTTGTTTGATCCAGTAGCCGTTCGGAAATCAACAGACGATAGAGTGAAGTAAATACAGAGTTGTGTGTGTAAAGCCACAGAGAAGTAACAGTGTGAGGGAGATATAGCCCCTCTATACACAAAAACTTTGTGGGAGATTCTACAATGCAATTCCAGGGATTGTTAAAAAAAAACGTTGCAGCTGTCTTGGTTAAGTAAGAATGCTGTTAGTTGGACTTGTTAACATTTTGAACATTGAAACAAGATGTTTTTATTGTGCTTTCTAGGTTTGAGAGAGTAGGGACGTCTTTAAATTGAGAAATATCTTATGGGATATTGCTGCTGTTGTGTGTTCTGTTTTAATACAAAGACAAGTATTGCCAATGTTCTTTTCCTAGAAATCGTCCTGGTAATGGGAATTCAACTCTTGACTCAGTGAGGAAAATGTACTCTCATCTGATTAATTTACTCAGACCTGGTTATGACCCGCACTGTCATTTTCTCTGACCTGTATATGACCTAATTATAATGCTGTATCCTCTGTTAAAGTACTGGTGTATAATCTCAACATTGCAGCTGTGAGTTGCCTCTAGGTACTTCATCCTGTGTAATTCGTTTGGATTGTTCACTCTTTGTAAGGTTGTAGTGCTTGTTGATGACGTTGTAATATACTAATGCTTGTTGATGACAGTGTAAGATACTAGTGCTAGTTGATGACGGTGTAAGATAATAGTGCTTGTTGATGACAGTGTAAGATAATAGTGCTAGTTGATGATGGTGTAAGATACTAGTGCTTGTTAATTACAGTGTAAGATACTAGTGCTTGTTGATGACAGTGTAAGATACTACCGGTAGTGCTTGTTGATGACGGTGTAAGATAATAGTGCTTGTTGATGACTGGTGTAAGATACTAGTGCTTGTTGATGACTGTGTAAGATAATAGTGCTATATTCAGTCAATATTCAGAATCTGATGCTTGGTTTTGGTCAATAAATAAAGTCTCTGGGCTCTGTAAGGTTTGCCATGATACATTTTTTTGTACAGTCCAGATTTTGGAAAATGTACACGGCGCTATTTCTCTTGAACCGCCGCTCCGATTCACTTGGTTGTTTTAGAATACAATGCAAAATGGCCAAAAGTGGCGTTCATTCGCCCATAGGTGGCGCTATTTGTCTTCTTCTTTTGCCTAACTCTGCTTAATATCCCCAAATAACCTTGGTCAAATTAAATGCCGTTTGGCACATTGATGCAACAGGTGACTCTTTACTCCCACACAAAGAATAGGCCACATTCTCCCATTGGCAGCGCTACAGGAAACGCCCCAATTTTCTCCTTCGGTAACCAATGGCATTTCCACCCAGAGGTGGGACAAAGTCATTGTTATGCAAGTCACAAGTAAGTCTCAAGTCTTTGCCCTCGAGTCCCGAGTCAAGTCGAGCCAAAGATGAGGCAAGTCCCGAGTCGAGTCACAAGTCAAAGCCAACAAGTCTCAAGTCGAGTCCAAAGTCCTACCATTTTAGTTTCGAGTCATTTCAAGTCATCTTACCACAGAATTTATACAAATCATGTATGTCTGTAAGATTTGTATTTATTTAAACCTCTTTTTATACAATGACATTAATACAGTAAAAAACAGAAAATTTAATTTCACAAAAAATGCTTGTATTTCAACAGCATATTGCACTAGAACAATGCACAGCAACTTCAGTCCTGTATTGTATTGACCTTAGGGCTGGATGGAAAAAATTTATATCACGATATATTTCTTAATTTCGGTCGATACGACATAATTCCGATATCGATATGAACAATATAAAAGCCTCAGAAAAAATGCCATGAACACCCACAATGGATGTCTGTATACAATCTTCTGAAAAATACATTTGCCAAGTCTTTTGAGCCTCCTCCTATAAAACTAAATAATATTTTAGAAATAAAACGGTACAAATAAATGAAAGTTCAACTTTTATTTGATTTTAACCTTTATACAAACAAGAAAAGTCAAATAAGCAATTTGACTCTGAGACTGACCTTATTAATATATTTAACTTTAAACAATAACATAGGTTGATTATATTATTCTTTACACAAAACTTCCTGCAACAAAACTTGTTCTTATAAACATATCGTTTAAAGTTAGTGTCAACGCGGAAGATCCAAGCTCCTATGTTGGCTTTATGCGCTTTTGAGCCTCTCATTCTCCGACACATTTAGCATCACGCTGAAACCTGAAGTTTATCAGATCTCAGAAAGCTGAACCACTTCCGTACCACTGAATTAGTCTTTCCTCTCATATCAACTGTCTGCTTTCTCCTCACTTATGGAAGCTCGTTCAGTCACGTTTGAATTGCGGTCATGGGCGCTCATTTTGTAGCTTAAACTTGCCGTGTTGGAGATCAGCAAAAATATTGAAATATCGAAAATGTGTTTAGAAATCATATCACCGTTATTGATTTTTTTTACCGCGATATATAATGATATTGAATTATTGTCCAGCCCTAACCTCATATTGCAAAACAGTTTAACTTTCAAATAGACATGGGTCCTTTTAGCCTGAACTTTTTAAAACATGTCATTAATAAAATCCTCACTCCTCAAAATGATCACTTCTGAAAAAATGGACCAACCTGATAATATAATTGGAATGACTCCATAGAGACGTGTGTGCGTCTGTAATCTTCGACCCGCATGTTTTGCAAATTGCAACTCTTTTTTTGTCGACTACCTCGTAATTTTTATAGCCAAACGAAACTATATTCGGTATCATTTTGCCAACTGGCGCGTTGTTGCTTGTGCTTCATTGGTTGTCTTGCAATGTGTCTGCTTGGATGCTGTCTAATCAAAACAACGTGGGACTACAGTGATTGGATGTCGAATCAAAACAACGTGGGACTACAGTGATTGGATGTCCAATCAAAACAACGTGGGACTACAGTGATTGGATGTCCAATCAAAACAACGTGGGACTACAGTGATTGGATGTCCAATCAAAACAACGTGGGACTACAGTGATTGGATGTCGAATCAAAACAACGTGGGACTACAGTGATTGGATGTCCAATCAAAACAACGTGGGACTACAGTGATTGGATGTCGTGCAGGCAGCGCGCGTGCCCTCTGCATGCATTTTTTTTTCACAGATGCAGATAAACTGAGAGCGGCGCGCCCGTGTGAACATTTTCTTCCCCAGTTTTCATGGGAAGTAGCAAGTCTTCTCGAGTCAAAAGGCGCAAGTCCAAGTGAAGTCACGAGTCATTGATGTTCAAGTCCAAGTCGAGTTGCAAGTCTTTGTACATTTTGTCGAGTCGAGTCTGAAGTCATCAAATTCATGACTCGAGTCTGACTCGAGTCCAAGTCACATGACTCGAGTCCACACCTCTGTTTCCACCCCATTTGTCCAACATAAAAACTTGCTGATAAAACTTGCTACACCTGCCTCATTTCTCATGGGAAACAAAAAAGCCTCCTGGTTTCCCAGCATGCATTGCGGCGGGACATATTTGTCTGTTGTTGTGGGCTGTTAGTTAAGCTGGTTCAGTTGGTCACCGTTAGGGTGAAAGCTGTCGCTTTAAAAGGTCTACCTTATTTGTTCTGCTGGTATGGTGTCAGTTCTGCCATTGATCAAAGGGTTATATATCTATTTTCAGTTTCTTCTTTCCCACTGCATTGAACTGGATGTACTAGGGACGAATTGGACCCTTGAGAATGCTAAATGTCCGATGCTAATGTCCGATGCTAAGAAGTGCTGCACAGCTTGATACGCAGAACATACTGTGCTTTATAACTTTCCTAGTTTGACTTTTCTTGTATTTTGCTTTCATTTTATGGACATGAGTCTGCACCTGTAATAACTGTAATTCCATTACATACACCTGGTAATCATGCTCCAACAATAGCACAAGTATATATTCATTATGTTCGGCAAATTAATCTTTCTGTAGAGTGATAGAATGTGAAAAACTTTGCTCCAATTGCCTGCCAATTTCTTACACGTGTGGGACGCACACCCACAAGAATTTTCCAATTGTCCTCAACTCTCAAGGAGGAACCCCAATTACTGCTTGCAGTTATATTTGCAAGTTGTTTTCATTCCTCAGATGCTTTGAAGAATTTTGATAGCTGCAGGATCAGTTAAATGGTTTCTGAACTTTATTCTTATCTCTTTTGGTTGTTTTGTTGACAAAGTAAAGTACTGTCAGTTAGATGCCATTCTGGGACTGTCATTCTCTTTATCTCTGTATGTAATTGCTATCATCTGTACAAAGCCAGAAGCCATGGCCAGACATGTTTGAAAAAACAGTAATCTCTCTAATATACGTCATAAAATGTGTGTTCTTACACTGCAGCTAGTAGTCAGAAAAAGGTATGTGATTCTGATTATAATATCAAGGACGACTGGGAATAAAACGTAGTCATTCCCTACATAATAGAACTTGGTTATAGCTAACACATCATGACCTGGAATGTTTCTAGACAGTCCCTCTGAAATTCACCCCTCAAGGCTGAAAAAACCTGCATGACTTACTGACCTGGAAAGGTTTAGCTCTGTTAGATTCCGTTGTGGACAGTTGTAGTAGTCTAGTCTATATCTTCCACATGATGTTTTTGTTAAATAACCTTTTGATAGAAACATAGTTTTTTGCTAATTTTTAAGTCTCTCCTTTGTGACTGACATTCCATTCTCAACAGTGTCAAACTTCATTGAGGATTTCTGGAGAGGCAACTGATGAATGGCAGATTGTAGGCTGATAGCGTTTTGTTAGGATGTTGGTTGCGGTACGTTTCTTAACCACAGGGGCATACACACAAGGCTATGTGAACCTTAGTATCATGTTACATTCCACACAAGTTATGCCCCGAGCTAAAATACAAACAGACCCAGCCAACTGGTATACGTGTTGAGTCAGAACAAACGGGTGGTAGGTAGGGTACAAATGGATAAAAAAACTGTGTAGGCAAACCATTTGGCTATATATGGGGTCTCGCAAGAAAGCTGATTGTTAAGCACAGGGCTGTTATTATATTCAAAATGTTATCACAAATTCTTCTTGCTCATCTGTTCACCTTGCCTGCTCTTAAAAATCTGCATACCAGGGCCATAAGTTGCAGTCCAAGAAAGCTATAGTGAGTCAATCAGGATAAATGTAAATCAATCTTGTGTTTCCAGTTTGCTTACTTGCAACGTGAATTTATAACAGTGTGGGCATATCTGTCATTATAAGTGGTTACTCTCATCATGGCCATACTCTTTTATTCAGTAGCAGAAAGAAAGAAGTTCGTATGAAATCTATCTATTGGTCTTTCTTTCAAAAACACGAAACGCCCCCTCTCACCAAATGCAGATTTAAGATTAGGTGAAGGGGCATGTCAGAAAATTCAGGAAAAATTGTATATTTTACAGCATTCAGTGAATGTTCAGTGAAAATATACGATGCTGGTAAGCCGGTCCTTCTCTTCAGCATTCAGTGAATGTTCAGTTCACGAAACAAATTCCCTTCATTCAAGTGCGAAGAATGCTCATGTCTTGTGTTTTCAAATTGGCCAATTATCTGGTATAATCGAGTCAACCTCCTCAGGCTGGACATTATGTTTATTCCAAACTAACGTGAATAGCAATGCAATGTGCACAGTGAAAGCTGATTTTTTTGCAAAAAAGAGCTATGTAGTTTATGCCACTACATAGCAAACAGTAGTTTGCATTAGATCACTTAATTGCATGCATCAGTAGTCCATTATGTATAAAAAAATACAAATAAAAATGCGATATTATAAAATTTGATAGTTACCGAGGACAAATGAAATCCTTCAATAAAACCAATTTTTTTTACAAATTAACATTAATGAATACTAGCTAAACGGTAGCATGAATATTAGAATTTAGCCCCACAATCTCCTGACTAGAAATGATTTTCGACAAGAAACAGCCATCTATCTATCTCATACATATTTTGACAGCTGATATCCAAAAGTACCAAAAGTACAAACAAAAGAAGTCTGCAGCGAGCAAATGAATAGCAACTACAAATGCCATATGGGACAATAAGTCAATTGTTGTTTTTGTAACTTACCTTTTCTCCATATATTGTTTACACAATGTTTACATAGCTTTCAAATCCTTTGAATTAATGATTTGCCACAGGGATTTCTTCACCTATTCAGTGTTTGGAATCATGATAACCAGCAATGTTTTATTTGGTATCGGACTTGCATTTCATATCCTGAAGCCATAGATGGGATAAAAAGAATGTCAGTAAAATGTTTTTTTTAAAGTAATTTTAAAGTCAATTTTCTCCAGCTCCAATCCTGCAGTAGGGCTTCTGGTGTCAATTGATATTTCCTAATCCTGTGTTAGTTTAGTTAATCCGTTACCCAGCTTTGGAGCAACCAATAGGAATTTTCCTTCTTAAGATCTCAGTTTAATGAATGTGTGAGGTATACAGTATTTGTGTAGCACCGTGTTCATTCAAAATAAAACACATATCAAGGGAGAAACTCACCATGAAAAATGGGGAAATCAATGTAGTTTGAAACTGCGTCGAGCAAAACATGAAATGAGGACGAGAAAGTGTACGATAAAAAAGTTGGCTAAACGAAAATTGTGTACTGTTGAGTCAAACATAATTTTTTGCTTCTTTTAGTGTGTAGTCTTTTTTTTTGGAGATTGATTACGGTTATTGACATAGCAAACTGTAGATGGCAGTGATCAAGTAAATTATTGCAGTCTTTTCAGAATAAAAGCCCACATTGTACATATTTGTACCCTGACGTTTTTTGGTGACACATATGGTACCCAGGCGAACTCCAAGTCAATACCTGTTTCTGAATTGTTAGTATGTTTTTCTGTGCACCTCACTTTTCCAACTGCTGCTCATGTGTAATAAATCAAAAATGCTCCTCTTGACAATGTAACCTGAAGGGAAAGGCGTGGTCACATAATTAGGGTTCAAATCATTTGAGAGCCTCTCTAAAATATTTCTGAAATCACAAGATTGGATTTAGAATTGGCTTTTTGGTCTATCATGCTTTTTATCCTTTTGTGTGTCCTCAAACTCCAAGTCAAGTGGCCTGTTTCTGTAATGTCAGCAATGTCTTTCGTGGCTATTTTTAGTTAGATATTTGTCCACAATTCAATTTCCGGTAAGTATATAAAATTGAAGAAACATTTTATAATGATAGCGTCTGTGACAACCATGGGTTCTAAGTAAGTAAAAACAAAACAGATACATATGCATAATTGCTGTTTGGCATTAACCAATTAAGGAAAAGGTATTTAGACAGCTTTTGGCCACTTGGCAAGAACATCTTTTTAAATAAGATGTAATGACAATTCAATAAATAAATCAATAAAATTAATTCAATAAAGCCCTTTTTTACAACGACAGTTGAAACAATGGGCTTTGCAAGCACCCGTCCTAAAACCAAACCCAACAGAGCACGCATCAACAAGTTTCTACACAGAGGCTAGAGATTATTTCCACTGATAAGATGACAAAAGCATTGTCATCAGCATCACAATGCAGGTTTTGTTGGGCCGTCTTTACCTTTGCTGTACATGCAGCTGAAGTCCCTGGTTCTGCTGCAGGTGACATCACTTGTCGGCGAAGCATTGACGTTGTCGGAGGAGTTTTTCGCTTCAGTGTCTGCCAAAAGCCGTCCACCAGCTTTACAGTTTTCTTTGATGCTTTCTGGAAAAAATAAACAGAGACTACGTGATCATCCAAATCCAATATTGACACTTGATATTTTTGTTATGAGAAGAGTGAGGTAGTTGGCAGTGACCACACGGGTTTTTGTTTGAAGCCAATCACAAAAGGTCATATGACTCGTATCATAATAGAAGATTGTCTAGCAGATTTGAAAACAAGGAAGTCAAATTAAGTTTAAATTACAAGTTTAAATCTATCAAGCTTGAATCGACATAATGATTACAAAGCATGCAGTTTGAGCTACAGCAGAATATGTATGGTAAGTATTAGACTAGGTTAGTGTTACTCAAGCTCATTAAGCATCTTAAGGTTAAAAATCTGATGAAGGTACCTAATTCAGTTATACTTACGATCCCTTCTTGAGTATTGGTAAAGATTAATATAATGTGCAATTTATTTTTTAATTAGTCTATGACCGATTGAACCAAACAGACTCCCTCTTCTCTGTTTATCCCATGCCAGGAATTTACAGCAGCAGTTTTCAGTTCCAGCCTGTTTCTCAGCATTTTCTGCCTTATCTAACCCAAATCAAATGCATGTTGCAGTGGAGTTCATTCTGACTTGACCAGAAAAGATATTTCAAATGTTTTCCCCTCAAACCAAAACTATTTGCAATAGCATTTTGTTTAAGAACATTGTTTCACTACGCATGTCATCTAATGAGTTGGGAGTATGTACTTTGGCAGCCAAGATGCCACTATCCATCCATAGATGAATTCCTTGTCTCATCCGTTATACCTGTACGCCTGTGTAGATATTCCATTGAAAATATACGAGCTCCAGCTTTCTGAACAATTCGAGGTTATTTTAATGGACACTAACATGCTTTTCTTTCAAAAACAAGGACTTTTCTAAGTGACACCAAACTTTGGAACGGTAGTGACTATGATTAGATGATATCAGTGTTCTTTGGACCATTTTAGAATTGTTCTGACTTGTTCCTACTACTGAATAAAACAATGCATTGCATATCGAGTTGCATTTAAACGGAGAGAACTTGAGCACTGTTCGCACGTACACCATCAAATACACAATGTGGGAGAACATATCGTTATACACCATACATAAGAGACATACCAAAAGGAGACTAAAAGTCCCTTTCAGTTTGATAAGTCAAGCAAGATTCGTTCAACACTAGGACAGTGGTAGTAAATGCATGCACACATATACACACATTAATGTAAGCTGCATCAAATGAAAACCTTTAAATCTTTATAAATGATGAGTGAAAAGACAAAATCTGTGAAAATCTGAGCATGTACAGAAATGTAAACATGTACGCACAATTTCATCATGACACAATGACTCTTACCTGGAATGTGAAAAGAATCCATAATTATGGCATGAGTTTAGGAAGCAATATTGTCTGTGTATCGTCACTCTTCCCACAGCTGCTCATCCATAATAAACTAGGAATGTTTCTCTTGACAATATAACCTGCTGGAGAAGGTAGGCGTGGTCATATAATTACCCCATTAACCTGTTGAGAGCCTCCAAAATGTTTCTGAATCACAAGATGCTTACAACGATCCGTCATGCTTTTTGATCCTTTTGTGGGTACTTACTGTTGAAAGAATTCTGAGGAATTTCTTCCTGTGACACATAGGCATCGAAAGGCGTGTACAAACAGGAACCTCATTGAATGTGTAGTGTCATATCATGTTCTTGCACTGTCAAACAAAGGAGTTTTAAAGGGTGTAACTTCAATATAAAAATGATTGACGTCTCGCAACATTTAATCATAAATCAATGACTGTCTTGAGCGGCGATCCAAAGGCGCACACTAGATTTGTGCGTCCGTTGCGTTTGAGGACAGATGGAGAGTTGCTGAGAAGCACCCATATTATGCTGAGGCATGCCATGTTTGTGGTGACCATACACCGGCTAACAAGACAACATGACCTTCTGCGAGGTAAACCGTCATTAGTGCACCTGGACTTCACACTCGCTTTTATAGGCTTTAACTGGACCTGGAACTATACGTGCCTGCTGTAAACATTTGTAAATCATGATATGTTCGAATAGTGGAATAGAGGCGTTTGTATGGTCACTGGGTTAAGACATTGTCTATTGTATAGGAAAAGAGCGGACAATGACAACAAGCTATAGGATATGCAAACAGAGACCCTGATGTAAATGTCTGTTGCTGTGTCAACATTTCCCTGTGTAAATGTCTGTCCTAACCGAAAAGTATAAGAGATGTAACTGAACCATTGTCAGCCATAACACTGTTTACATGACCATAACACTGTTTACATGACCATAGCACTGTTTATGTTACGGGTATCAAAATCAGACACTACCGTAGCAAATGATTTTGGTTGGTGGTTAACTAATTCCACCCGTCGTTGGAATTATCCCTGGAAAACAGAATCATGGAATCAGTGAATGCCAGAGCGAACCACCATCCTTTCTCTCAAATCTCGATCTCTTTATTACAAATTTCACAACTTAGTCACTAAACAAATGTAACATTTCCGCGTGTGTAAACATGTTTCACTTTCAGTGCCCATATGTTATTTTCAACCTAAACACGTTAATACCGTTCTCTACATTCCACATATCCGTGGGCAACATATCTTACTCCAACATTCACATTCACAGACATATTCATGTCCTTATGAAAATAAACAACTCTTTCTTTAAGGTATAAACCTCTCAAAATAATAGATCAAGTTCTAAACTATATATACATACACACACATTCTTGTGTTCCTTTTAGCTGCAAAAATACCTCATACTGATGTGATCATTATAAAATATAGATTATATGCAAATGGCTTTAGTGACAAAACATGAATCATCATACACACAGGGACAACTGCTCAACTCATAAATACATTTTTTTAAATACAATCCAACCATGTAACTACTTATCAACATTAACCACTATTTACAACTTGTCAGGACACCTCAATCACTTGCAACACACATCATCAAGAAGTGAGGACATCAAAACACATACTCATCCACATAGATACACTACTCCTACACTATTCAACTGCTCGTGCCACTGTTTACAATGCCCTTTTCCCGCCGTTGTAAATGCGGTTGTTTAATTCGGCTACACACATCAAACTTTACCTAAACACTCATTCAAGTTTTATTATATCACATACACTTCCGAAGGAAACTATTTTAACCCTCTTTCACTCAGTACCAACCTGGAAAACAGAATCATGGAATCAGTGAATGCCAGAGCGAACCACCATCCTTTCTCTCAAATCTCGATCTGAGAGAAAAGGCAGGTGTCCGTCACCTAGGTACTGCGCTGCAACAATACCCGCACTTTGGTTCCGCTTTGATTCGGTTCCCCCAACATTAACATTTTATTACACAATAAAAGTCGCATTCTACAAAACAGTATGCTGGTATTATTTACCACATAAAGGTGTATCACACACTCCCCAACAAACAAAAGTGGCTCCTGACACAAGTTACTCTGAACACTTTAACTCTTAACATTCACATAACTCAACAAAACCCATTCTAACTTTCATCTAGTGTATCCTATATGTTCTATAACGTGTGTGAGCTCCAGATCTAATCTGGTGAGTATAGGATGTATGTAACTGTCGTTCATGACGTCTCATCCACAGTGAGCTGGGTGCACCACAGGTAGGTAAGGGTATGGGCTGATGGACGGGGGTTGGAAGCGGTGGGGGTATGGTGTACAGAGACAATGGTAAGCACACTGTGCTGGCTGGATTCCAACTGTACTCACAGTGGGCCGCGGTTGATAAGCTGGTTGACCCAGGGATGGGTAAGTAAACACATAACCTGGCCGTCTTTCTCTCGTGGACTGTCTCAGTGGGATTTGATGGTCAGGTTGTGGTGTGGAGACCATGTTCTCTTGATGGACAGCATGCAGTTCCTCTTGAACGGTTGCAGGTTGAAGCTGCTCCATGCCATGTTCATCCGCACTGGATGTCCCCAGTTCCTCATCTCTAACGCTCTCCCTGTCCTGTTCAGGTTCTGCCGGACTAGTTTCTCCCAGGTAAGTTTCGTCCCGTTCAACCCTGTTTTGGAAGTCCGGAGTAACGCGTGACACAGGTAAGTAACGTTCAACTCTTTGTTTCTCCATCGGGATTCGCAACCAGTAACGAGGTACACTTCCCTCTTCCTCAGAGTCACTTATATCTGTTCCCTGTGCCTCTTGTGTGCGTTTTGGGATGTCTCGAGCTCTCTTCCTTCTCTGTTGTGACTCAGTTGTGTTGGTTGTCAAATTTTGAGGAGACTCCACAGGTAGGTCGTTGACTTGCAACAGGAGGTTTCTGTGTAGGATGCGGACTGGTCGGCCTCCCGCCTCCGGGCTTACTTTGTAGACAGGATTATCTCCAACCTGTTCTCTCACAATGTAGATAAGTTGCTCCCAGTACGGCCTAAGCTTTCCAGGGCCCCCTCGCTCACTCAGATTGCGTACCAGGACTCTGTCCCCAAGCTGAAGAACCACACCTCTGCTGCGTTTATCATAGTGTGTCTTCCCTTTGGAACTGGATTGCCGGCTGTTTGCGTCTGCTATTCGGTAAGCCTCGACCATCCTTCCTTTCCATTTCTCAGCATACCCTTTCTGTCCACTAGCTTCAGTTCCCTCCTCTGTTATCAGACCGAAGAGAATGTCCACCGGGAGGCGCGGATGTCGACCATACAACAAATAATACGGGAGAACCCCGTGGCCTCGTGCCTTGTACAGTTATATGCCTGGAGTACATGGGGCAGGTGGTCCTTCCAACTCTCCTTCTCTTTTTCTCCCAAGGTGCGGAGCATCTGTAATAGCGTGCGATTGAATCTTTCTGCAGGATTGCCCTGGGGGTGGTACGGAGAGGTTCTCGAATGGGCGACACCAGCTAGTTGCCTGAGCGTTCTGAAGAGTTCATTCTCAAACTCCCGACCCTGGTCATGGTGTAGTTTGGCCGGGTATCCAAATCTGGGGATGAAATCATTGAAAATCTTGTCAGCTGCCGTCTTACCAGCTTTGTTCCTGGTGGGGTAGGCTTGCGCGAATCTGGTAAAGTGATCAACCACTACCAGAATATACTCGTACCCACCTCTGCTGGTTTCCAGATGAAGGAAGTCGATGCACACCAGCTCAAGGGGCGAAGTCGATGTAATACTTCCCATTGGTGCTCTTTCATGTGTGGCTGGTTTCTTTTGTTTAATGCAAGAACACTTCCTAGTCACATACTCCTCTATCTCTCTTTTCATGAAAGGCCAGTAGAATCGCTCCCTCGCTAGGGTCAGGACTTTTTCAACGCCCACGTGACACATGTTGTTATGCAGCTGGGTGAGTACTGTTCGTTTGTAGGTGGCGGGCAGAACCAGTTGTTGTCGACCTGCACTCTTCCTGTAGAGGAGGTCGTTCCCAATGTGTAATCTGCTCCACTCTCTTAACAGCCTCCTTGTGTGTGTGTCCATTCTCTTCTTGTCATCCTCTGTTGGTGGTGTATTGTTTTCCTTCAACGCCATCACTTTCCCAATAGCGGGGTCTTGTCTTTGTTCCCTCACAAGCTCATCATGACTGACTTCCTGCAGAGGCTCAACTTGTGGTTGGCTGTGGGATGTTAAGTTGAGGGCTGCCACCCAGGCCACATCTCCTTGTTGTGCTCTCCTGCCTCCTTCCCATACAGCGCATACTGCGTCCTCCGATAACTCTTCTGAACACCCAGTCATGAAGGTGTCGATGTCCAGGGGACAGCGTGATAAGGTATCAGCATCCACGTTGATTTTGCCTGGCCGGTATTTGATGTCAAAGTGGAAATCGGCCAGCTGCCCCACCCACCGGTGACCCACTGCGTTGAGTTTGGCAGTACTCAGAATGTATGTGAGGGGATTATTGTCCGTGAAGACTGTGAAGTGCGGGGTGTAGAATAGGTAGTCACGGAACTTCTCACATATCGCCCACTTTAGTGCGAGGAACTCAAGCTTTCCGCTGTGTAGGTGATAATTTTGTTCCGTTGATGTTAGCGTGCGTGACCCATATCCGATCACTCTCATCTTCCCATCCTGGTTCTGGTAAAGAACTGCACCGAGGCCTTTTTGAGAGGCGTCTGTGTGGAGTATGAAGGGCCGATCGAACTCAGGATATGCCAACACTGGGGGCTCCAACAGTCGATCCATAAGCTGTTCCAGGATCTGCTGGTGTCGTACACTCCACTCTACCGGGGTGCGGGAGGATTGTTGATGGCCTTTAGATTTTCCCCGTGGCGGTTTGGGTGTAGTGGTATTGGGTTTTGACTGGAGTAAGTCATACAGGGGCTTGGCTACACGTGAGAAGTCCTGCACGTATGTTCGATAGTAGCTCAGGAACCCAAGCAACTGCCTAACATCTCCAACTGTCTGGGGTGCCTTATCTTTCAGTGCTCGCACTGCTTCAAGGTCTTTGGGGTCTATCCTTACTCCTTCCGCAGATACCAACCGGCCAACATACCGGACCTCCTTGCGGAAGAGCTCGCATTTCTCTGGCTTCAACTTTACCCCGTGACGCTGCAAGGCCTGGAGGACTCTGCGTAGCACCTGCACATGCTCCTCAAAGGACCTGGAGAAGCACAACACGTCATCAAGGTAAGGGATGCAACACTCATCTCTCAGCGTGTCAAGCATTCCTTCCATGCTCCGTTGAAAAGCCGCTGGAGCGTTCGATAACCCAAAGGGTATTCGAACCCACTCGTAAAGCCCCCAGGGGGTTATGAAAGCGGTCAGATACCTCGATCCTTCGGCAATAAAGCCTTGATGGTAGGCTTTCCCTGATCGAGAATCGAAAACCAGGCATATCCTCCCAGGGAGTCAGTGAGGTCCTGAATTCTGGGAAGAGGGTGACGGTCCGGCACGGTCTTGTTGTTGAGAAGCCGGTAGTCCACACACAAGCGTAAGGATCCATCTTTCTTTCTTACACAAATGACCGGGGCTGAGTAGGGCGACTGGGACTTCACGATCCACCCTTTAACCAACAGCTCCTGAATGTACTCCTTGACTTCCCTGTAGAGTGGTTTTGGGATGGATGCGTAGGCCCTCTGAACTGGTATGTCATCCTTAGTTCTGATCTCCATCTGTAGGGAAGGGATACACCCTATGTCGTCGCTGTTACGGGCGAATGCTCCACATTCTTCGCTGAGCACCTCATTTACCGCCTGTTGTTGTTCAGAGGTAAGGTGACTGATATCGACAGGAGGAAGCCAGGACTCGGACGAAGAGGTACTGGGGGAAGAGACACTATTTACCTTGACTGATGTCATCTTACTTGGTGTGGGACAGGCCTGATGTGACTCTGGTGCATCTGTCTCAAGAACCTTGACTACCTGTTGGATAGTTCCCAGAGGTGTTCTCCTTGGCAGCATGACATCATGCTTTGAGTGGTTGGAGATGGGTACCCTAACATAAGGTCGTCGGATGTTATTGATTTCCAAGAGGCCCTCTCCTACACTCAACTGCCCTAAGACAACGCTTTCCTCTACTGGTTCGTATAGAACAATGGGGTCTGACAAATCAAAGTTTGGGGGTATTCTGCACCACACCTGAACTGTTCTGCCAGGGGGGATGATAGCATGGTTTCTGCCAACTCTTATAATGACTGGATCACTGTGTGTCCTAGAAGGCACCTGGCTGACATTCACAATGGCCTCCAACTGTTCCTCCCCTACTCCGAATGCACTGCAGAGAAGGCTGACTACCGTTGCAACTGCATCGCCCGAAGACTCTTTCCTTCTGATGATCTCCTGTAGTACATTGGCTCCTAGAAGGGGCTGAGGCAGTGGCAGCGGACTGACTAGGAACGGGGCCTGTATGGTAAGATTGGGGTCTTCATTCCCAGCTAGATTTACGGTGAGCTCCACCCATCCACTGTAGGGGACGGCATGGCCCGTGACTGCATAAACGCCAAGTCCTTCATCTAAAAGCTCAGAGATGGGCTTCACTGTCTGATTTGGATTGTGAGTGTCAGCCCATTGTTGGTCGACTATGCTCACCTGCGAGCCTGAATCAAACAGGACTGTAACTGGGTACCCTCCAATTAAACATTTCAGTAGACTTTTTTTTCCAATTAGGGGGGCCTTGCAGGTGATGTTACTCTGCCTGGTTAGGGTTTGGGATCTTTGTCGTTTGCTGTTTATTACTGTTTGGGACTGAAGCTGTTCACTGGTCTCTGGGCGTCCCTCCACAAAGACCGATCCGCGTTTCCCTGAACCCTGAATCGTTGCAGACATCCCACTGCTCTGTGTCCTGCCTCTCCACACATGAAGCAATGGTTACACTCTTGTGCATTCTGTTCGGTGCATTTCGGACATCGAGCCGGTCTTCCTCTCACCTGGACTGCAGGTTGTCCCAGCTGTGGTTGGACAGGTCTGCAGGGGTTAGATGAGAAGGAGAGCAAGACACCCGAGTACTTGCTGCCCGCTGTTCCATCAACGAAGCCACCATGTGTGTCAGAGTCTCCACCTGAGAAGTGAGCTGTTGCATCGTCTGGAGATTTTTATTGTCTGATGCTGTATCCCGCGACTTGTGATTGTTATGGTCCCTCTCCTCAACCTTGGCACTGCATGCTTGTGTTGTCTTTTGTCGAGGGGTTGGCCCAGCCTGCGCTGGTGTTCATTCTCATCGCTTATTATCTCCATGACCTGACGAAGGATTTCCTCATCTGTGACTTGACTGTTTGAGATTAGAGGCCTCAGTCTCTGCCGGACGTTGGTATGTTTTGTCCCCAAACCCTGATAGATGGTATGGAGGAACACCTCCTGGATGGTCTTGGGATCATATGAAATGTCGGCACTGGTCTGACGAGACTGGAAAAGGATTTTCTGCTTGAGCCCAATCATCCGATAGAGAAACTGCTGTGGAGGTTCCTGGTCTGATTGCCTGGCGCACATCAATTCCTGGAACATTTCAGTCGTTGCCTTCTCTCCGAGGTGAGACCTGAGGAAACCTTTGAGTTCCGATACTGTGATTGAATCTTTGTTTACCAGCATATCCTTAAACGCCCTGGTTTGATGATCCTCAGCACCCCTCTGACCACTTCTGCGTCTGTGAAGCCCTCCTTCACCCCTTCGTCGATTTGTTTGCTGATGTTGTTGTAGGTTAAATCAGAGTTCTGATCTCCAAGCTGACCACCATGTACTTTGAAGTCTCTGCGCTGGAGATAGGAGAGGTCCTTCAGTACTGCTGAGCTCTCCGTGGTCATCTGTGGCCTACAGTGTAACTCTGACTCACTCCGGTGGGGGTAAGTTGTAGGGTCATGTCGTCGCAGTTTCTCCCCCAGGTCTTCATACACTTGCCTCAGTTGTTCTAATGACTGTGTTGTGGTAGTGGTGTGAGTGGTAGTGTGTGGTTGTGTTGGCATTACCGTGCTGTTGGGGTAAGAATGAGGTTGTGATGTAGTGTGTGGGATAGTAGTGGATGGGCTGTGACTAGGTGTAACACATGTATTACTATCACTCACTGGAAAATTAACAGTAACCTCAGCATTAATTACATTACATATTAAATCATTCAAAACCAACAACTGACCCATACCTTCATCCTCAAGTCCTAATAAAGTGTCAGATTGCATGTATGAAACGACATACTCCATGCAGCCTTCTTCGTCATTTGGATTCAGCTCTTTTTCACATTGGCTACCGCTTGCAATGTCTTTTGCAACCTCATAGATGTTGTTGCTTGAGAGTCTGAATAATTGTTTCTTGATGCTCCATACTAAATCTTTACGAGCGGTTGACATGGTGTGCAGTTCTAATGTCCCGTTGTGGTGTGTGGGTTCAGTGAATCAGTGGTGTAGTGATTTGGTAAGTGACCGGTGTGTGTGTGTCCACCTCCCGATCACAGGTGAAGTTCACCTGACGCTGCTGTGAGATCACCACAGGATCAGTGTGTAGCCCTCCGGTGAGTAGCGTGCGCTGGCCTCAGGATCAGTAGTGCGGCTCCTAAGCGAGGTGGAGATCCCTTTCGTCTGGTTCCCCTCCTCGGACGCCCACGAGTTGACTCCCGGCCTGCCACAGCGTCTTGTCACCTTGGTCGCGTGGTTCTAGTATCTCTAGATCTGCTCCCCCGATAGTTGTGATGAGGAGAGATCCCAGGACGAGCCCCCACAGTTTGTTACGGGTATCAAAATCAGACACTACCGTAGCAAATGATTTTGGTTGGTGGTTAACTAATTCCACCCGTCGTTGGAATTATCCCTGGAAAACAGAATCATGGAATCAGTGAATGCCAGAGCGAACCACCATCCTTTCTCTCAAATCTCGATCTCTTTATTACAAATTTCACAACTTAGTCACTAAACAAATGTAACATTTCCGCGTGTGTAAACATGTTTCACTTTCAGTGCCCATATGTTATTTTCAACCTAAACACGTTAATACCGTTCTCTACATTCCACATATCCGTGGGCAACATATCTTACTCCAACATTCACATTCACAGACATATTCATGTCCTTATGAAAATAAACAACTCTTTCTTTAAGGTATAAACCTCTCAAAATAATAGATCAAGTTCTAAACTATATATACATACACACACATTCTTGTGTTCCTTTTAGCTGCAAAAATACCTCATACTGATGTGATCATTATAAAATATAGATTATATGCAAATGGCTTTAGTGACAAAACATGAATCATCATACACACAGGGACAACTGCTCAACTCATAAATACATTTTTTTTAAATACAATCCAACCATGTAACTACTTATCAACATTAACCACTATTTACAACTTGTCAGGACACCTCAATCACTTGCAACACACATCATCAAGAAGTGAGGACATCAAAACACATACTCATCCACATAGATACACTACTCCTACACTATTCAACTGCTCGTGCCACTGTTTACAATGCCCTTTTCCCGCCGTTGTAAATGCGGTTGTTTAATTCGGCTACACACATCAAACTTTACCTAAACACTCATTCAAGTTTTATTATATCACATACACTTCCGAAGGAAACTATTTTAACCCTCTTTCACTCAGTACCAACCTGGAAAACAGAATCATGGAATCAGTGAATGCCAGAGCGAACCACCATCCTTTCTCTCAAATCTCGATCTGAGAGAAAAGGCAGGTGTCCGTCACCTAGGTACTGCGCTGCAACAATACCCGCACTTTGGTTCCGCTTTGATTCGGTTCCCCCAACATTAACATTTTATTACACAATAAAAGTCGCATTCTACAAAACAGTATGCTGGTATTATTTACCACATAAAGGTGTATCACATTTACATGACCATAACACTGTTTACATGACCATAACACTGTTTCCATGACCATAGCACTGTTTACATGATTATAACACTGTTTACATGACCATAACACTGTTTCCATGACCATAGCACTGTTTACATGACCATAGCACTGTTTACATGACCATAGCACTGTTTGCATGACCATAGCAGTGTTTCCATGACCATAGCACTGTTTACATGACCATAGCACTGTTTACATGACCATAGCACTGTTTACATGACCATAGCACTGTTTACATGACCATATCACTGTTTGCATGACCATAGCATTGTTTACATGACCATAGCACTGTTTACATGAACATAGCACTGTTTACATGACCATAGCACTGTTTACATGACCATAGCACTGTTTACATGACCATAGCACTGTTTTGATCTGTGGCTGTGAGAGGCTTGTTTCAACTACTCTAAAACTGTAATAAACTGTTATCGTGTAAACTTGGAACCGTTCTTACTTTTACGTCTGAATTAATTGTCTGCTGTTATTCAAGTGTTTGGAACATTGATACGTGTAGAGGGATAGCATTTCTAATTTATTCCTTTTTAAATATACAAAACATTTGTAGACCTCTTGGTAAGATTTGATTGACACAGCAACTTTTCAGGCCTCCAACAGATGTGTGTGGGGAAGGTAAATGAAATGTAACACAAGAAGAGAATGTCAGCGATGCAATGCTCCATGCAAATCATTTCTTAAAATACCAAAGTTTCCAAAAAGTAAGTCAAATAAGGCCTGTATGTATGGCCTGTCGTAACGCCACTTGCAATAATTATGTTGCAACCTATTGTGGTCCCACCATCTTCTCCACTGACACCCGTGCACCTGTACTATCTAATGTAGGTGTCTTGGCCAGACAGAAAATCACAGCTGGATATGCAGTACGTTTACATAAGAATGACAGACACATTGCTGGTGTTCAGTCATCTTCTTATCATGATGTGAATGGTTTACCAGCCCAGAACGTCACACACTTTATTGTATTTAACAACAGGTTTTATTATATGTTTAAATAATAACATTATTGCATATGACAATATTGAGAGGGTGAGTTCTCTTGGGTGCCATCGCATGGCTGTGACTGTCTTATAACACATCCCGACGCTCCATTGGAAATAACGTATTGCCACAGATATGCCATCACTGCCTGAGATATGGGGAGGAGTCGGAGATGAGAGGACTGTGGACGACTAGATGGAAAAGTGACCTGTTGTTCTCACGCTCAGTCAGGTTATTTGTGCTTAAAATACCTCTTCTTCCTGTTAGTGCCTCAAATTGTTCACTCGCTCAACTCAGTCAGACACACAGACAATCTCTCTCTCTCTCAGCCTTCTCCTTCGCCCATCTCCTTATTTCCCATTTCTCTCTCTCTCTCTCTTTCTCTATCTTCCCTGATCTCTCCACGAAGCTGCAGTAAGTAGATGTCAGTGTGAGACCAGAGAATGATGAGGCTTCCCTCCCTGTGGAGTTAAACGGCAGAGTCAGACAGCCTTCTGGTGGACACCGATCGGACTACCTTCCGGCGTCTTGTACTTCACTCTCCCGTGTGATTGATTGGCACTTGAAGACGGAGCCCTTGAAGTGAAGCGTTTCTTTTTCCTTGAAGCATAAATACCCCTCTGGACTTATTAAGAGAATAATGAAGACGGATATGTACTGAAGGGTGTTAACTGGACCAAACGCACTTCAACCATGAATACCACGCGACAGCACCACAACGGATCGTTCCACCTCCGCAACCACAGCTCCGGAGCTCTTTCCCTCAGACATCAGCAGCTTCCGGCTGGGGCTGAGAAACACCAGGGTCCACCGGGGTGCTACGAGCAGCTGCTCATTTCCACGGAGGTCTTCCTCATGCTGGGCATATTCAGTCTGCTGGAGAACGTCCTGGTCATAGCCGCCGTCGTCAAGAACAAAAACCTCCACTCCCCCATGTACTTCTTCATCTGCTCGCTGGCCGCGGCCGACATGCTGGTCAGCGTCTCCAACGCCACGGAGACCGTCGTCATGGTGTGGATCACGGACAGCGGCGGCCTGGAGGCGGGCGGCGGCGGCGTCATCAAAAGCGTGGACAACGTGTTCGACTCCATGATCTGCAGCTCCCTGCTGGCGTCCATCTGGAGCCTGCTGGCCATCGCCGTGGACCGCTACGTGACCATATTCTACGCGCTGCGCTACCACAACATCATGACGGCGCGCCGGGCGGCCGCCGTCATCGCCGGCATCTGGACGCTGGGCACGGCGTCGGGCGTCCTCTTCATCGTCTACTCGGAGAGCACCACGGTCCTCATCTGCCTCATCGTCATGTTCTTCAGCATGCTGGCACTCATGGCCTCCCTTTACGTCCACATGTTCCTGTTGGCGCGGCTACACATGAAGAGGATCGCGGCGTTGCCGGGCAACGGGCCCATCCTGCAGGCGGCTAACATGAAGGGGGCCGTCACCCTCACCATCCTCCTGGGCGTGTTCGTGGTGTGCTGGGCGCCCTTCTTCCTCCACCTCATCTTGATGATCTCATGCCCCAGGAACCCCTACTGCTTGTGCTTCATGTCGCACTTCAACATGTACCTCATCCTCATCATGTGTAACTCGGTGATCGACCCACTGATCTACGCCTTCAGGAGCCAGGAGATGAGAAAGACGTTCAAGGAGATCTGCTGCTGGTATGGGTTTGGCTCTCTGTTGTGTCTCTATGTGTGAAATGCCCAGCAGATCCTGGATCTTGTGGGTATAGATTATGCGAACTAATCAGGGATAAGGTTGACTCGTTAAAAGATACAGAATTATATTCTTTGAAAAAAATGAGATTTTTTTGTCTTGCCTGATCTATATAACAATGCAGAAATGGTCGAAGTTGGAGGATTCAAATTCTACAAACCCCTCATTACAATTTTCAACAGATTGATTTTAATTTTGATTTCCTACAAAGTTACAGAGGTTTTGGTATATTTTATTCCAACACATATTGTACATGATTGAAAACTGTGAAATGGTTGTGTGAATACTTGACTGGTAACTCATTTGAATTTTTAAGTGCTGTGTTTTAAATCATTCACTCAAGTTAAGTGAAGTTTTGTGGTAAAACTATCTCAGCTTGTCAACGTATTTTATTGTAAAATGTACTGAAGAACATAGTATCATTCTGAACAATGACATTCTTTTAACAAGCCATGCAACATCTACGCAGATAAAACCATATATCACATTAATAAATATTGTAAAAAATATCCCAAAAATACTAAATACATGTGTATACAATCAAATTTTTAAATTGTAAAAATGAAAAAATATGGACAATACGAATAGATTTTCAGAATTATAAATGTATCAGTAAACACTACAGGGATATCAGTCTGGCAGTCATGAGTATGCAAATTACGTTCAATTAAGACGTCTAGCGTTTAATCGGACACTTTTATAAATTATGGGTGTGGCCTAGGTGATGACGAGGGGGATGTGCCTGTTCTGTGCTCCCAGGGTGCGAAAAAAACGACTATGGATTAATCCGAGGTGTTATCTTTGATAACACCTTAAGTTTATCTATATCTGAATTGTATGGAATTAGACCGGTTCAAGGAACATCGATTATGGCGGTTTGTTATCACGTGATGTGATTGCAATTGATGGTCGATCCAATTGCATTAAAATATACTTTTTCAAACGAATATCTGAGGATAGCCAATGGGCACCCCCTGATCACATGATCAAACATGTGGTGGCAGACTCAATGTGTTGACATGGGTTTATGCAAAATAGTAATAGCACGCATGCCTAATATATTGGTATACGTACTAACAACTTATGTTATACCCGAGGCTCCATTCAATAAGATTGTGGGAAACATTCAGCAAAGGGCAATACAAAAATACATTGTTACATGCATAGGGTCCTGTGTTGTGCATGTAAACATCAATAACAGCATACGTGACAAATGTAATCAAAACTGCTACATAGAGTAAACGACATAAATGTTATATGTTTAGCAAAAAGCACAGATAGAGGATGGGGACGTGATGAGCATCATATGTTTATTCAGTGATATGTGCAAGTAAAATGCCTCAGTGTACAACTTGATTGATTGAGTGTACTTTTATTGCTGTAGCCTACATACGTTATTCAGATAATAATTGTGTACATTTTTGGTGCAGCGCTTCCGGAAAGTATTCAGGGCACATCACTTTCCACTTAGCTGTGTTGTGTTGTGGGCTAAATCATAGATACATTTATTTGTCATCAAACTGCACAGTACATAATGACAAAGCGAACAAAAATGTTTTAAATGTTTGCCAATTTATTGGAAATGCTTCTAGTCCGCTATACACATTTGGATTTCGAAAGTTTTCCCAATTCTTCCTTGCAGATCTTTTCAAACTCAGGTTTGGGAATGAAATCGATGAGCTGCAATCTTGAGGTGTCCCCACAGATGGGGAGATCAATGGGGTTCAAGTCAAAGTCACAAGCTTGTCATTTTCATGCTGAGACACAAATCTTCGCCCCAGTTTGATGTCCTCTGAATCATGTTTTCTTCAAGGCCCTCTGTATTTGCTCTGTTTACTTCATGCCTGGTCTCTCAGACAGAAAGTACTAGACAGGTATTGAGCGTGACCTTGTTTTCACCAGATGTCGCACTTAGCAGGCAATTATCCAAATAGTTCAATGTTTGTCTTTTCAGACCAGATAATTTTTCGCCGCAAGCTCTCATAGTCCTTCATTAGCCGGGTCATATGGCATTTACTGAGTAGTGGCTGCCTTCTAGCCAATTCACCATAGAGGCCAGAAGGATACAGAGATGGTTGCCCGTCTGGTAGTTTCTCCCATCACTGCAAATTAACTCAGAAGCTCTGTAAAGTGGCCATTTAGTTCTTGGAGACCTCCTTGACCTTGGCGCTACTTGCTTGGTTTATCGTTCTACTTTATCCATTGGTTGAAGCTTGGCCTCTAACAGGGGCAATGGATTGCAAGTAGGCAGTAGGCAGCCCAGGACTTCCAGTCAAACAGTCATCTAAACATGGACATAAAAGTGTCTCCAACAACCCTACAATTTCTGAGCAATTGTCAAAAAAGCTAAATTGTTAGAAACACCCTCTGTGTCCTTTACCTACCAGATCAGATCGCCTGAGCCAGCGCCTGCAAATGGGTTAACGGTGATGTCATTAGTCCAAATTACCCTGCTGTCAAAGCCGCAAGCGTCCTTACGCAGCAAAGCAAGATAGGCTATTGGGAACAGCTATTTAATTCACTGAGTCACAGTCATCACTTTAAAAATCCCATGATAAAGGGGTCATCTCAAAGATGAAATAGGTTTAAATGCAAAGCTTTTGTCTAATGGTGTTGTCCGCTTAAAAGAAACCAAAAACGATACAGGAAATAAACAATTCCAGATAAAGTGTCACTGTTGAATTATTTTCCTTTATTAGTCCAACGCATTGACAATAACACACTTTAGTGAAAGCTATTAAGTCGCCAGACGACCAGCACAGTTCTAGATAGGCCTCGTTTTTTAAATGAATCCATTGCCTCTTCAATGAAACAACTGTTGATTATATGTTTATGAAGATACTGCTTCTCATAGACAAACGCTGAAGGTCGAATTAAACTAAAATGTCAATGCCTGTGTCACTTAGCTCTATTAAGGTTACAATTAGCCAGGGAGTCCGATGTCTCCTCTTTTGTTAACAAAACAGGTCTGTGTCAATCGGATATATTTGCCAAGGCAGAGCACAATGACGGCAGTGTCATCCAGGTGCATTTGAAAGGTTCTATCTCTTTTGAGGTCACCAACGCATCTCCTCTGGTTCGTACCGGACCTGTTTTTTCTGGGAACTGCAACAAAAGAGAAGGCTGGTAGAAGAATGGTTTTACACAGAACAGTATTAAGATCATCTGTTTGCAAAGGATGTTCTTACAATTCACACAATACCCATAACCTTCTAGCGCTCCACGGGCTGAACAATTGGAGATCTTTTTCTTTTTTAGCGTAACTAGCATCACTGACTCTTAATATCTATAGAATGTTCACTTCTATGGGGGCATCCATGGAGCATGTCTAACACGTTGTAAACAGGCCATACATGAGTGCGGATCATTTTGTCGGATTTCATCCAACGCACGATCAAAGGGATAAAGGGGTGTTAGGGCATCGGAATGCCGAGCACGGAAGTCCATCTCAATGCCCCGTCCAACACAGTCATTTGAAATCAACTGAGGATACAGCGCTGCATACATAACCAATCTATCACAACGGAATTTATTCTTGAGGGTAATTTAATTTTTGCGAAGAAATTCACTTCTGTCCACCTGGGGTGAGGAACGTGACCTGTGAACGTTAGCATTTGAATCGTTTGTTATGCCACAACTAGACCATTTAACCAATCAGTATATGTTTTTAATGCCATATCTTTGCAAGATGCATAATATACATGCACTATTGCTCAAAGGTTCAGGGTCACTTAGTCGCCCTTGATTTTCTTAAAATATAAATTCAATGAGTTTGAATAGCAAATATAGCAAAATGAATAGGAACTAGGAACTCATAGATTTTTTAACTAAAACAATACTTGTGTCCTACAAACTTCCGGCTATTGCTTCCATCGAAGAGTCATACACTTGCTGTAATTACAGCATTGCAGACTTTTGGCATTCTAGTTGTCAGTTAGTTGTGACTGGCCACTCCATTATAAACAAAATACCAGCTGATTGCTTTTTTTCTAAATAGTTCTTGCATATTTTGGAGCTGTGCTTTGGGTCATTGTCATGTTGTAGGAAGAAATTGGTTGTTCACAGGGTGTCACGGCGTTGCAAAATGGACTGATAGCTTTCGTTCTTTAAGATCTGTTACCCTGTACAAATCTCCTACATTACCACCACTAAACCACCCCCAGATCATCACATATCACCCTCTGGGATGTTTCCTTCTTAATCAGAACATTTAATTTACGATTTCCCAAAACACATTAACCTACCCAGCAATTGAAGTAAAAAGAAAACATGTTTATTTCTAAACTTGCTTAAAACAAACATAATATTGAGAACCTTCAAATATACTGTCAGGAAAGAGTTAACACCATAAAACTGATTTCTTATTGCAGTGGTTTTACTTTTTTCATAATATCTCAAGGTTCAAGTCATTTCATAAACAACTCAACCTAATTACCAACCCACTCGTCTGCATGTAGACTGATGGACACTAAAATGTAGGACAAAAAAGGTTGGCTATAGTCTCAGCGTGGGTGTAGATAAGGGGCCACTTTTATACAAAATATTCTTTGCCTGGTCTAGGAAATGTTAAGCCTCTTAAAGACACAGCCAACAGTTATATACAAAAACAACTTATACGATAAAACATGGCCTCTACATTAAGTTAGTCTAGAAAAAACATTTCTGAGAAGGCTTATCACCTTCTGAGTCTCCTATAAAATGGCTACTAAAGGACTTTGTATGGAGAGTATCATATCCTGGCAAGTTATCTATTTAGTAACCTGCTTTTTGACATCAAATAATCATATAGCAGAGGTTGTAAATGCCCTGAATGTTCTTTATGTGCGAGATAGGAGGCACCATGCTGTGGTTTACATCGCTGCAATCCCAAAAACGAGATCATCATTATGTGTTGAGGAGCATCAATGTCCTCTTAATTGGAGTCATCGTGTGTTTCTGCTGTGAAAGGACGATCCCAAACCCAAAGCGGCATGAACATTTTGTATGCAAAGCCATGGATCATGAATATTATAATTGGAAAATTTGTGTGAAAGTGTGAATAGAACCCAGTGAAAAAAAAAACACTTCTCAAAAGGACATTGTATCAAAAAACAAAACAATTGAGGTGGAAATTAAAGAGCTCACAGAATCTTATATTTATTTATCTCCTTAAACCTGAACAATATCAGGCATACAATAATGACTGCGTTTTCCTGCATCCTTAAAATTGCAGATTCAGTTGACAACCACCTATATTGAAGTTTTGCCAAATGACTAATAATGTCACACAGCCTTGGATGACTCAGAGCGTAATCTTTTCATAAAGTTTTACAAACAGTGAGATGAATAAGGTCACATTTGGGCACGGAGTTGCCTAGCAACTGGCCATAGGAGCAAACAAACACAACTGGGTTTAACAATTATTGCTGCAATGTAGTCCAAATTCTAATAAAACCCCCAACCCAATTATAAGTGGTCAACTTAGGTCTCTCTGACTTAATTAGGAATAGGATTTGTCAAATGAGCGTCAAAAAATATATATATTGCCACGGAAATATATTTTATTTAATAACTAATTCCTAAACCATTAAAATCATTTTCCAGTACCGCATTTGGTATAACATTGATAAAGAGCCAACAGATGACCTTATTATAAACAATACTTGATCTTGTTTTTTCAACCCATCAACTAAATATTTTTCCACATGCAACAACACATCGCTTCCCCATTGTAAGACATACACACATACATAGCACACTATACATAAATAACATAGGTTCTGAGACAGTTATAGTGCTATAATACTTTGTCCATGTTGTCATCTGGTGTCATCTCGTACTCCTTATGGACGTCCAACGAGCCGTATAGAGACTCCAAAATGACTAGTATCCGACTCTGAATGGAGTTGACCTGTTCGATTGGACAGTACTCATCCAGACTAGATCTGCAGAACAAACACAACGTGTAAATCACCAGTCACATTCCCCAATAACATGTTTAAATGAGTCATTAAAAGATACTTTCATCTCGTTAGTGGAGATCATTATTACACGGAACAATAAAACAACTACTCTCTGAGAAATGTGAAGCCAAATTGGCATTATTTTATGACAACATGATATTTACAAGGAGCAGATCAACGTGGCATTAGTACTAACTAAACTGTGACAAGTTTCATGTTAAGCAGTCTACAGTATATATAATCTGCATGAGCCATGTTCAGGCTGAAAACATTAAGCGGTCTACATCATATATGATCTGCATGAGGTGACGAGGCAAAGCTCTCGATCTACCGGTCAATCCTTGTTCCTACCCTCACCTATGGTCATGAAAGCTGGGTCATGACCGAAAGAACGAGATCGCGGGTACAAGCGGCCGAAATGGGTTTTCTCAGAAAGGTGGCTGGCCTCTCCCTTAGGGATAGGGTGAGAAGCTCAGTCATCCGAGAGGAACTCGGAGTAGAGCCGCTGCTCCTTTGCGTAGAAAGGAGCCAGTTGAGGTGGTTCGGGCATCTAGTACGAATGCCACCTGGGCGCCTCCCTAGAGAGGTGTTCCAGGCACGTCCAGCTGGGAGGAGACCTCGGGGAAGACCCAGGACTAGGTGGAGAGATTATATCTCCACACTGGCCTGGGAACGCCTCGGGATTCCCCAGTCACAGCTGGCTAATGTTGCCCGGGAAAGGGAACTTTGGGGTCCCCTGCTAGAGCTGCTACCCCCGCGACCCGACCCCGGATAAGCGGTTGAAGATGAGATGAGAGATGAAAGGTGATGAGGGTGGGTTTGGGCAGTGCCAACCTACCTTGACACAGTGACGAGGGTGGGTTTGGGCAGTGCCAACCTACCTGGACACAGTGACGAGGGTGGGCTTGGGCAGTGCCAACCTACCTGGACACAGTGACGAAGGTGGGTTTGGGCAGTGCCAACCTAACTGGACACAGTGACGAGGGTGGGCTTGAGCAGTGCCAACCTACCTGGACACATGACGAGAGTGGGCTTGAGCAGTGCCAACCTACCTGGACACAGTGACGAGGGTGGGCTTGGGTAGTGCCAACCTACCTGAACTCTGTGACGAGGGTGGGCTTGAGCAGTGCCAACCTACCTGGACACAGTGACGAGGGTGGGCTTGAGCAGTGCCAACCTACCTGGACACAGTGACGAGGGTGGGCTTGGGCAGTGCCAACCTACCTGGACACAGTGACGAGGGTGGGCTTGAGCAGTGCCAACCTACCTGGACACAGTGACGAGGGTGGGCTTGGGCAGTGCCAACCTACCTGGACACAGTGACGAGGGTGGGCTTGGGTAGTGCCAACCTACCTGGACACAGTGACGAGGGTGGGCTTGGGCAGTGCCAACCTACCTGGACACAGTGACGAGGGTGGGCTTGGGTAGTGCCAACCTACTTGGACACAGTGACGAGGGTGGGCTTGGGCAGTGCCAACCTACCTGGACACAGTGACAAGGGTGTGTTTGTGCAGTGCCAACCTACCTGGACACAGTGACAAGGGTGGGCTTGGGTAGTGCTTGCAGGATAAGCTCCACAGCCAGGACAAGTCTCTCAATCTCCTCCTCACTACTGATATGGTGGGGTAGTTCTGAGAAGTCACAGGTCAACCCTGCCTGGTGAACCTTCATCATCATCGTCATTATAATGAGGGAGAAGAAGGGAGAGACATTCACTGGTCAGACCTGGTGCACCATCATCATCATCACTGCCCTATTAGATACTGGTACCCAAATAGGCACCAGGAAGGGAGACAATAAAATGAGACACCCGCATAATTAATTGTTTCTTCTCCTCACGATGCCTTTCTGAGTAAAAGGTTGGAAAGCGTCAGGAAGCCAGAAAGCAGTTAATGACACGGGGTATAATTAGCAACAGAAGTTTATCATCGTTAGTGCCACATTATGGTCTTCCTCGTCTCTCGTTTTCCTTCCCTTAACTTGAAATAAATGTAATTACCAACGTAGACAGAATAGGAAACACAAGTAGAAGTGACAACGTCGGTGAAAGGACACATTTATTTACCATTTCGTAGTCAGGGGACTCAACACGATTCTGCAGGCTGACCACTAATTTCACCAGAGAGTTCATTCTGAAAAAAAACAACAGAGATGTCACTTTTTGCTAGTCAACTCCAAAAACTGTACTACCCCTGTATCGCTTCATATAAATGACAACCGTAAAAACTTAAGCCAGATAACTAAGAGATTAACCAAAAGACAACTTGGATTCCCAACCAAAAAGTATACAAACTGTTAATAGGAGGAAAAGAGATTGTGAGAGATGAGGAACTACAGTAGGCAAATCTCAACCTAATTTTATCCATCTACACTTCCTAGTTTACCTCACTAGCCAGTGCAAAAATATCTGGTACTGAGAGGAAAAAAGACTCAGCCAAATTCAGCCTGACACCTGCCTGGCATCTAGAGCAGATTTAGCCAAGATTGGCAGGCAGTTTACTGAAAGGCGGGCAGAGATTTAGAGTACCCAGGGTTGGCAGCCCAGCGTCTGACAGTCTCCTCACAATCGTCTTCCACCAGGTCTGCAAACGCTGCCTCCAAATCCTCCAACTGGCGGACACGTCTCTCCACACAGTCTGTCAATTCCTCCTGGAAGTCGACACAAAGCCAACGGAAAACACCACACGATTCAGAAGGACACATCCACCGACACACAAACAACCTTTGGAGAATACAGGGTTTTTGTCTTACCTCGTTTAGGTCTTCACTAGGTCTCCTGAAGCTGTATAGCTCCTGTAGAATAGTGTACTCCTCCTACGGTATTGATGATGCAGAGAAAAACAACTGAGTGCCAAGAACAAACTTACATCTGAATACTCTCGAACACTTTTGCAGACTCTAATTGGGGGGGATCGTTTACTTAAAACAGCATTTATCTGTGGGCTGTTCATTACTCCAGCTTGAAAAGATTTCGCCAAAAGCATTTTTTGCCTATCAACAGTCAAATCTTTAAGAAAGAACACTTTCACAGAGAAAAGAAAACCCTTCAATTAGAATCTGCAAAAAGGAAAAAAGATAATTATTATACACTGTTTTCTTTAAAAGGCCAGGACTGGTTTGTAAAGAGTCAGATAATTGCTATTACCTGGGTATACAAATCCTTGAAGGGATTCTTACAAGAGAAAAAATCGAGATCGATGTCAAGTATATATGGATCCGTTGTTTTTATAACAGACAGAAGGCTGTGCACAGCGTGGGCCGTCGAACCCTCATCAGTGTCCGTTTTTGAACAATGCTGTTTGCATGAGTCCTTATCCACCTCACTGTTTTCAAGGCAGCTGCTTCCTGGCGTTTTACTGCCACCTAGTGGCTGAACTCTGTCATTACAGCTACTGGAGCTTATCTCAGGCTCGGAACCTGAGGCAGAGGAACGTTTAGCACTGGCCATATTCCCAGCTAACGTGCTCTCTGTCCTGGGCCTTTTTGCAGGGCTCATCCCCTCTTTCTCCCAGGCATCACTTATGCAACAATCAAGAGGGTTCACAAGGACAACGCTTAATCCCAACGATTTAGGATTCTCCAGCTGATCGTGAGGAACATACAGGCCGTCGCTTAAAAAGTAATCGTCCTTACTTGTAACTCTGAAACAAAACAAAAGAAACAACAAAAAACATCTTTGGGTCAAACCATTAAATCTTGTCTGGAAGTGATAAGAAGAACAGCGTCAAGTAAGTCTGGTTATTCACCTAATAGTGGTTGTACTGGAGTCTTTTCCCACCAAAAACTTGTGCTCCCCTTCCTTGATCTGCTGTGCCCAGTAGGGGTGGAGCCATGCCACATGAGACACATGCCCGGCATAAACCATGGGCATGATCCAGTTCTCGATGCTCAGTTCACTGCAAACGGGGGAGAAATACATAGTCAATGCGTGCTTTCAGGTACAGTGGTCCTCAGTGTTCACCCTCCCTTTCCCACATTTCAATGTGTCACAACATGAAATCAATACGGATCCAATCAGGGTTTTATGCAATGACCAGCACAAAAATGTCCACGAAAGTGAAAAATAAAACCTATTTTTGTTCTAAATTGCAAATACAAAACATTATTGACTGCATATGTATTCAAGCCAGCCAATATCTGGTAATGGCAACTTTGACAGATTATTTATGAAGTATGGGCGGCAGTGGCTCAGTGGGTTGAGTCGGTTGTCTATCAATCGATAACCCCAGCTGCATGGTAGACGCGGTCGTCAGTGTATGAAAGAGTGAATGAAGGGGTGAATGTGACGCAGGATCTGTACAGCGCTTTGGATAAAAGCGCTATATAAGTATAGTTTGAAAGCTAGACCTAGATCTCTTTCAACAAAGTCTGTCAAAAGCTGTTCACTGTGGCCAAAAGTAACATACATTAGCAGATTACTTTTTTCGATGCCCTGCTATTGTTGTCTGCAATTCTCATTAATAGACAATGTGCTTACATCTTTCATGGCTAATTATATTGTTTTAATCACATTCTAATGGTTTACAATATAAGTTTGACTGTAAGTTGCAAGCTAGCAAGGACATGAGATATAAGCTTTATTCATCGTTTAAAAAACCCTGATTGGTTCTTTTGTAGAACATTGGACTTTTTGCCTTGTCATGAAATCGTTTGATTACATATTGCAACACAAAATGTGGAAAAGGGGGTTAATACTTATGTTAGCCACTTAATTTGCATTACTGTTAATACCAGGTCCTTTTTTTAACCAACACGACCTGTTCTCTCCTAAATTGCATGTTGCCAATTTTCGTGTTATGAGCTTGTCTTGTTTCTCCACATACTAGGAAAGCCTTTCATCTTGCTTTCAAACTGTTTACTCAGGCAGGAAGTAGGGCGCTTAGATGAGGGCCCCTCAAGCTAATGACGATAATTGAGCTTGCATGAACACCTGACAAGACAAAGTGAGTGGCTACAGCACAATATGACGACAACATAGAACCATTCCTGCATCCTCCACCATACCTGGACAGGCCTATAGCAGGACTACCAGCACGTCCGGTATGACACACACTGGAAAAGCACCTGGTTTGCAACTACACAGCTGAACTCTGATTGGGTAACTTTGCACAATGCAAAACCTGAAGAGCTACAGGTCATATTTTGCTTAATACATTGTTGTCTTTATTCTAGAACACTTAATGAGAGATTATTTTAGCAAATACAGACAGAAATACATTGAAATAAGTGAGATGGTATCTCTGCGGTCTACGTCATTGTTTGACTAAACCATTTTTGTATATATGATCTCTGACCTCTTGGTATCAGTCACCCCACCTGAGCAAAGCATCCTTGTCAAACACAGTGTCTGCAGGCATATTGACTGGTATGAGAAGGTCTGGGTGGGAATCCAAATGGACCATCTTGATGTCATTCAACGGCACATGCCTTGATGCTATAGCCCGATATATATGACTCACCACCTGAGGGACACAACGTCAAAGTTATATTCAGTACAAACACGTTTTGTTGTTGTCTATGTCAATCAAGACTGCATGAGTGTGTTTCAAGTGTTACCTATCCTGCGCAAGGTGCTTCAGAGCTACCGCTTGAAAGCTACTACTTGGACAGGATTTCACTATAGCCCAGCTTTAACCTACATCTACAATCCTGGTTGCTT